>CAUYWW010000158.1:0-589263 GCA_963576845.1 Megachile leachella
GCCGAGGTGTGAGGAGGAGGTTCCTGAGGTTCGGGAACCGCGCACAGTGACTCTCCGATGGCTAAGTGTGCGGGAGTGAGTGCTTCGAGATCCATCGGGTCATCGGACAGGGGACAGAGAGGACGTGAATTGAGGCAGGCTTCGATACGACACATTAGCGTGGACAACTCCTCAAACGTCAGGATGTGGTCACCGATGGAACGTCGCAGGTGAGTCTTTGCAGACTTTACCGCGGCCTCCCATAACCCCCCGAAGTGAGGAGCGTACGGGGGAATAAATTTCCACTCCGTCCCGTCGTTGGCTAGGTGTTCAGCTGCATCTTTGTAAAACGCCGTGGCTGCTCGAAAACGTCTCCCGAGCTCCTGGTTCGATCCTCGAAACGTCGTGGCGTTGTCGCTCAGAAGTTGAACGCACCGACCACGACGAGCCACGAAGCGTTGAAATGCCGCGATAAAGGCGGAAGTTGTCAAGTCGGAGACAACTTCTAAGTGCACCGCCTTGGTGACCAGGCAGACGAAGACAGCCAGATACCCTTTCGTGGTCCTTTGCCCTCTCCCTTTGGCCAGACGAAGTGTGATCGGCCCTGCGTAGTCGACGCCACTCCGTGCAAACGCCCTCGCCGGGCGGAGTCTGCACGGAGGAATATCTCCCATCCGCTGTTGACCAGTAGCACCTCGTTGTCGTATACACCGTAGACAATGTCGGAGGATTTTTTTAATCAAGCTCCTTCCTCTCGGTATCCAATACTGCTGCATCAAGGTGCAACGCGTTAAATCCAATCCTCCATGGAATGTTTTTTCGTGTGCGTCCCGAATTAGGAGATTGGCCAACGGCGATCGCTTGTCCACGATGATGGGGTGACGTTGATCCCTGGATAGCGGGGCGTTAGAAAGCCGACCACCCACGCGTAAGACCCCTCCTTCGTCTAAAAACGGATGTAAAGCGTAAATTGACGAAGAAGTCAAAGGCGGTTTACCTGATTTCAGGCGTTTAATCTCATGCACGAAGGTGTCAGCCTGACTCAAGCGACACAGCAAGAGACGAGCCTCTTCGAGCTCCGGCGCTGACAAAAAACCACCTCGGCGAGAGGAAGAAGATCGGCAGTTATGGATGTATCGGCGGAGGTACGCGGTGACCCTGACTAGGCGAGCGAAGGATGACCAGCGCTCCAGCAGTTCGTTGGGCTCCATCTGAGTCGCGGAGAGGTGCAGCACAACGGATCGTTGTTCCGGGGCGTCACTAGGTATTGTTGCTGAAGACTTTTCCCAATGTTCAGGAGAATTCCTTAAAAACGTGGGTCCATGCCACCATAATTGGTTTCCCTCCAATTCGTTGTAGGACACGCCTCTGGTCGCTAGATCTGCGGGGTTATTAGAAGTCCGCACATGTCTCCACTGCACCTCTGGAAGGAGACCGTGGATCTCCGCGACTCGATGGGCAACGAAGGGCTTCCACCTCGAAGCATGTCCTTGAAGCCACGCTAATACGACAGTGGCGTCAGTCCAAGCGAACAGCCGAACAGAGCGAGGTTGGAGGCAGTTCCGCACAGCGGTGACCAGTCGCGCCAAGAGTTGCGCCCCGCAAAGCTCGAGGCGAGGCACACTCTGCTGCTTTGTAGGAGCGACCTTCGTTTTACTGACCAACAAGTGTACGTCAGCGGCCGTATGCGAATGCGGAACTCGCAGGTAAATAGCGGCTGCGTACGCTCGCTCGGAAGCATCGCAAAACGCATGGAGCTCCAAAGCATCCTTGGAATCCGAGCCAGTCCAACGAGGGATTTTTAGAGCCTCCAATCGTTCCAGATCACGCCGGAAGTTAGTCCAGTTCCTGTCGATGGACTCCGTCAGAGGTTCGTCCCAGTCCAGTGACGCAAGCCAAAGATCCTGGATCAGCACCTTGGCCCGAATCAATACTGGAGCAAACCATCCCATGGGGTCGAAAAGACGGGCCGTCTCGGAAACGACCTCGCGCTTAGTCCAAACGGTCTTAGAAGTTCCATCGGCTGGTCTGTGACTTCGCACCGTAAGCATGTCAACCTTGGGATCCCATCGAAGCCCAAGGCTCCGACAGTGTCATTGACCTGCAACAATTTCTCAGTAGAACGATTGCCAAACAACGCAGAGTCGAAATTGACCGCCCACTTATCCAGAGGGAACCCGCCCGCCGTAAGGAGCTCCACCAGCTGGTGTCGGACCTCCTCTGCTTCCTGGATCTCATCCGCTCCAGCCAGGATATCGTCGACGTAGGAGTGACGTCGTAACGTTTCCGCTCCTCGTGGGAAACGTTCGCCCTCATCCTCGGCGAGCTGCTGGAGAACTCGAAGAGCCAGGAATGGTGCGGGGGTGGTTCCGTATGTCACCGTCGTGAGGCGATAGTCCCGCACTTCTTCGGTGGGTACTGGCCTCCACACTATGCGCTGCCAATCACGATCGTCGGCGTGTACTAGTATCTGACGAAACATCTTAACAATGTCCGCAGAAAAGGCCCAACGAAAGAGTCTCCAGCGCGTGAGAACCATCCATAACTCACTCTGCAGCTTGGGACCTGGCAACAGAACCGAGTTAAGCGATAACCTACCCGTGGAGATACATGATGCGTTGAAAACCACACGGATCTTCGCGTCGTCGCCTGCTCCTTTCCAAACGCCATGGTGAGGTAAATAACTGCAGCGTGGGGTATATCTGGACGGCTGGGTGATCGGTTCCATGTGTCCTAACTTCAGGTATTCGTCGAGAAATGCAGCGTACCTCTCCTGGAGTCGCGGGTCACGTTCCCGGCGTCGTTCCGATGCTAGCAGCATTCGGGTGGCTGTTACTCTCGTTACCCCAACATCTTCGGTCGTTTGAGAGGAAAACGGTAAACGCACCACGTAGCGACCCGTATCGTCCCTCGAATGAGTCCTCGAGAAATGTTCCTCGCATTGAATCTCGGAGGGGTGCAAGGGCGCTGACGTTGGGACGTTTTCGATCTCCCAGAAGCGCTGCAGTGAGGTATGAAGATCGTCATCTCGACGGACGTGCAGTATCCTCGAATGATCTGAAGTGGACGATGCAGGCGGGGCTTGGACTGGTCCCAGCGGGGCCCAGCCAAAGGGAGTCCGCACCAGCGGAGGAGCACCTGGTGGTCCCACGCGGTTCTCCAGGAACAGAAACCCGCACACGTCAGCGCCCAGGAGAGCATCGACCCGAGACGGTACCCTGAAGGTCTCGTCGGCCAAAGGGAATCCCTCGAGGTAGTCCCAACATGCGGAGTCCAGGGGCAGAGACGGTGTGTTAGAGGTCACCTTCCTGGTGACCAGAGCTTCCATCCGGATTCGGAATGCCGGGTCCTTGTCGGAGGTAAGCCACAATTGAACTTCATGATGAACCTCCCCTAACGGCTGTTCGTCCAAACCCCTCAGAGTGACCCGCACTGTCTTGCGTTTCAGGCGCAGAGTTTGAGCGAGGCGTTCACTTACGAACGACGTTTCCGAACCGGGATCGAGTAGCGCACGGGTCGAAACACTGAGACCACTTGATGAAGTCATACGCACAAGAGCGGTCGCGAGCAAAACCTTACTATGCGATCGCACGGCGTGTGTGGTCGCAGATGTCGAGGGTCCTGAAGTGCATCCCGATGCGTCGATGGATGACGTCGCGCCGAGAAGGTAGGCATCGTGTAGAAGAGTATGGTGATTCCCTTGACAGGCCATACACCTGTATGATGATTTGCACAGCTTCGAGGCGTGTCCAGGGCTCAAGCACGAGTTACAGAGTGCATGTGCATCGACGAAGTCTCTCCGCTCCAAGGGTTTGAGTGCCTTGAACCGGGGACAAAAACCCAGTTGATGGGGACCCGAACACTTTGGACAAACACGACTCGTCTTCGACTTCGGTGAGGGCTCGTTGGTTACCTGCACTGCAAGAGCAGACCGTTCCCGGCGGGTCACAGTAGTCGGGCCTTTTGAATCCTTGACGGTGACCGATGGAGACGATCGTTCTCGTTCTTGTGCGATGCTAAGAGCGTGGACACGAGTTTCCAGGTACTTCTCCAAATCCTCGAAGGCAGGAACTCTCGTGGGATCATCCAACGCTGATTCCCAGGATATCCGCGTAGCCGTGTCGAGCTTCTCCGAGAGCAGGTGCACGAACAGCTCGTTCCAGTGATCTACCGGCCTACCCAGTGCTTTCAGAGCAAGTCGCGACCCTCGAAATTCGTCAAGAATTCGTTTGAAGTCTTGAGGTGTTGCCTTGCTGATTGGCTTGCTGTGAATTATTCGACGAAGGTGAGCTGCCGACAGCATGCGCGGATTACCGAATCGACGCTCGAGTGATTCGTACGCGCCTGCATAGCAGCCTTCCATAGTTGGCGTAGCCTCCACCACCCTTGCAGCTTCGCCTCGCAACGCTCCCTTGAGGTATTGGAGCTTCTGAAGTTCCGACAGACGATCGTTGTCGTGGATTAACGAACGGAACCGGTCGCGAAACGATTCCCATTCGAGCGTCTCACCAGAAAAAGTCGGCAATGTAATCGGTGGGAGTACCACTTCCGGGGATTTATGCACTGCAGCTGACGAGCCCGAGGATGCACTGGTCCCATTGGCACGCTCTGCAGCGGCTATCAGATCGCTCAGTTCTGAATCACGAAGCACAAATTGCGCCTCCACTTCATCGTATACCCCTTTCATGGTGTATTCGGTCGCCTTGGAGTCCGGTAGACGCACAATTGCATCGTGGTTGTTAGTAAACTTCTCCCAATAAGAGCGAAGAAGACGCTGTCGCGATTTCAAAACAGTGACAGTCAGGTTATCCTTCCCTAACTTGTCAGTGTTACGTTTGAAATTGTCGATGCGGGTAAACAAATCCGCTTGGCTTTGCAACAACTCCGCCACAGCTGGAGCCATGGTAAACACACTAGAGGTGTCGAAGAGTCGGAGGTAAAAAAGGTCAACACGCGGCGGATCGAGAACGTTTAACCGACACTGTTCAAAGTAGTTTGAATTTTCGCAAAACGTTCACACAAAAATGTATTTAAGCTACGCAAATAAACTATCAATAAAACTTACACTAATCGAGTTTGGTTTATTCAAAACGTTCCGTTAAACCCGGACACAATCCCTCACTCGCACTGCACTGCACGTATCAAAAGGGTTGCGTGATATCAACGGATTTAACGGTCGCGAGTAGGACGATTCCGAGAGAAAATCGTCGGTGTTTAAATGGTCAGTTTATCGAAAATGCACCGGATATCGACTATCCGGCTCGAAGGACCAAAAAATGTCTTAGATTTCCCGTCGTTTTTCGGGGCGAATCTGTTGACGTGAATCTTTATGCTTTTTGATTCGCGCTTCCCGGGATTGGTTATCCCTGACCGCGTAGGGGCGAATGCGTTATTAAAACACAAGTACACGGAAGAGGAAAAGTGGCCGGAAAGGCGGAGCCGAAAGGAATTCGGGGTAATAACTTGAGCGTTCGATTCTTCGAATTTCGTAATCGCGAGTCACCGTTGAACTGAACGTCTATCGTCGCGAGACAATAAGACCTCGCCTCCCCGCGCCCCCCAGGCGACGAGCTACTCGGTCCACCCGTGATACCTGAGGAGCACGGGGAAGGAGGCGACGACAACCCAACGGGGCCGCTCGTCTGTTTATTATCAAAATTTAACAATTCGATGATTCGTCTCGAACACATGCATTATTACCCATATAATGCAGTTATTATCGCTAGAACTGTAATAATTATACTTATTACTTATATTGTTATCAATATAACATGCATTATTACCCATATTATGCAGTTTTTATCGCTAGAACTATAATAAATATACGTATTACTTTTATTATCATCAATATAACATGCATTATTACCCATATTATGCAGTTATTATCGCTAGAACTATAATAAATATACGTATTACTTTTATTATCATCAATATAACACGCATTATTACCCATATAATGGAGGTATTATCGCTAGAACTGTAATAATTATACTTATTACTTATATTATTATCAATATAACATGCATTATTACCCATATTATGCAGTTATTATCGCTAGAACTATAATAAATACACTTATTACTCCCAATATTATCAATGTAACATGCATTATTACCCATATAATGCAGTTATTATCGCTAGAACTGTAATAATTATACTTATTACTTATATTATTATCAATATAACATGCATTATTACCCATATTATGCAGTTTTTATCGCTAGAACTATAATAAATATACGTATTGCTTTTATTATCATCAATATAACATGCATTATTACCCATATTATGCAGTTATTATCGATAGAACGATAATAAATATACGTATTACTTTCATTATTATCAATATAACATGCACTATTAGCCATATTGTACTATTATTATCGCTAGACCTATAATAATTGTACTTATTACTCCCGATATTATCAATATAACATGCATTATTGCCCATATAATACAGTTATTATCGCTAGAACTGTAATAATTATACTTATTACTTATATTGTTAGCAATATAACATGCATTATTACCCATATTATGCAGTTATTATCGATAGAACTGTAATAAATTTACTTATTACTTTTACTATTATCAATATAACATGCACTATTAGCCATATTTTACTATTATTGTCGCTAGAACTATAATAATTATACTTATTACTCCCGATATTATCAATATAACATGCCTTATTACGCATATAATGCAGTTATTATCGCTAGAACTGTAATAAATATACTTACTACTTTCATTATCATCAATATAACATGCATTATTACCCATATTATGCAGTTATTATCGATAGAACGATAATAAATATACTTATTACTTTTATTATTATCAATATAACATGCACTATTAGCCATATTGTACTATTATTATCGCTAGAACAATAATAATTGTACTTATTACTCCCGATATTATCAATATAACATGCATTATTACCCATATAATACAGTTATTATCGCTAGGACTGTAATAATTATACTTATTACTTATATTATTAGCAATATAACGTGCATTATTACCCATAAATTGCAGTTATTATCGCTAGAACTGTAATAATTATACTTATTACTTATATTATTCTCAATATAACATGCATTATTACCCATATAATGCAGTTATTATCGCTAGAACTGTAATAATTATACTTATTACTTATATTGTTATCAATATAACATGCATTATTACCCATATTATGCAGTTTTTATCGCTAGAACTATAATAAATATACGTATTACTTTTATTATCATCAATATAACATGCATTATTACCCATATTATGCAGTTATTATCGCTAGAACTATAATAAATATACGTATTACTTTTATTATCATCAATATAACACGCATTATTACCCATATAATGGAGGTATTATCGCTAGAACTGTAATAATTATACTTATTACTTATATTATTATCAATATAACATGCATTATTACCCATATTATGCAGTTATTATCGCTAGAACTATAATAAATACACTTATTACTCCCAATATTATCAATGTAACATGCATTATTACCCATATAATGCAGTTATTATCGCTAGAACTGTAATAATTATACTTATTACTTATATTATTATCAATATAACATGCATTATTACCCATATTATGCAGTTTTTATCGCTAGAACTATAATAAATATACGTATTGCTTTTATTATCATCAATATAACATGCATTATTACCCATATTATGCAGTTATTATCGATAGAACTGTAATAAATATACTTATTACTTTCACTATTATCAATATAACATGCACTATTAGCCATATTTTACTATTATTATCGCTAGAACTATAATAAATACACTTATTACTCCCAATATTATCAATGTAACATGCATTATTACCCATATAATGCAGTTATTATCGCTAGAACTGTAATAATTATACTTATTACTTATATTATTATCAATATAACATGCATTATTACCCATATTATGCAGTTATTATCGCTAGAACTATAATAAATACACTTATTACTCCCAATATTATCAATGTAACATGCATTATTACCCATATAATGCAGTTATTATCGCTAGAACTGTAATAATTATACTTATTACTTATATTATTATCAATATAACATGCATTATTACCCATATTATGCAGTTTTTATCGCTAGAACTGTAATAAATATACTTACTACTTTCATTATCATCAATGTAACATGCATTATTACCCATATTATGCAGTTATTATCGATAGAACGATAATAAATATACTTATTACTTTTATTATTATCAATATAACATGCACTATTTGCCATATTTTACTATTATTATCGCTAGAACTATAAAAATTATACTTATTACTCCCGATATTATCAATATAACATGCATTATTACCCATATAATGCAGTTATAATCGCAAGAACTGTAATAATTATACTTATTACTTATATTATTAGCAATATAACGTGCATTATTACCCATATAATGCAGTTATTATCGCTAGAACTATAATAAATATACGTATTACTTTTATTATCATGAATATAACATGCATTATTACCCATATTATGCAGTTATTATCGATAGAACTGTAATAAATATACTTATTACTTTTACTATTATCAATATAACATGCACTATTAGCCATATTTTACTATTGTTAGCGCTAGAACTATAATAATTATACTTATTACTCCCGATATTATTAATATAACATGCCTTATTACGCATATAGTGCAGTTATTATCGCTAGAACTATAATAAATATACTTACTACTTTCATTATCATCAATATAACATGCATTATTAACCATATAATACAGTTATTATCGCTAGAACTGTAATAATTATACTTATTACTTATATTATTGGCAATATAACGTGCATTATTACCCATAAATTGCAGTTATTATCGCTAGAACTGTAATAATTATACTTATTACTTATATTATTCTCAATATAACATGCATTATTACCCATATAATGCAGTTATTATCGCTAGAACTGTAATAATTATACTTATTACTTATATTGTTATCAATATAACATGCATTATTACCCATATTATGCAGTTATTATCACTAGAACTGTAATAATTATACTTATTACTTATATTATTATCAATATAACATGCATTATTACCCATATTATGCAGTTATTATCGCTGGAACTATAATAAATATACGTATTACTTTTATTATCATCATTATAACATGCATTATTACCCATATTATGCAGTTATTATCGCTAGAACTGTAATAATTATACTTATTACTTATATTGTTATCAATATAACATGCATTATTACCCATATTATGCAGTTTTTATCGCTAGAACTATAATAAATATACGTATTACTTTTATTATCATCAATATAACATGCATTATTACCCATATTATGCAGTTATTATCGATAGAACTGTAATAAATATACATATTACTTTTATTATTATCAATGTAACATGCACTATTTGCCATATTTTACTATTATTATGGCTAGAACTATAAAAATTATACTTATTACTCCCGATATTATCAATATAACATGCATTATTACCCATATAATGCAGTTATAATCGCTAGAACTGTAATAATTATACTTATTACTTATATTATTAGCAATATAACGTGCATTATTACCCATATAATGCAGTTATTATCGCTAGAACTATAATAAATATACGTATTACTTTTATTATCATCAATGTAACATGCACTATTTGCCATATTTTACTATTATTATCGCTAGAACTATAAAAATTATACTTATTACTCCCGATATTATCAATATAACATGCATTATTACCCATATAATGCAGTTATAACCGCTAGAACTGTAATAATTATACTTATTACTTATATTATTAGCAATATAACGTGCATTATTACCCATATAATGCAGTTATTATCGCTAGAACTATAATAAATATACGTATTACTTTTATTATCATCAATATAACATGCATTATTACCCATATTATGCAGTTATTATCGATAGAACTGTAATAAATATACTTATTACTTTTACTATTATCAATATAACATGCACTATTAGCCATATTTTACTATTGTTATCGCTAGAACTATAATAATTATACTTATTACTCCCGATATTATGAATATAACATGCCTTATTACGCATATAGTGCAGTTATTATCGCTAGAACTGTAATAAATATACTTACTACTTTCATTATCATCAATATAACATGCATTATTAACCATATAATACAGTTATTATCGCTAGAACTGTAATAGTTATACTTATTACTTATATTATTAGCAATATAACGTGCATTATTACCCATAAATTGCAGTTATTATCGCTAGAACTGTAATAATTATACTTATTACTTATATTATTCTCAATATAACATGCATTATTACCCATATAATGCAGTTATTATCGCTAGAACTGTAATAATTATACTTATTACTTATATTGTTATCAATATAACATGCATTATTACCCATATTATGCAGTTATTATCGCTAGAACTATAATAAATATACGTATTACTTTTATTATCATCAATATAACACGCATTATTACCCATATAATGGAGGTATTATCGCTAGAACTGTAATAATTATACTTATTACTTATATTATTATCAATATAACATGCATTATTACCCATATTATGCAGTTATTATCGCTAGAACTATAATAAATACACTTCTTACTCCCAATATTATCAATGTAACATGCATTATTACCCATATAATGCAGTTATTATCGCTAGAACTGTAATAATTATACTTACTACTTTCATTATCATCAATATAACATGCATTATTACCCATATTATGCAGTTATTATCGATAGAACGATAATAAATATACTTATTACTTTTATTATTATCAATATAACATGCACTATTTGCCATATTTTACTATTATTATCGCTAGAACTATAATAATTGTACTTATTACTCCCGATATTATCAATATAACATGCATTATTGCCCATATAATACAGTTATTATCGCTAGAACTGTAATAATTATACTTATTACTTATATTGTTAGCAATATAACATGCATTATTACCCATATTATGCAGTTATTATCGATAGAACTGTAATAAATGTACTTATTACTTTTACTATTATCAATATAACATGCATTATTACCCATATAATGGAGGTATTATCGCTAGAACTGTAATAAATATACTTACTACTTTCATTATCATCAATATAACATGCATTATTACCCATATTATGCAGTTATTATCGATAGAACGATAATAAATATACTTATTACTTTTATTATTATCAATATAACATGCACTATTAGCCATATTGTACCATTATTATCGCTAGAACAATAATAATTGTACTTATTACTCCCGATATTATCAATATAACATGCATTATTACAAATATAATACAGTTATTATCGCTAGGACTGTAATAATCATACTTATTACTTATATTATTAGCAATATAACGTGCATTATTACCCATATTATGCAGTTATTATCGATAGAACTGTAATAAATATACTTATTACTTTTATTATTATCAATGTAACATGCACTATTTGCCATATTTTACTATTATTATCGCTAGAACTATAAAAATTATACTTATTACTCCCGATATTATCAATATAACATGCATTATTACCCATATAATGCAGTTATAACCGCTAGAACTGTAATAATTATACTTATTACTTATATTATTAGCAATATAACGTGCATTATTACCCATATAATGCAGTTATTATCGCTAGAACTATAATAAATATACGTATTACTTTTATTATCATCAATATAACATGCATTATTACCCATATTATGCAGTTATTATCGATAGAACTGTAATAAATATACTTATTACTTTTACTATTATCAATATAACATGCACTATTAGCCATATTTTACTATTGTTATCGCTAGAACTATAATAATTATACTTATTACTCCCGGTATTATCAATATAACATGCCTTATTACGCATATAGTGCAGTTATTATCGCTAGAACTGTAATAAATATACTTACTACTTTCATTATCATCAATATAACATGCATTATTACCCATATTATGCAGTTATTATCGATAGAACGATAATAAATATACTTATTACTTTTATTATTATCAATATAACATGCACTATTAGCCATATTGTACTATTATTATCGCTAGAACTATAATAATTGTACTTATTACTCCCGATATTATCAATATAACATGCATTATTGCCCATATAATACAGTTATTATCGCTAGAACTGTAATAATTATACTTATTACTTATATTGTTAGCAATATAACATGCATTATTACCCATATTATGCAGTTATTATCGATAGAACTGCAATAAATGTACTTATTACTTTTACTATTATCAATATAACATGCATTATTACCCATATAATGGAGGTATTATCGCTAGAACTGTAATAATTATACTTATTACTTATATTATTATCAATATAACATGCATTATTACCCATATCATGCAGTTATTATCGCTAGAACTGTAATAATTATACTTATTACTTATATTATTATCAATATAACATGCATTATTACCCATATTATGCAGTTTTTATCGCTAGAACTATAATAAATATACGTATTACTTTTATTATCATCAATATAACATGCATTATTACCCATATTATGCAGTTATTATCGATAGAACTGTAATAAATATACTTATTACTTTTACTATTATCAATATAACATGCACTATTAGCCATATTTTACTATTGTTATCACTAGAACTATAATAATTATACTTATTACTCCCGATATTATCAATATAACATGCCTTATTACGCATATAGTGCAGTTATTATCGCTAGAACTGTAATAAATATACTTACTACTTTCATTATCATCAATATAACATGCATTATTACCCATATTATGCAGTTATTATCGATAGAACGATAATAAATATACTTATTACTTTTATTATTATCAATATAACATGCACTATTAGCCATATTGTACTATTATTATCGCTAGAACTATAATAATTGTACTTACTACTCCCGATATTATCAATATAACATGCCTTATTACGCATATAGTGCAGTTATTATCGCTACAACTGTAATAAATATACGTATTACTTTTATTATCATCATTATAACATGCATTATTACCCATATTATGCAGTTATTATCGCTAGAACTATAATAAATATACGTATTACTTTTATTATCATCAATATAACACGCATTATTACCCATATAATGGAGGTATTATCGCTAGAACTGTAATAATTATACTTATTACTCCCGATATTATCAATATAACATGCATTATTACCCATATAATGCAGTTATTATCGCTAGAACTGTAATAATTATACTTATTACTTATATTATTATCAATATAACATGCATTATTACCCATATTATGCAGTTATTATCGCTAGAACTGTAATAATTATACTTATTACTTATATTGTTAGCAATATAACGTGCATTATTACCCATATAATGCAGTTATTATCGCTAGAACTATAATAAACATACGTATTACTTTTATTATCATCAATATAACATGCATTATTACCCATATTATGCAGTTATTATCGATAGAACTGTAATAAATATACTTATTACTTTTATTATTATCAACATAACATGCACTATTTGCCATATTTTACTATTATTATCGCTAGAACTATAATAATTATGCTTATTACTCCCGATATATATCAATATAACATGCATTATTACCCATATAATGGAGGTATTATCGCTAGAACTGTAATAATTATACTTATTACTCCCAATATTATCAATATAACATGCATTTCCACTCATATAATCCAGGTATTATCGCTAGAACTGTAATAATTATACTTATTACTTATATTGTTAGCAATATAACGTGCATTATTACCCATATAATGCAGTTACTATCGCTAGAACTATAATAAATATACGTATTACTTTTATTATCATCAATATAACATGCATTATTACCCATATTGTGCAGTTATTATCGATAGAACTGTAATAAATATACTTATTACTTTTATTATTATCAATATAACATGCACTATTTGCCATATTTTACTATTATTATCTCTAGAACCATAATAAATATACCTATTACTCCCAATATTATCAATATAACATGCATTTTTACCCATATAACTCAGTTATAATCGGTAGAACTTTAATAATTATACTTATTACTTATATTGTTAGCAATATAACGTGCATTATTACCCATATGATGCAGTTATTATCACTAGAACTGTAATAATTATACTTATTACTTGAGTGATGCCCACTTGGACGCCGACCGTTTGGACGCGTCCCGATTGGACGGTCCCGATTCGACTCGTTCCATTTCGAAGCGGTGCCGATTGGACGCGTTCCAATTCTAAGCAGGGCTTATAGAACCTAACCTAACCAAATCTAACCTCTTCGAATTGGGACGCGTCCAATCGGCACCGCTTCGAATTGGAACGCGTCGAATCGGGACCGTCCAAACGGAACGCGTCCAATCGGTCGACGTCCAAGTGGGACACCCCCTATTACTTATATTATTATCAATATAACATGCATTATTACCCATATTATGCAGTTATTATCGCTAGAACTATAATAAATATACGTATTACTTTTATTATCATCAATATAACACGCATTATTACCCATATAATGGAGGTATTATCGCTAGAACTGTAATAATTATACTTATTACTCCCGATATTATCAATATAACATGCATTATTACCCATATAATGCAGTTATTATCGCTAGAACTGTAATAATTATACTTATTACTTATATTATTAGCAATATAACGTGCATTATTACCCATATAATGCAGTTATTATCGCTAGAACTGTGAGAATTTTACTTATTACTTATATTATTATCAATATAACATGCATTATTACCCATATTATGCAGTTATTATCGCTAGAACTGTAATAATTATACTTATTACTTATATTGTTAGCAATATAACGTGCATTATTACCCATATAATGCAGTTATTATCGCTAGAACTATAATAAACATACGTATTACTTTCATTGCCATCAATATAACATGCATTATTACCCATATAATGGAGGTATTATCGCTAGAACTGTAATAATTAAACTTATTACTTATATTATTATCAATATAACATACATTATTACCCATATTATGCAGTTATTATCTCTAGAACCATAATAAATATACTTATTACTCCCAATATTATCAATATAACATGCATTTCCACTCATATAATCCAGGTATTATCGCTAGAACTGTAATAATTATACTTATTACTTATATTGTTAGCAATATAACGTGCATTATTACCCATATAATGCAGTTATTATCGCTAGAACTATAATAAACATACGTATTACTTTTATTATCATCAATATAACATGCATTATTACCCATATTATGCAGTTATTATCGATAGAACTGTAATAAATATACTTATTACTTTTATTATTATCAACATAACATGCACTATTTGCCATATTTCACTATTATTATCGCTAGAACTATAATAATTATGCTTATTACTCCCGATATATATCAATATAACATGCATTATTGCCCATATAATGCAGGTATTATCGCTAGAACTGTAATAATTATACTTATTACTTATATTATTATCAATATAACATGCATTATTAAGCATATTATGCAGTTATAATCGCGAGAACTGTAATAATTATACTTATTACTTATATTATTAGCAATATAACGTGCATTATTACCCATATAATGCAGTTATTATCGCTAGAACTGTGAGAATTTTACTTATTACTTATATTATTATCAATATAACATGCATTATTACCCATATTATGCAGTTATTATCGCTAGAACTGTAATAATTATACTTATTACTTATATTGTTAGCAATATAACGTGCATTATTACCCATATAATGCAGTTATTATCGCTAGAACTATAATAAACATACGTATTACTTTTATTATCATCAATATAACATGCATTATTACCCATATTATGCAGTTATTATCGATAGAACTGTAATAAATATACTTATTACTTTTATAATTATCAACATAACATGCACTATTTGCCATATTTTACTATTATTATCGCTAGAACTATAATAATTATGCTTATTACTCCCGATATATATCAATATAACATGCATTATTACCCATATAATGGAGGTATTATCGCTAGAACTGTAATAATTATACTTATTACTTATATTATTATCAATATAACATGCATTATTACCCATATAATGCAGTTATTATCTCTAGAACCATAATAAATATACTTATTACTCCCAATATTATCAATATAACATGCATTTCCACTCATATAATCCAGGTATTATCGCTAGAACTGTAATAATTATACTTATTACTTATATTGTTAGCAATATAACGTGCATTATTACCCATATAATGCAGTTACTATCGCTAGAACTATAATAAATATACGTATTACTTTTATTATCATCAATATAACATGCATTATTACCCATATTGTGCAGTTATTATCGATAGAACTGTAATAAATATACTTATTACTTTTATTATTATCAATATAACATGCACTATTTGCCATATTTTACTATTATTATCTCTAGAACCATAATAAATATACCTATTACTCCCAATATTATCAATATAACATGCATTTTTACCCATATAACTCAGTTATAATCGGTAGAACTTTAATAATTATACTTATTACTTATATTGTTAGCAATATAACGTGCATTATTACCCATATAATGCAGTTATTATCACTAGAACTGTAATAATTATACTTATTACTTGAGTGATGCCCACTTGGACGCCGACCGTTTGGACGCGTCCCGATTGGACGGTCCCGATTCGACTCGTTCCATTTCGAAGCGGTGCCGATTGGACGCGTTCCAATTCTAAGCAGGGCTTATAGAACCTAACCTAACCAAATCTAACCTCTTCGAATTGGGACGCGTCCAATCGGCACCGCTTCGAATTGGAACGCGTCGAATCGGGATCGTCCAAACGGAACGCGTCCAATCGGTCGACGTCCAAGTGGGACACCCCCTATTACTTATATTATTATCAATATAACATGCATTATTACCCATATTATGCAGTTATTATCGCTAGAACTATAATAAACATACGTATTACTTTTATTATCATCAATATAACATGCATTATTACCCATATTATGCAGTTATTATCGATAGAACTGTAATAATTATACTTATTACTTATATTATTCTCAATATAACATGCATTATTACCCATATTGTGCAGTTATTATCGATAGAACTGTAATAAATATACTTATTACTTTTATTATTATCAATATAACATGCACTATTTGCCATATTTTACTATTATTATCTCTAGAACCATAATAAATATACCTATTACTCCCAATATTATCAATATAACATGCATTTTTACCCATATAACTCAGTTATAATCGGTAGAACTTTAATAATTATACTTATTACTTTTACTATTATCAATATAACATGCACTATCAGCCATATTTTACTATTGTTATCGCTAGAACTATAATAATTATACTTATTACTCCCGATATTATCAATATAACATGCCTTATTACGCATATAGTGCAGTTATTATCGCTAGAACTGTAATAAATATAGTTACTACTTTCATTATCATCAATATAACATGCATTATTAACCATATAATACAGTTATTATCGCTAGAACTGTAATAATTATACTTATTACTTATATTATTAGCAATATAACGTGCATTATTACCCATAAATTGCAGTTATTATCGCTAGAACTGTAATAATTATACTTATTACTTATATTATTCTCAATATAACATGCATTATTACCCATATTATGCAGTTATTATCGCTAGAACTATAATAAATATACGTATTACTTTTATTATCATCAATATAACACGCATTATTACCCATATAATGGAGGTATTATCGCTAGAACTGTAATAATTATACTTATTACTCCCGATATTATCAATATAACATGCATTATAACCCATATAATGCAGTTATTATCGCTAGAACTGTAATAATTATACTTATTACTTATATTATTAGCAATATAACGTGCATTATTACCCATATAATGCAGTTATTATCGCTAGAACTGTGAGAATTTTACTTATTACTTATATTATTATCAATATAACATGCATTATTACCCATATAATGAAGGTATTATCGCTAGAACTGTAATAATTAAACTTATTACTTATATTATTATCAATATAACATACATTATTACCCATATTATGCAGTTATTATCTCTAGAACCATAATAAATATACTTATTACTCCCAATATTATCAATATAACATGCATTTCCACTCATATAATCCAGGTATTATCGCTAGAACTGTAATAATTATACTTATTACTTATATTGTTAGCAATATAACGTGCATTATTACCCATATAATGCAGTTATTATCGCTAGAACTATAATAAACATACGTATTACTTTTATTATCATCAATATAACATGCATTATTACCCATATTATGCAGTTATTATCGATAGAACTGTAATAAATATACTTATTACTTTTATTATTATCAACATAACATGCACTATTTGCCATATTTCACTATTATTATCGCTAGAACTATAATAATTATGCTTATTACTCCCGATATATATCAATATAACATGCATTATTGACCATATAATGCAGGTATTATCGCTAGAACTGTAATAATTATACTTATTACTTATATTATTATCAATATAACATGCATTATTAAGCATATTATGCAGTTATAATCGCGAGAACTGTAATAATTATACTTATTACTTATATTGTTAGCAATATAACGTGCATTATTACCCATATAATGCAGTTATTATCGCTAGAACTATAATAAATATACGTATTACTTTTAATATCATCAATATAACATGCATTATTACCCATATTATGCAGTTATTATCGATAGAACTGTAATAAATATACTTATTACTTTTATTATTGTCAATATAACATGCACTATTTGCAATATTTTACTATTATTATCTCTAGAACCATAATAAATATACCTATTACTCCCAATATTATCAATATAACATGCATTTTTACCCATATAACTCAGTTATTATCGGTAGAACTTTAATAATTATACTTATTACTTATATTGTTAGCAATATAACGTGCATTATTACCCATATAATGCAGTTATTATCGCTAGAACTGTAATAATTATACTTATTACTTATATTATTATCAATATAACATGCATTATTACCCATATTATGCAGTTATTATCGCTGGAACTATAATAAATATACGTATTACTTTTATTATCATCATTATAACATGCATTATTACCCATATTATGCAGTTATTATCGATAGAACTGTAATAATTACACTTATTACTTATATTATTATCAATATAACATGCATTAATACCCATATAATGCAGTTATTATCGCTAGAACTGTAATAATTGTACTCATTACTTATATTATTAGCAATATAACGTGCATTATTACCCAAATTATGCAGTTATTATCGCTAGAACTGTAATAATTATACTTATTACTTATATCTTTATCAATATAACATGCATTATTACCCATATAATGGAGGTATTATCGCTAGCACTGTAATAATTATATTTATTACTTATATTATTAGCAATATAACGTGAATTATTACCCATATAATGCAGTTATTATCGCTAGAACTATAATAAATATACTTATTACTCCCAATATTATCAATATAACATGCATTATTACACATATAATGCAGTTATTATCGCTAGAACTGTAATAATTATACTTACTACTTATATTATTAGCAATATAACGTGCATTATTACCCATATAATACAGCTATTATCGCTAGAACTGTAATAATTATATTTATTACTTATATTATTAGCAATATAACGTGCATTATTACCCATATAATGCAGTTATTATCGCTAGAACTGTAATAATTATACTTATTACTTATATTATTATCAATATAACATGCAATAATACCCATATTATGCAGTTATTATCGCTAGAACTGTAATAATTATACGTATTACTTATATTGTTAGCAATATAACGTGCATTATTACCCATATAATGCAGTTATTATCGCTAGAACTGTGATAATTATACTTATTACTTTTATTATTATCAATATAACATGCACTATTTGCCATATTTTACTATTATTATCGCTAGAACTATAATAATTATACTTATTACTCCCGATATTATCAATATAACATGCATTATTACCCATAAAATGCAGTTATTATCGCTAGAACTGTAATAATTATACTTATTACTTATATTATTAGCAATATAACGTGCATTATTACCCATATAATGCAGTTATTATCGCTAGAACTGTGATAATTATACTTATTACTTATATTATTATAAATATAACATGCATTATTACCCATATTATGCAGTTATTATCGCTAGAACTGTAATAATTATACGTATTACTTATATTGTTAGCAATATAACGTGCATTATTACCCATATAATGCAGTTATTATCGCTAGAACTGTAATAATTATACTTATTACTTATATTATTATCAATATAACATGCATTATTACCCATATTATGCAGTTATTATCGCTAGAACTATAATAAATATACGTATTACTTTTATTATCATCAATATAACATGCATTATTACCCATATTATGCAGTTATTATCGATAGAACTGTAATAAATATACTTATTACATTTATTATTATCAATATAACATGCACTATTTGCCATATTTCACTATTATTATCGCTAGAACTATAATAATTATGCTTATTACTCCCGATATATATCAATATAACATGCATTATTGCCCATATAATGCAGGTATTATCGCTAGAACTGTAATAATTATACTTATTACTAATATTATTATCAATATAACATGCATTATTACCCATATAATGCAGTTATTATCGCTAGAACTGTAATAATTGTACTCATTACTTATTTTATTAGCAATATAACGTGCATTATTAAGCATATTATGCAGTTATAATCGCGAGAACTGTAATAATTATACTTATTACTTATACTATTAGCAATATAACGTTCATTGTTACCCATATAGTGCAGTTATTATCGCCAGAACTGTAATAATTATACTTATTACTTATATTATTCTCAATATAACATGCGTTATTACCCATATTATGCAGTTATTATCGCTAGAACTATAATAAATATACGTATTACTTTCATTATCATCAATATAACATGCATTATTACCCATATAATGGAGGTATTATCGCTAGAACTGTAATAATTATACTTATTACTTATATTATTATCAATATAACATACATTATTACCCATATTATGCAGTTATTGTCTCTAGAACCATAATAAATATACTTATTACTCCCAATATTATCAATATAACATGCATTTCTACTCATATAATGCAGGTGTTATCGCTAGAACTGTAATAATTATACTTATTACTTATATTGTTAGCAATATAACGTGCATTATTACCCATACAATGCAGTTATTATCGCTAGAACTATAATAAATATACGTATTACTTTTATTATCATCAATATAACATGCATTATTACCCATATTATGCAGTTATTATCGATAGAACTGTAATAAATATACTTATTACTTTTATTATTATCAATATAACATGCACTATTTGCCATATTTTACTATTATTATCTCTAGAACCATAATAAATATACCTATTACTCCCAATATTATCAATATAACATGCATTTTTACCCATATAACTCAGTTATTATCGGTAGAACTTTAATAATTATACTTATTACTTATATTGTTAGCAATATAACGTGCATTATTACCCATATAATGCAGTTATTATCGCTAGAACTGTAATAATTATACTTATTACTTATATTATTATCAATATAACATGCATTATTACCCATATTATGCAGTTATTATCGCTGGAACTATAATAAATATACGTATTACTTTTATTATCATCATTATAACATGCATTATTACCCATATTATGCAGTTATTATCGATAGAACTGTAATAATTACACTTATTACTTATATTATTATCAATATAACATGCATTAATACCCATATAATGCAGTTATTATCGCTAGAACTGTAATAATTGTACTCATTACTTATATTGTTAGCAATATAACGTGCATTATTACCCATATAATGCAGTTATTATGGCTAGAACTGTAATAATTATACTTATTACTTAGATTATTATCAATATAACATGCATTATTACCCATATTATGCAGTTATTACCGCTAGAACTATAAAAAATATACGTAGTACTTTTATTATCATCAATATAACAGGCATTATTACCCACATTCGGCAGTTATTATCGATAGAACTGTAATAAATATATTTATTACTTATGTTATTATCAATATAACATGCACTATTTGCCATATTTTAATATTATTATCGCTAGAACTATAATAATTATACTTATTACTCCCGATATTATCAATATAACATGCATTATTACCCATATAATGCAGTTATTATCGCTAGAACTGTAATAATTATACTTATTACTTATATTATTATCAATATAACATGCATTATTACCCATATAATGGAGGTATTATTGCTAGAACTGTAATAATTATACTTATTACCTATACTATTAGCAATATAACGTGCATTGTTACCCATATAATGGAGGTATTATCGCAAGAACTGTAATAATTATACTTATTACTTATATTGTTATCAATATAACATGCATTATTACCCACATTATGCAGTTATTATCTCTAGAACCATAATAAATATACTTATTACTCCCAATATTATCAATATAACATGCATTTTTACCCATATAATGCAGTTATTATCGCTAGAACTGTAATAATTGTACTCATTACTTATATTATTAGCAATATAACGTGCATTATTACCCATATCATGCAGTTATTGTCGCTAGAACTGTAATAATTATACTTATTACTTATACTACTAGCAATATAACGCGCATTATTACCCATATAATGCAGTTATTACCGCCAGAACTGTCATAATTATACTTATCACTTATATTATTCTCAATATAACATGCATTATTAGCCATATTATGCAGTTATTATCGCTAGAACTATAATAAATATACGTATTACTTTCATTATCATCAATATAACATGCATTATTACCCATATAACGCAGTTATTATCGCTAGAACTGTAATAATTATATTTATTACTTATATTATTAGTAATATAACGTGAATTATTACCCATATAATGCAGTTATTATCGCTAGAACTGTAATAATTATACTTATTACTTATATTACTATCAATATAACATGCATTATTACCCATATTATACAGTTATTATCGCGAGAACTATAATAAATATACTTATTACTCCCAATATTATCTATATAACATGCATTATTACCCATATAATGCAGTTATTATCGCTAGAACTGTAATAATTACACTTATTACTTTTATTACTATCAATACAACAGGCACTAATAGCCATATTTTACTATTATTATCGCTAGAACTGTAATAATTACATTTATTACTTATATTATTAGCAATATAACGTGCATTATTACCCATATAATGCAGTTATTATCGCTAGAACTGTAATAATTATATTTATTACTTATATTATTAGCAATATAACGTTAATTATTACCCATATAATGCAGTTATTATCGCTAGAACTGTAATAATTATACTTATTACTTATATTATTCTCAATATAACATGAATTATTACCCATATTTTACTATTATTATCGCTAGAACTATAATAATTATACTTATTACTCCCGATATTATCAATATAACATGCATTATTACCCATATAATGCAGTTATTATCGCTAGAACTGTAATAATTATACTTATTACTTATATTATTCTCAATATAACATGCATTGTTACCCATATTATGCAGTTATTATCGACAGAACTATAATAAATATACTTATTACTTTTATTGTTATCAATAGAACATGCACTATTAGCCATATTGCACTATTATTATCCCTAGAACTATAGTAATTATACTTATTACTTATATTATTCTCAATATAACATGCATTATTACCCATATAATACAGTTATTATCGCTAGAACCGTAATAATTATACTTATTACTTATATTGTTAGCAATATAACGTGCATTATTACCCATACAATGCAGTTATTATCGCTAGAACTGTAATAATTATACTTATTACTTATATTATTCTCAGTGTAACATGAATTATTACCCAGATTATGCAGTTATAATCGGTAGAACTATAATAAATATACTTACTACTTTTATTATCATCAATATAACATGCATTGTTACCCATATTATGCAGTTATTATCGACAGAAGTATAATAAATATACTTATTACTTTTATTATTATCAATATAACAGGCACTCTTAGCCATATTTTACTAGTATTATCGCTAGAACTATAATAATTATACTTATTACTCTCGATATCATCAATATAACATGCATTATTACCCATATAATGCAGTTATTATCGACAGAAGTATAATAAATATACTTATTACTTTTATTATTATCAATATAACAGGCACTCTTAGCCATATTTTACTAGTATTATCGCTAGACCTGTAATAATTATACTTATTACTCCCGATATTATCAATATAACATCCATTATTACCCAAATAATGCAGTTATTATCGCTAGAACTGTAATAATTATACTTATTACTTATATTATTCTCAGTGTAACATGAATTATTACCCAGATTATGCAGTTATAATCGGTAGAACTATAATAAATATACTTACTACTTTTATTATCATCAATATAACATGCATTGTTACCCATATTATGCAGTTATTATCGACAGAAGTATAATAAATATACTTATTACTTTTATTATTATCAATATAACAGGCACTCTTAGCCATATTTTACTAGTATTATCGCTAGAACTGTAATAATTATACTTACTACTCCCGATATTATCAATATAACATCCATTATTACCCAAATAATGCAGTTATTATCGCTAGAACTGTAATAATTATACTTATTACTCCCGATATTATCAATATAACATCCATTATTACCCAAATAATGCAGTTATTATCGCTAGAACTGTATTAATTATACTTATTACTTATATTATTATCAATATAACATGCATTATTAGCCATATTATGCAGTTATTATCGCTAGAACTATAATAAATATACGTATTACTTTTATTATCATCAATATAACATGCATTATTACCCATATTATGCAATTTCTGTCGATAGAACTGTAATAAATATACAAATTACTTTTATTATTATCAATATAACATGCACTATTAGCCATATTTTACTATTATTATCGCTAGAACTATAATAATTATACTTATAACTAACCATATTATCAATATAACATGTATTATTACCCATATAATGCAGTTATTATCGCTAGAACTGTAATAATTATACTTATTATTTATATTATTGGCAATGTAACGTGCATTATTACCCATATTATGCAGTTATTATCGCTGGAACTGTAATAATTATACTCATTACTTATAATATTCTCAATATAACATGCATTGTTACCCATATTATGCAGTTATTATCGACAGAACTATAATATATATACTTATTACTTTTATTATTATCAATAGAACATGCACTATTAGACATATTGCACTATTATTATCCCTAGAACTATAGTAATTATACTTATTACTTATATTATTCTCAATATAACATGCATTATTACCCATATTATGCAGTTATAATCGGTAGAACTATAATAAATATACTTACTACTTTTATTATCATCAATATAACATGCATTGTTACCCATATTGTGCAGTTATTATCGACAGAAGTATAATAAATATACTTATTACTTTTATTATTATCAATATAACAGGCACTCTAAGCCATATTTTACTAGTATTATCGCTAGAACTGTAATAATTATACTTATTACTTCCGATATTATCAATATAACATCCATTATTACCCAAATAATGCAGTTATTATCGCTAGAACTGTAATAATTATACTTATTACTTATATTATTCTCAATATAACATGAATTATTACCCATATTATGCAGTTATAATCGGTAGAACTATAATAAATATACTTACTACTTTTATTATCATCAATATAACGTGCATTATTACCCATATTATGCAGTTATTATCGATAGAACTATAATAAATATACTTATTACTTTTATTATTATCAATATAACATGCACTATTAGCCATATTTTACTATTACTATCGCTAGAACTATAATAATTATACTTATTACTCCCGATATTATCAATATAACCTGCATTATTACCCATATAATGCAGTTATTATCGCTAGAACTGTAATAATTATACTTATTATTTATATTATTAGCAATGTAACGTGCATTATTACCCATATTATGCAGTTATTATATCTCGAAGTGTAATAATTATACTTATTACTTATATTATTATCAATATAACATGCATTATTACCCATATAATGCAGTTATTATCGACAGAAGTATAATAAATATACTTATTACTTTTATTATTATGAATATAACAGGCACTCTTAGCCATATTTTACTAGTATTATCGCTAGAACTGTAATAATTATACTTATTACTCCCGATATTATCAATATAACATCCATTATTACCCAAATAATGCAGTTATTATCGCTAGAACTGTAATAATTATACTTATTACTTATATTATTTTCAATATAACATGCATTATTACACATATTATGCAGTTATTATCGCTATAACTATAATAAATATACGTATTACTTTTATTATCATCAATATAACATGCATTATTACCCATATTATGCAGTTATTATCGATAGAACTGTAATAAATATACTTATTACTTTTATTATTATCAATATAACATGCAGTATTAGCCATATTGTACTATTATTATCGCTAGAAATATAGTAATTATACTTATTACTCCCGATATTATCAATATAACATGCATTATTACCCATATAATGCAGTTATTATCGCTAGAACTGTAATAATTATACTTATTATATATATTATTATCAATATAACGTACATTATTACCCCTATTATGCAGTTATTATCGCTAGAACTGTAATAATTATACTTATTACTTATATTATTCTCAATATAACATGCATTGTTACCCATATTATGCAGTTATTATCGACAGAACTATAATATATATACTTATTACTTTTATTATTATCAATAGAACATGCACTATTAGCCTTATTGCACTATTATTATCCCTAGAACTATAGTAATTATACTTATTACTTATATTATTCTCAATGTAACATGCATTATTACCCATATTATGCAGTTATAATCGGTAGAACTATAATAAATATACTTACTACTTTTATTATCATCAATATAACGTGCATTATTACCCATATTATGCAGTTATTATCGATAGAACTATAATAAATATACTTATTACTTTTATTATTATCAATATAACAGGCACTCTTAGCCATATTTTACTAGTATTATCGCTAGAACTGTAATAATTATACTTATTACTCCCGATATTATCAATATAACATCCATTATTACCCAAATAATGCAGTTATTATCGCTAGAACTGTAATAATTATACTTATTACTTATATTATTCTCAATATAACATGAATTATTACCCATATTATGCAGTTATAATCGGTAGAACTCTAGTAAATATACTTACTACTTTTATTATCATCAATATAACGTGCATTATTACCCATATTATGCAGTTATTATCGATAGAACTATAATAAATAAACTTATTACTTTTATTATTATCAATATAACATGCATTATTAGCCATATTATGCAGTTATTATCGCTAGAACTATAATAAATATACGTATTACTTTTATTATCATCAATATAACATGCATTATTACCCATATTATGCAATTTCTATCGATAGAACTGTAATAAATATACTTATTACTTCTATTATTATCAATATAACATGCACTATTAGCCATATTTTACTATTATTATCGCTAGAACTATAATAATTATACTTATTACTCCCGATATTATCAATATAACATGCATTATTACCCATATAATGGAGGTATTATCGCAAGAACTGTAATAATTATACTTATTACTTATATTGTTATCAATATAACATGCATTATTACCCATATTATGCAGTTATTATCTCTAGAACCATAATAAATATACTTATTACTCCCAATATTATCAATATAACATGCATTTTTACCCATATAATGCAGTTATTATCGCTAGAACTGTAAAAATTATACTTATTACTTATATTGTTATCAATATAACATGCATTATTACCCATATAATGCAGTTATTATCGCTAGAACTGTAATAATTGTATTCATTACTTATATTATTAGCAATATAACTTGCATTGTTACCCATATTATGCAGTTATTATCGACAGAAGTATAATAAATATACTTATTACTTTTATTATTATCAATATAACAGGCACTCTTAGCCATATTTTACTAGTATTATCGCTAGAACTGTAATAATTATACTTATTACTTATATTATTCTCAATATAACATGCATAATTACCCATATTATGCAGTTATAATCGGTAGAACTATAATAAATATACTTACTACTTTTATTACCATCAATATAACGTGCATTATTACCCATATTATGCAGTTATTATCGCATGAACTATAATAAATATACTTATTACTTTTATTATTATCAATATAACATGCATTATTACCCATATAATACAGTTATTATCGCTAGAACCGTAATAATTATACTTATTACTTATATTATTAGCAGTATAACGTGCATTATTACCCATATTATGCAGTTATTATCGCATGAACTATAATAAATATACGTATTACTTTTATTATCATCAATATAACATGCATTATTACCCATATTATGCAGTTATTATCGATAGAACTGTAATAAATATACTTATTACTTTTACTATTATCAATATAACATGCACTATTAGCCATATTTTACTATTGTTATCGCTAGAACTATAATAATTATACTTATTACTCCCGATATTATCAATATAACATGCCTTATTACGC
Organism: Megachile leachella; assembly: GCA_963576845.1. Lineage (NCBI taxonomy): Eukaryota > Metazoa > Arthropoda > Insecta > Hymenoptera > Megachilidae > Megachile > Megachile leachella. The sequence continues at coordinate 28,959 of CAUYWW010000158.1, forward strand.
ATATAGTGCAGTTATTATCGCTAGAACTGTAATAAATATAGTTACTACTTTCATTATCATCAATATAACATGCATTATTAACCATATAATACAGTTATTATCGCTAGAACTGTAATAATTATACTTATTACATATATTATTAGCAATATAACGTGCATTATTACCCATAAATTGCAGTTATTATCGCTAGAACTGTAATAATTATACTTATTACTTATATTATTCTCAATATAACATGCATTATTACCCATATTATGCAGTTATTATCGCTAGAACTATAATAAATATACGTATTACTTTTATTATCATCAATATAACACGCATTATTACCCATATAATGGAGGTATTATCGCTAGAACTGTAATAATTATACTTATTACTCCCGATATTATCAATATAACATGCATTATTACCCATATAATGCAGTTATTATCGCTAGAACTGTAATAATTATACTTATTACTTATATTATTAGCAATATAACGTGCATTATTACCCATATAATGCAGTTATTATCGCTAGAACTGTGAGAATTTTACTTATTACTTATATTATTATCAATATAACATGCATTATTACCCATATTATGCAGTTATTATCGCTAGAGCTGTAATAATTATACTTATTACTTATATTGTTAGCAATATAACGTGCATTATTACCCATATAATGCAGTTATTATCGCTAGAACTATAATAAACATACGTATTACTTTCATTGTCATCAATATAACATGCATTATTACCCATATAATGGAGGTATTATCGCTAGAACTGTAATAATTAAACTTATTACTTATATTATTATCAATATAACATACATTATTACCCATATTATGCAGTTATTATCTCTAGAACCATAATAAATATACTTATTACTCCCAATATTATCAATATAACATGCATTTCCACTCATATAATCCAGGTATTATCGCTAGAACTGTAATAATTATACTTATTACTTATATTGTTAGCAATATAACGTGCATTATTACCCATATAATGCAGTTATTATCGCTAGAACTATAATAAACATACGTATTACTTTTATTATCATCAATATAACATGCATTATTACCCATATTGTGCAGTTATTATCGATAGAACTGTAATAAATATACTTATTACTTTTATTAATATCAATATAACATGCACTATTTGCCATATTTTACTATTATTATCTCTAGAACCATAATAAATATACCTATTACTCCCAATATTATCAATATAACATGCATTTTTACCCATATAACTCAGTTATAATCGGTAGAACTTTAATAATTATACTTATTACTTATATTGTTAGCAATATAACGTGCATTATTACCCATATAATGCAGTTATTATCACTAGAACTGTAATAATTATACTTATTACTTGAGTGATGCCCACTTGGACGCCGACCGTTTGGACGCGTCCCGATTGGACGGTCCCGATTCGACTCGTTCCATTTCGAAGCGGTGCCGATTGGACGCGTTCCAATTCTAAGCAGGGCTTATAGAACCTAACCTAACCAAATCTAACCTCTTCGAATTGGGACGCGTCCAATCGGCACCGCTTCGAATTGGAACGCGTCGAATCGGGACCGTCCAAACGGAACGCGTCCAATCGGTCGACGTCCAAGTGGGACACCCCCTATTACTTATATTATTATCAATATAACATGCATTATTACCCATATTATGCAGTTATTATCGCTAGAACTATAATAAACATACGTATTACTTTTATTATCATCAATATAACATGCATTATTACCCATATTATGCAGTTATTATCGATAGAACTGTAATAATTATACTTATTACTTATATTATTCTCAATATAACATGCATTATTACCCATATTGTGCAGTTATTATCGATAGAACTGTAATAAATATACTTATTACTTTTATTATTATCAATATAACATGCACTATTTGCCATATTTTACTATTATTATCTCTAGAACCATAATAAATATACCTATTACTCCCAATATTATCAATATAACATGCATTTTTACCCATATAACTCAGTTATAATCGGTAGAACTTTAATAATTATACTTATTACTTTTACTATTATCAATATAACATGCACTATTAGCCATATTTTACTATTGTTATCGCTAGAACTATAATAATTATACTTATTACTCCCGATATTATCAATATAACATGCCTTATTACGCATATAGTGCAGTTATTATCGCTAGAACTGTAATAAATATAGTTACTACTTTCATTATCATCAATATAACATGCATTATTAACCATATAATACAGTTATTATCGCTAGAACTGTAATAATTATACTTATTACTTATATTATTAGCAATATAACGTGCATTATTACCCATAAATTGCAGTTATTATCGCTAGAACTGTAATAATTATACTTATTACTTATATTATTCTCAATATAACATGCATTATTACCCATATTATGCAGTTATTATCGCTAGAACTATAATAAATATACGTATTACTTTTATTATCATCAATATAACACGCATTATTACCCATATAATGGAGGTATTATCGCTAGAACTGTAATAATTATACTTATTACTCCCGATATTATCAATATAACATGCATTATTACCCATATAATGCAGTTACTATCGCTAGAACTGTAATAATTATACTTATTACTTATATTATTAGCAATATAACGTGCATTATTACCCATATAATGCAGTTATTATCGCTAGAACTGTGAGAATTTTACTTATTACTTATATTATTATCAATATAACATGCATTATTACCCATATAATGGAGGTATTATCGCTAGAACTGTAATAATTAAACTTATTACTTATATTATTATCAATATAACATACATTATTACCCATATTATGCAGTTATTATCTCTAGAACCATAATAAATATACTTATTACTCCCAATATTATCAATATAACATGCATTTCCACTCATATAATCCAGGTATTATCGCTAGAACTGTAATAATTATACTTATTACTTATATTGTTAGCAATATAACGTGCATTATTACCCATATAATGCAGTTATTATCGCTAGAACTATAATAAATATACGTATTACTTTTAATATCATCAATATAACATGCATTATTACCCATATTATGCAGTTATTATCGATAGAACTGTAATAAATATACTTATTACTTTTATTATTATCAATATAACATGCACTATTTGCAATATTTTACTATTATTATCTCTAGAACCATAATAAATATACCTATTACTCCCAATATTATCAATATAACATGCATTTTTACCCATATAACTCAGTTATTATCGGTAGAACTGTAATAATTATATTTATTACTTATATTATTAGCAACATAACGTGAATTATTACCCATATAATGCAGTTATTATCGCTAGAACTATAATAAATATACTTATTACTCCCAATATTATCAATATAACATGCATTATTACACATATAATGCAGTTATTATCGCTAGAACTGTAATAATTATACTTACTACTTATATTATTATCAATATAACATGCATTATTACCCATATTATGCAGTTATTATCGCTGGAACTATAATAAATATACGTATTACTTTTATTATCATCATTATAACATGCATTATTACCCATATTATGCAGTTATTATCGATAGAACTGTAATAATTACACTTATTACTTATATTATTATCAATATAACATGCATTAATACCCATATAATGCAGTTATTATCGCTAGAACTGTAATAATTGTACTCATTACTTATATTATTAGCAATATAACGTGCATTATTACCCATATTATGCAGTTATTATCGCTAGAACTGTAATAATTATACTTATTACTTATATCTTTATCAATATAACATGCATTATTACCCATATAATGGAGGTATTATCGCTAGCACTGTAATAATTATATTTATTACTTATATTATTAGCAACATAACGTGAATTATTACCCATATAATGCAGTTATTATCGCTAGAACTATAATAAATATACTTATTACTCCCAATATTATCAATATAACATGCATTATTACACATATAATGCAGTTATTATCGCTAGAACTGTAATAATTATACTTACTACTTATATTATTAGCAATATAACGTGCATTATTACCCATATAATACAGCTATTATCGCTAGAACTGTAATAATTATATTTATTACTTATATTATTAGCAATATAACGTGCATTATTACCCATATAATGCAGTTATTATCGCTAGAACTGTAATAATTATACTTATTACTTATATTATTATCAATATAACATGCAATAATAGCCATATTATGCAGTTATTATCGCTAGAACTATAATAAATATACGTATTACTTTTATTATCATCAATATAACATGCATTATTACCCATATTATGCAGTTATTATCGCTGGAACTATAATAATTATACGTATTACTTTTATTATCATCAATATAACATGCATTATTACCCATATTATGCAGTTATTATCGATAGAACTGTAATAAATATACTTATTACTTTTATTATTATCAATATAACATGCACTATTTGCCATATTTTACTATTATTATCGCTAGAACTATAATAATTATACTTATTACTCCCGATATTATCAATATAACATGCATTATTACCCATAAAATGCAGTTATTATCGCTAGAACTGTAATAATTATACTTATTACTTATATTATTAGCAATATAACGTGCATAATTACCCATATAATGCAGTTATTATAGCTAGAACTGTGATAATTATACTTATTACTTATATTATTATAAATATAACATGCATTATTACCCATATTATGCAGTTATTATCGCTAGAACTGTAATAATTATACTTATTACTTATATTGTTAGCAATATAACGTGCATTATTACCCATATAATGCAGTTATTATCGCTAGAACTGTAATAATTATACTTATTACTTATATTATTATCAATATAACATGCATTATTACCCATATTATGCAGTTATTATCGCTAGAACTATAATAAATATACGTATTACTTTTATTATCATCAATATAACATGCATTATTACCCATATTATGCAGTTATTATCGATAGAACTGTAATAAATATACTTATTACATTTATTATTATCAATATAACATGCACTATTTGCCATATTTCACTATTATTATCGCTAGAACTATAATAATTATATTTATTACTCCCGATATATATCAATATAACGTGCATTATTACCCATAAAATGCAGTTATTATCGCTAGAACTGTAATAATTTTACTTATTACTTATATTATTAGCAATATAACGTGCATTATTACCCATATAATGCAGTTATTATCGCTAGAACTGTGATAATTATACTTATTACTTATATTATTATAAATATAACATGCATTATTACCCATATTATGCAGTTATTATCGCTAGAACTGTAATAATTATACTTATTACTTATATTGTTAGCAATATAACGTGCATTATTACCCATATAATGCAGTTATTATCGCTAGAACTGTAATAATTATACTTATTACTTATATTATTATCAATATAACATGCATTATTACCCATATTATGCAGTTATTATCGCTAGAACTATAATAAATATACGTATTACTTTTACTATCATCAATATAACATGCATTATTACCCATATTATGCAGTTATTATCGATAGAACTGTAATAAATATACTTATTACATTTATTATTATCAATATAACATGCACTATTTGCCATATTTTACTATTATTATCGCTAGAACTATAATAATTATGCTTATTACTCCCGATATTATCAATATAACATGCATTATTACCCATATAATGGAGGTATTATCGCTAGAACTGTAATAATTATACTTATCACTAATATTATTATCAATATAACATGCATTATTACCCATATAATGCAGTTATTATCGCTAGAACTGTAATAATTGTACTCATTACTTATATTATTAGCAATATAACGTGCATTATTAAGCATATTATGCAGTTATAATCGCGAGAACTGTAATAATTATACTTATTACTTATACTATTAGCAATATAACGTTCATTGTTACCCATATAATGCAGTTATTACCGCCAGAACTGTCATAATTATACTTATCACTTATATTATTCTCAATATAACATGCATTATTAGCCATATTATGCAGTTATTATCGCTAGAACTATAATAAATATACGTATTACTTTTATTATCATCAATATAACATGCATTATTACCCATATTATGCAGTTATTATCGATAGAACTGTAATAAATATACTTATTACTTTTATTATTATCAATATAACATGCACTATTTGCCATATTTTACTATTATTATCTCTTGAACCATAATAAATATACTTATTACTCCCAATATTATCAATATAACGTGCATTTTTACAAATATAACTCAGTTATTATCGGTAGAACTTCAATAATTATACTTATTACTTATATTGTTAGCAATATAACGTGCATTATTACCCATATAATGCAGTTATTATCGCTAGAACTATAATAAATATACGTATTACTTTTATTATCATCAATATAACATGCATTATTACCCATATTATGCAGTTATTATCGATAGAACTGTAATAAATATACTTATTACTTTTATTATTATCAATATAACATGCACTATTTGCCATATTTTACTATTATTATGTCTAGAACCATAATAAATATACTTATTACTCCCAATATTATCAATATAACATGCATTTTTACAAATATAACTCAGTTATTATCGGTAGAACTTTAATAATTATACTTATTACTTATATTGTTAGCAATATAACGTGCATTATTACCCATATAATGCAGTTATTATCACTAGAACTGTAATAATTATACTTATTACTTATATTATTATCAATATAACATGCATTATTACCCATATTATGCAGTTATTATCGCTGGAACTATAATAAATATACGTATTACTTTTATTATCATCAATATAACATGCATTATTACCCATATTATGCAGTTATTATCGATAGAACTGTAATAATTACACTTATTACTTATATTATTCTCAATATAACATGCATTATTACCCATATTATGCAGTTATTATCGCTAGAACTGTAATAATTATACTTATTACTTATATTGTTAGCAATATAACGTGCATTATTACCCATATAATGCAGTTATTATGGCTAGAACTGTAATAATTATACTTATTACTTATACTACTAGCAATATAACGCGCATTATTACCCATATAATGCAGTTATTACCGCCAGAACTGTCATAATTATACTTATCACTTATATTATTCTCAATATAACATGCATTATTAGCCATATTATGCAGTTATTATCGCTAGAACTATAATAAATATACGTATTACTTTCATTATCATCAATATAACATGCATTATTACCCATATAACGCAGTTATTATCGCTAGAACTGTAATAATTATATTTATTACTTATATTATTAGTAATATAACGTGAATTATTACCCATATAATGCAGTTATTATCGCTAGAACTGTAATAATTATACTTATTACTTATATTACTATCAATATAACATGCATTATTACCCATATTATACAGTTATTATCGCGAGAACTATAATAAATATACTTATTACTCCCAATATTATCTATATAACATGCATTATTACCCATATAATGCAGTTATTATCGCTAGAACTGTAATAATTACACTTATTACTTTTATTACTATCAATACAACAGGCACTAATAGCCATATTTTACTATTATTATCGCTAGAACTGTAATAATTACATTTATTACTTATATTATTAGCAATATAACGTGCATTATTACCCATATAATGCAGTTATTATCGCTAGAACTGTAATAATTATATTTATTACTTATATTATTAGCAATATAACGTTAATTATTACCCATATAATGCAGTTATTATCGCTAGAACTGTAATAATTATACTTATTACTTATATTATTCTCAATATAACATGAATTATTACCCATATTTTACTATTATTATCGCTAGAACTATAATAATTATACTTATTACTCCTGATATTATCAATATAACATGCATTATTACCCATATAATGCAGTTATTATCGCTAGAACTGTAATAATTATACTTATTACTTATATTATTCTCAATATAACATGCATTGTTACCCATATTATGCAGTTATTATCGACAGAACTATAATAAATATACTTATTACTTTTATTGTTATCAATAGAACATGCACTATTAGCCATATTGCACTATTATTATCCCTAGAACTATAGTAATTATACTTATTACTTATATTATTCTCAATATAACATGCATTATTACCCATATTATGCTGTTATAATCGGTAGAACTATAATAAATATACTTACTACTTTTATTATCATCAATATAACATGCATTATTACCCATATTATGCACTTTCTATCGATAGAACTATAATAAATAAACTTATTACTTTTATTATTATCAGTATAACAGGCACTCTTAGCCATATTTTACTAGTATTATCGCTAGAACTGTAATAATTATACTTATTACTCCCGATATTATCAATATAACATCCATTATTACCCTAATAATGCAGTTATTATCGCTAGAACTGTAATAATTATACTAATTACTTATATTATACTCAATATAACATGCATAATTACCCATATTATGCAGTTATAATCGGTAGAACTATAATAAATATACTTATTACTTTTATTATTATAAATATACCATGCATTATTACCCATATAATACAGTTATTATCGCTAGAACCGTAATAATTATACTTATTACTTATATTATTAGCAATATAACGTGCATTATTACCCATACAATGCAGTTATTATCGCTAGAACTGTAATAATTATACTTATTACTTATGTTATTATCAATGTAACATCCAATATTACCCATATTATGCAGTTTCTATCGATAGAACAGTAATAAATATACTTATTACTTTTATTATTATCAATAGAACATGCACTATTAGCCATATTTTACTATTATAATCGCAAGAACTATTAATATTATATTTATTACACCCCATATTATCAATATAACATGCATTATTACCCATATAATACAGTTACTATCGCTAGAACCGTAATAATTATACTTATTACTTATATTGTTAGCAATATAACGTGCATTATTACCCATACAATGCAGTTATTATCGCTAGAACTGTAATAATTATACTTATTACTTATATTATTATCAATATAACATGCATTATTACACATATTATGCAGTTATTATCGCTATAACTATAATAAATATACGTATTACTTTTATTATCATCAATATAACATGCATTATTACCCATATTATGCAGTTATTATCGATAGAACTGTAATAAATATACTTATTACTTTTATTATTATCAATATAACATGCACGATTAGCCATATTGTACTATTATTATCGCTAGAAATATAGTAATTATACTTACTACTCCCGATATTATCAATATAACATGCATTATTACCCATATAATGCAGTTATTATCGCTAGAACTGTAATAATTATACTTATTATATATATTATTATCAATATAACATGAATTATTACCCATATTATGCAGTTATAATCGGTAGAACTATAATAAATATACTTACTACTTTTATTATCATCAATATAACGTGCATTATTTCCCATATTATGCAGTTATTATCGATAGAACTATAATAAATATACTTATTACTTTTATTATTATCAATATAACATGCACTATTAGCCATATTTTACTATTATTATCGCTAGACCTGTAATAATTATACTTATTACTCCCGATATTATCAATATAACATCCATTATTACCCAAATAATGCAGTTATTATCGCTAGAACTGTAATAATTATACTTATTACTTATATTATTCTCAGTGTAACATGAATTATTACCCAGATTATGCAGTTATAATCGGTAGAGCTATAATAAATATACTTACTACTTTTATTATCATCAATATAACATGCATTGTTACCCATATTATGCAGTTATTATCGACAGAAGTATAATAAATATACTTATTACTTTTATTATTATCAATATAACAGGCACTCTTAGCCATATTTTACTAGTATTATCGCTAGAACTATAATAATTATACTTATTACTCTCGATATCATCAATATAACATGCATTATTACCCATATAATGCAGTTATTATCGACAGAAGTATAATAAATATACTTATTACTTTTATTATTATCAATATAACAGGCACTCTTAGCCATATTTTACTAGTATTATCGCTAGAACTGTAATAATTATACTTACTACTCCCGATATTATCAATATAACATCCATTATTACCCAAATAATGCAGTTATTATCGCTAGAACTGTAATAATTATACTTACTACTCCCGATATTATCAATATAACATCCATTATTACCCAAATAATGCAGTTATTATCGCTAGAACTGTAATAATTATACTTATTACTCCCGATATTATCAATATAACATCCATTATTACCCAAATAATGCAGTTATTATCGCTAGAACTGTATTAATTATACTTATTACTTATATTATTATCAATATAACATGCATTATTAGCCATATTATGCAGTTATTATCGCTAGAACTATAATAAATATACGTATTACTTTTATTATCATCAATATAACATGCATTATTACCCATATTATGCAATTTCTGTCGATAGAACTGTAATAAATATACAAATTACTTTTATTATTATCAATATAACATGCACTATTAGCCATATTTTACTATTATTATCGCTAGAACTATAATAATTATACTTATAACTAACCATATTATCAATATAACATGTATTATTACCCATATAATGCAGTTATTATCGCTAGAACTGTAATAATTATACTTATTATTTATATTATTGGCAATGTAACGTGCATTATTACCCATATTATGCAGTTATTATCGCTGGAACTGTAATAATTATACTCATTACTTATAATATTCTCAATATAACATGCATTGTTACCCATATTATGCAGTTATTATCGACAGAACTATAATATATATACTTATTACTTTTATTATTATCAATAGAACATGCACTATTAGACATATTGCACTATTATTATCCCTAGAACTATAGTAATTATACTTATTACTTATATTATTCTCAATATAACATGCATTATTACCCATATTATGCAGTTATAATCGGTAGAACTATAATAAATATACTTACTACTTTTATTATCATCAATATAACATGCATTGTTACCCATATTGTGCAGTTATTATCGACAGAAGTATAATAAATATACTTATTACTTTTATTATTATCAATATAACAGGCTCTCTTAGCCATATTTTACTAGTATTATCGCTAGAACTGTAATAATTATACTTATTACTTCCGATATTATCAATATAACATCCATTATTACCCAAATAATGCAGTTATTATCGCTAGAACTGTAATAATTATACTTATTACTTATATTATTCTCAATATAACATGAATTATTACCCATATTATGCAGTTATAATCGGTAGAACTATAATAAATATACTTACTACTTTTATTATCATCAATATAACGTGCATTATTACCCATATTATGCAGTTATTATCGATAGAACTATAATAAATATACTTACTACTTTTATTATTATCAATATAACATGCACTATTAGCCATATTTTACTATTACTATCGCTAGAACTATAATAATTATACTTATTACTCCCGATATTATCAATATAACCTGCATTATTACCCATATAATGCAGTTATTATCGCTAGAACTGTAATAATTATACTTATTATTTATATTATTAGCAATGTAACGTGCATTATTACCCATATTATGCAGTTATTATATCTCGAAGTGTAATAATTATACTTATTACTTATATTATTATCAATATAACATGCATTATTACCCATATAATGCAGTTATTATCGACAGAAGTATAATAAATATACTTATTACTTTTATTATTATGAATATAACAGGCACTCTTAGCCATATTTTACTAGTATTATCGCTAGAACTGTAATAATTATACTTATTACTCCCGATATTATCAATATAACATCCATTATTACCCAAATAATGCAGTTATTATCGCTAGAACTGTAATAATTATACTTATTACTTATATTATTTTCAATATAACATGCATTATTACACATATTATGCAGTTATTATCGCTATAACTATAATAAATATACGTATTACTTTTATTATCATCAATATAACATGCATTATTACCCATATTATGCAGTTATTATCGACAGAACTATAATATATATACTTATTACTTTTATTATTATCAATAGAACATGCACTATTAGCCATATTGCACTATTATTATCCCTAGAACTATAGTAATTATACTTATTACTTATATTATTCTCAATGTAACATGCATTATTACCCATATTATGCAGTTATAATCGGTAGAACTATAATAAATATACTTACTACTTTTATTATCATCAATATAACGTGCATTATTACCCATATTATGCAGTTATTATCGATAGAACTATAATAAATATACTTATTACTTTTATTATTATCAATATAACAGGCACTCTTAGCCATATTTTACTAGTATTATCGCTAGAACTGTAATAATTATACTTATTACTCCCGATATTATCAATATAACATCCATTATTACCCAAATAATGCAGTTATTATCGCTAGAACTGTAATAATTATACTTATTACTTATATTATTCTCAATATAACATGAATTATTACCCATATTATGCAGTTATAATCGGTAGAACTCTAGTAAATATACTTACTACTTTTATTATCATCAATATAACGTGCATTATTACCCATATTATGCAGTTATTATCGATAGAACTATAATAAATATACTTATTACTTTTATTATTATCAATATAACATGCATTATTAGCCATATTATGCAGTTATTATCGCTAGAACTATAATAAATATACGTATTACTTTTATTATCATCAATATAACATGCATTATTACCCATATTATGCAATTTCTATCGATAGAACTGTAATAAATATACTTATTACTTCTATTATTATCAATATAACATGCACTATTAGCCATATTTTACTATTATTATCGCTAGAACTATAATAATTATACTTATTACTCCCGATATTATCAATATAACATGCATTATTACCCATATAATGGAGGTATTATCGCAAGAACTGTAATAATTATACTTATTACTTATATTGTTATCAATATAACATGCATTATTACCCATATTATGCAGTTATTATCTCTAGAACCATAATAAATATACTTATTACTCCCAATATTATCAATATAACATGCATTTTTACCCATATAATGCAGTTATTATCGCTAGAACTGTAAAAATTATACTTATTACTTATATTGTTATCAATATAACATGCATTATTACCCATATAATGCAGTTATTATCGCTAGAACTGTAATAATTGTATTCATTACTTATATTATTAGCAATATAACTTGCATTGTTACCCATATTATGCAGTTATTATCGACAGAAGTATAATAAATATACTTATTACTTTTATTATTATCAATATAACAGGCACTCTTAGCCATATTTTACTAGTATTATCGCTAGAACTGTAATAATTATACTTATTACTTATATTATTCTCAGTATAACATGAATTATTACCCAGATTATGCAGTTATAATCGGTAGAACTCTAATAAATATAGTTACTACTTTTATTATCATCAATATAACGTGCACTATTACCCATACTATGCAGTTATTATCGATAGAAGTATAATAAATATACTTATTACTTTTATTATTATCAATATAACATGCATTACTAGCCATATTATGCAGTTATTATCGCTAGAACTATAATAAATATACGTATTACTTTTATTATCATCAATATAACATGCATTATTACCCATATTATGCACTTTCTATCGATAGAACTGTAATAAATATGCTTATTACTTTTATTATTATCAATAGAACATGCACTATTAGCCATATTGCACTATTATTATCCCTAGAACTATAGTAATTATACTTATTACATATATTATTCTCAATATAACATGCATTATTACCCATATTATGCAGTTATAATCGGTAGAACTATAATAAATATACTTACTACTTTTATTATCATCAATATAACGTGCATTATTACCCATATTATGCAGTTATTATCGATAGAACTATAATAAATATACTTATTACTTTTATTATTATCAATATAAGAGGCACTCTTAGCCATATTTTACTAGTATTATCGCTAGAACAGTAATAATTATACTGATTACTCCCGATATTATCAATATAACATCCATTAATACCCAAATAATGCAGTTATTATCGCTAGAACTGTAATAATTATACTTATTACTTATATTATTTTCAATATAACATGCATTATTACACATATTATGCAGTTATTATCGCTATAACTATAATAAATATACGTATCACTTTTATTATCATCAATATAACATGCATTATTACCCATATTATGCAGTTATTATCGACAGAACTATAATATATATACTTATTACTTTTATTATTATCAATAGAACATGCACTATTAGCCATATTGCACTATTATTATCCCTAGAACTATAGTAATTATACTTATTACTTATATTATTCTCAATGTAACATGCATTATTACCCATATTATGCAGTTATAATCGGTAGAACTATAATAAATATACTTACTACTTTTATTATCATCAATATAACGTGCATTATTACCCATATTATGCAGTTATTATCGATAGAACTATAATAAATATACTTATTACTTTTATTATTATCAATATAACAGGCACTCTTAGCCATATTTTACTAGTATTATCGCTAGAACTGTAATAATTATACTTATTACTCCCGATATTATCAATATAACATCCATTATTACCCAAATAATGCAGTTATTATCGCTAGAACTGTAATAATTATACTTATTACTTATATTATTCTCAATATAACATGAATTATTACCCATATTATGCAGTTATAATCGGTAGAACTCTAGTAAATATACTTACTACTTTTATTATCATCAATATAACGTGCATTATTACCCATATTATGCAGTTATTATCGATAGAACTATAATAAATATACTTATTACTTTTATTATTATCAATATAACATGCATTATTACCCATATAATGGAGGTATTATCGCAAGAACTGTAATAATTATACTTATTACTTATATTGTTATCAATATAACATGCATTATTACCCATATTATGCAGTTATTATCTCTAGAACCATAATAAATATACTTATTACTCCCAATATTATCAATATAACATGCATTTTTACCCATATAATGCAGTTATTATCGCTAGAACTGTAAAAATTATACTTATTACTTATATTGTTATCAATATAACATGCATTATTACCCATATAATGCAGTTATTATCGCTAGAACTGTAATAATTGTATTCATTACTTATATTATTAGCAATATAACTTGCATTGTTACCCATATTATGCAGTTATTATCGACAGAAGTATAATAAATATACTTATTACTTTTATTATTATCAATATAACAGGCACTCTTAGCCATATTTTACTAGTATTATCGCTAGAACTGTAATAATTATACTTATTACTTATATTATTCTCAGTATAACATGAATTATTACCCAGATTATGCAGTTATAATCGGTAGAACTCTAATAAATATAGTTACTACTTTTATTATCATCAACATAACGTGCACTATTACCCATACTATGCAGTTATTATCGATAGAAGTATAATAAATATAATTATTACTTTTATTATTATCAATATAACATCCATTACTAGCCATATTATGCAGTTATTATCGCTAGAACTATAATAAATATACGTATTACTTTTATTATCATCAATATAACATGCATTATTACCCATATTATGCACTTTCTATCGATAGAACTGTAATAAATATGCTTATTACTTTTATTATTATCAATAGAACATGCACTATTAGCCATATTGCACTATTATTATCCCTAGAACTATAGTAATTATACTTATTACATATATTATTCTCAATATAACATGCATTATTACCCATATTATGCAGTTATAATCGGTAGAACTATAATAAATATACTTACTACTTTTATTATCATCAATATAACGTGCATTATTACCCATATTATGCAGTTATTATCGATAGAACTATAATAAATATACTTATTACTTTTATTATTATCAATATAAGAGGCACTCTTAGCCATATTTTACTAGTATTATCGCTAGAACAGTAATAATTATACTGATTACTCCCGATATTATCAATATAACATCCATTAATACCCAAATAATGCAGTTATTATCGCTAGAACTGTAATAATTATACTTATTACTTATATTATTCTCAATATAACATGCATAATTACCCATATTATGCAGTTATAATCGGTAGAACTATAATAAATATACTTACTACTTTTATTACCATCAATATAACGTGCATTATTACCCATATTATGCAGTTATTATCGCATGAACTATAATAAATATACTTATTACTTTTATTATTATCAATATAACATGCATTATTACCCATATAATGCAGTTATTATCGCTAGAACTGTAATAATTATACTTATTATTTATATTATTGGCAATGTAACGTGCATTATTACCCATATTATGCAGTTATTATCGCTGGAACTGTAATAATTATACTCATTACTTATAATATTCTCAATATAACATGCATTGTTACCCATATTATGCAGTTATTATCGACAGAACTATAATATATATACTTATTACTTTTATTATTATCAATAGAACATGCACTATTAGACATATTGCACTATTATTATCCCTAGAACTATAGTAATTATACTTATTACTTATATTATTCTCAATATAACATGCATTATTACCCATATTATGCAGTTATAATCGGTAGAACTATAATAAATATACTTACTACTTTTATTATCATCAATATAACATGCATTGTTACCCATATTGTGCAGTTATTATCGACAGAAGTATAATAAATATACTTATTACTTTTATTATTATCAATATAACAGGCACTCTTAGCCATATTTTACTAGTATTATCGCTAGAACTGTAATAATTATACTTATTACTTCCGATATTATCAATATAACATCCATTATTACCCAAATAATGCAGTTATTATCGCTAGAACTGTAATAATTATACTTATTACTTATATTATTCTCAATATAACATGAATTATTACCCATATTATGCAGTTATAATCGGTAGAACTATAATAAATATACTTACTACTTTTATTATCATCAATATAACGTGCATTATTACCCATATTATGCAGTTATTATCGATAGAACTATAATAAATATACTTACTACTTTTATTATTATCAATATAACATGCACTATTAGCCATATTTTACTATTACTATCGCTAGAACTATAATAATTATACTTATTACTCCCGATATTATCAATATAACCTGCATTATTACCCATATAATGCAGTTATTATCGCTAGAACTGTAATAATTATACTTATTATTTATATTATTAGCAATGTAACGTGCATTATTACCCATATTATGCAGTTATTATATCTCGAAGTGTAATAATTATACTTATTACTTATATTATTATCAATATAACATGCATTATTACCCATATAATGCAGTTATTATCGACAGAAGTATAATAAATATACTTATTACTTTTATTATTATGAATATAACAGGCACTCTTAGCCATATTTTACTAGTATTATCGCTAGAACTGTAATAATTATACTTATTACTCCCGATATTATCAATATAACATCCATTATTACCCAAATAATGCAGTTATTATCGCTAGAACTGTAATAATTATACTTATTACTTATATTATTTTCAATATAACATGCATTATTACACATATTATGCAGTTATTATCGCTATAACTATAATAAATATACGTATTACTTTTATTATCATCAATATAACATGCATTATTACCCATATTATGCAGTTATTATCGACAGAACTATAATATATATACTTATTACTTTTATTATTATCAATAGAACATGCACTATTAGCCATATTGCACTATTATTATCCCTAGAACTATAGTAATTATACTTATTACTTATATTATTCTCAATGTAACATGCATTATTACCCATATTATGCAGTTATAATCGGTAGAACTATAATAAATATACTTACTACTTTTATTATCATCAATATAACGTGCATTATTACCCATATTATGCAGTTATTATCGATAGAACTATAATAAATATACTTATTACTTTTATTATTATCAATATAACAGGCACTCTTAGCCATATTTTACTAGTATTATCGCTAGAACTGTAATAATTATACTTATTACTCCCGATATTATCAATATAACATCCATTATTACCCAAATAATGCAGTTATTATCGCTAGAACTGTAATAATTATACTTATTACTTATATTATTCTCAATATAACATGAATTATTACCCATATTATGCAGTTATAATCGGTAGAACTCTAGTAAATATACTTACTACTTTTATTATCATCAATATAACGTGCATTATTACCCATATTATGCAGTTATTATCGATAGAACTATAATAAATATACTTATTACTTTTATTATTATCAATATAACATGCATTATTAGCCATATTATGCAGTTATTATCGCTAGAACTATAATAAATATACGTATTACTTTTATTATCATCAATATAACATGCATTATTACCCATATTATGCAATTTCTATCGATAGAACTGTAATAAATATACTTATTACTTCTATTATTATCAATATAACATGCACTATTAGCCATATTTTACTATTATTATCGCTAGAACTATAATAATTATACTTATTACTCCCGATATTATCAATATAACATGCATTATTACCCATATAATGGAGGTATTATCGCAAGAACTGTAATAATTATACTTATTACTTATATTGTTATCAATATAACATGCATTATTACCCATATTATGCAGTTATTATCTCTAGAACCATAATAAATATACTTATTACTCCCAATATTATCAATATAACATGCATTTTTACCCATATAATGCAGTTATTATCGCTAGAACTGTAAAAATTATACTTATTACTTATATTGTTATCAATATAACATGCATTATTACCCATATAATGCAGTTATTATCGCTAGAACTGTAATAATTGTATTCATTACTTATATTATTAGCAATATAACTTGCATTGTTACCCATATTATGCAGTTATTATCGACAGAAGTATAATAAATATACTTATTACTTTTATTATTATCAATATAACAGGCACTCTTAGCCATATTTTACTAGTATTATCGCTAGAACTGTAATAATTATACTTATTACTTATATTATTCTCAGTATAACATGAATTATTACCCAGATTATGCAGTTATAATCGGTAGAACTCTAATAAATATAGTTACTACTTTTATTATCATCAATATAACGTGCACTATTACCCATACTATGCAGTTATTATCGATAGAAGTATAATAAATATACTTATTACTTTTATTATTATCAATATAACATGCATTACTAGCCATATTATGCAGTTATTATCGCTAGAACTATAATAAATATACGTATTACTTTTATTATCATCAATATAACATGCATTATTACCCATATTATGCACTTTCTATCGATAGAACTGTAATAAATATGCTTATTACTTTTATTATTATCAATAGAACATGCACTATTAGCCATATTGCACTATTATTATCCCTAGAACTATAGTAATTATACTTATTACATATATTATTCTCAATATAACATGCATTATTACCCATATTATGCAGTTATAATCGGTAGAACTATAATAAATATACTTACTACTTTTATTATCATCAATATAACGTGCATTATTACCCATATTATGCAGTTATTATCGATAGAACTATAATAAATATACTTATTACTTTTATTATTATCAATATAACATGCATTATTACCCATATTATGCAGTTTCTATCGATAGAACTGTAATAAATATACTTATTACCTTTCTTATTATCAATATAACATGCACTATTAGCCCTATTTTACTATTATTATCGCTAGAACTATTATAATTATACTTATTACTCCCGATATTATCAATATAACATGCATTATTACCCATATAATGCAGTTATTATCGCTAGAACTGTAATAATTATACTTATTATTTATATTACTAGCAATGTAACGTGCATTATTACCCATATTATGCAGTTATTATCGCTAGAACTGTAATAATTGTACTTATTACTTATATTATTCTCTATATAACATGCATTGTTACCCATATTATGCAGTTATTATCGATAGAACTGTAATAAATATACTTATTACTTTTATTATTATCAATAGAACATGCACTATTAGCCATATTTTACTATTATTATCGCAAGAACTATTAATATTATATTTATTACTCCCGATATTATCAATATAACAAGCATTTTTACCCATATAATACAGTTATTATCGCTAGAACCGTAATAATTATACTTATTACTTATATTATTAGCAATATAACGTGCATTATTACCCATACAATGCAGTTATTATCGCTGGAACTGTAATAATTATACTTATGACTTATATTATTATCAATATAACATGCATTATTACACATATTATGCAGTTATCATCGCTATAACTATAATAAATATACGTATTACTTTTATTATCATCAATATAACATGCATTATTACCCATATTATGCAGTTATTATCGGTAGAACGGTAATAAATATACTTATTACTTTTATTATTATCAATATAACATGCACTATTAGCCACATTGTACTATTATTATCGCTAGAAATATAGTAATTATACTTATTACTCCCGATATTATCAATATAACATGCATTCTTACACATATAATGCAGTTATTATCGCTAGAACTGTAATAATTATACTTATTACTTATATTATTCTCAATATAACATGCATTATTACCCATATAATGCAGTTATTATCGACAGAAGTATAATAAATATACTTATTACTTTTATTATTATCAATATAACAGGCACTCTTAGCCATATTTTACTAGTATTATCGCTAGAACTGTAATAATTATACTTATTACTCCCGATATTGTCAATATAACATCCATTATTACCCAAATAATGCAGTTATTATCGCTAGAACTGTAATAATTATACTTATTACTTATATTATTCTCAATATAACATGAATTATTACCCATATTATGCAGTTATAATCGGTAGAACTCTAATAAATATACTTACTACTTTTATTATCATCAATATAACGTGCATTATTACCCGTATTATGCAGTTATTATCGATAGAACTATAATAAATATACTTATTACTTTTATTATTATCAATATAACATGCATTATTAGCCATATTATGCAGTTATTATCGCTAGAACTATAATAAATATACGTATTACTTTTATTATCATCAATATAACATGCATTATTACCCATATTATGCAATTTCTATCGATAGAACTGTAATAGATATACTTATTACTTTTATTATTATCAATATAACATGCACTATTAGCCATATTTTACTATTATTATCGCTAGAACTATAATAATTATACTTATTACTCCCGATTTTATCAATATAACATGCATTATTACGCATATAATGCAGTTATTATCGCTAGAACTGTAATAATTATACTTATTACTTATATTATTCTCAATATAACATGAATTATTGCCCATATTATGCAGTTATAATCGGTAGAACTCTAATAATTATACTTACTACTTTTATTATCATCAATATAACGTGCATTATTACCCATATTATGCAGTTATTATCGATAGAACTATAATAAATATACTTATTACTTTTATTACTATCAATATAACATGCATTATTAGCCATATTATGCAGTTATTATCGCTAGAACTATAATAAATATACGTATTACTTTTATTATCATCAATATAACATGCATTATTACACATATTATGCAATTTCTATCGATAGAACTGTAATAAATATACTTATTACTTTTATTATTATCAATATAACATGCACTATTAGCCATATTTTACTATTATTATCGCTAGAACTATAATAATTATACTTATTACTCCCGATATTATCAATATAACATGCATTATTACCCATATAATGGAGGTATTATCGCAAGAACTGTAATAATTATACTTATCACTTATATTGTTATCAATATAACATGCATTATTACCCATATTATGCAGTTATTATCTCTAGAACCATAATAAATATACTTATTACTCCCAATATTATCAATATAACATGCATTTTTACCTATATAATGCAGTTATTATCGCTAGAACTGTAAAAATTATACTTACTACTTATATTATTATGAATATAACATGCATTATTACCCATATAATGCAGTTAATATCGCTAGAACTGTAATAATTGTACTCATTACTTATATTATTAGCAATATAACTTGCATTGTTACCCATATTATGCAGTTATTATCGACAGAAGTGTAATAAATATACTTATTACTTTTATTATTATCAATATAACATGCATTATTAGCCATATTATGCAGTTATTATCGCTAGAACTATAATAAATATACGTATTACTTTTATTATCATCAATATAACATGCATTATTACCCATATTATGCAATTTCTATCGATAGAACAGTAATAATTATACTGATTACTCCCGATATTATCAATATAACATCCATTAATACCCAAATAATGCAGTTATTATCGCTAGAACTGTAATAATTATACTTATTACTTATATTTTTCTCAATATAACATGCATAATTACCCATATTATGCAGTTATAATCGGTAGAACTATAATAAATATACTTACTACTTTTATTACCATCAATATAACGTGCATTATTACCCATATTATGCAGTTATTATCGCATGAACTATAATAAATATACTTATTACTTTTATTATTATCAATATAACATGCATTATTACCCATATAATACAGTTATTATCGCTAGAACCGTAATAATTATACTTATTACTTATATTGTTAGCAGTATAACGTGCATTATTACCCATACAATGCAGTTATTATCGCTAGAACTATTATAATTATACTTATTACTCCCGATATTATCAATATAACATGCATTATTACCCATATAATGCAGTTATTATCGCTAGAACTGTAATAATTATACTTATTATTTATATTATTAGTAATGTAACGTGCATGTTTCCCATATTATGCAGTTATTATCGCTAGAACTGTAATAATTATACTTATTACTTATATTATTCTCTATATAACATGCATTGTTACCCATATTATGCAGTTATTATCGATAGAACTGTAATAAATATACTTATTACTTTTATTATTATCAATAGAACATGCACTATTAGCCATATTTTACTATTATTATCGCAAGAACTATTAATATTATAGTTATTACTCCCGATATTATCAATATAACATGCATTTTTACCCATATAATACAGTTATTATCGCTCGAACCGTAATAATTATACTTATTACTTATATTATTAGCAATATAACGTGCATTATTACCCATACAATGCAGCTATTATCGCTGGAACTGTAATAATTATACTTATTACTTATATTATTATCAATATAACATGCATTATTACACATATTATGCAGTTATTATCGCTATAACTATAATAAATATACGTATTACTTTTATTATCATCAATATAACATGCATTATTACCCATATTATGCAGTTAGTATCGATAGAACTGTAATAAATATACTTATTACTTTTATTATTATCAATATAACATGCACTATTAGCCATATTGTACTATTATTATCGCTAGAAATATAGTAATTATACTTATTACTCCCGATATTATCAATATAACATGCATTCTTACACATATAATGCAGTTATTATCGCTAGAACTGTAATAATTATACTTATTACTTATATTATTCTCAATATAACATGCATTATTACCCATATAATGCAGTTATTATCGACAGAAGTATAATAAATATACTTATTAGTTTTATTATTATCAATATGACAGGCACTCTTAGCCATATTTTACTAGTATTATCGCTAGAACTGTAATAATTATACTTATTACTCCCGATATTATCAATATAACATTCATTATTACCCAAATAATGCAGTTATTATCGCTAGAACTGTAATAATTATACTTATTACTTATATTATTCTCAATATAACATGAATTATTACCCATATTATGCAGTTATAATCGGTAGAACTCTAGTAAATATACTTACTACTTTTATTATCATCAATATAACGTGCATTATTACCCATATTATGCAGTTATTATCGATAGAACTATAATAAATATACTTATTACTTTTATTATTATCAATATAACATGCATTATTAGCCATATTATGCAGTTATTATCGCTAGAACTATAATAAATATACGTATTACTTTTATTATCATCAATATAACATGCATTATTACCCATAATATGCAATTTCTATCGATAGAACTGTAATAAATATACTTATTACTTCTATTATTATCAATATAACATGCACTATTAGCCATATTTTACTATTATTATCGCTAGAACTATAATAATTATACTTATTACTCCCGATATTATCAATATAACATGCATTATTACCCATATAATGGAGGTATTATCGCAAGAACTGTAATAATTATACTTATTACTTATATTGTTATCAATATAGCACGCATTATTACCCATATTATGCAGTTATTATCTCTAGAACCATAATAAATATACTTATTACTCCCAATATTATCAATATAACATGCATTTTTACCCATATAATGCAGTTATTATCGCTAGAACTGTAAAAATTATACTTATTACTTATATTATTATCAATATAACATGCATTATTACCCATATAATGCAGTTATTATCGCTAGAACTGTAATAATTGTACTCATTACTTATATTATTATCAATATAACATGCATTATTACACATATTATGCAGTTATTATCGCTATAACTATAATAAATATACGTATTACTTTTATTATCATCAATATAACATGCATTATTACCCATATTATGCAGTTATTATCGATAGAACGGTAATAAATATACTTATTACTTTTATTATTATCAATATAACATGCACTATTAGCCACATTGTACTATTATTATCGCTAGAAATATAGTAATTATACTTATTACTCCCGATATTATCAATATAACATGCATTCTTACACATATAATGCAGTTATTATCGCTAGAACTGTAATAATTATACTTATTACTTATATTATTCTCAATATAACATGCATTATTACCCATATAATGCAGTTATTATCGACAGAAGTATAATAAATATACTTATTACTTTTATTATTATCAATATAACAGGCACTCTTAGCCATATTTTACTAGTATTATCGCTAGAACTGTAATAATTATACTTATTACTCCCGATATTGTCAATATAACATCCATTATTACCCAAATAATGCAGTTATTATCGCTAGAACTGTAATAATTATACTTATTACTTATATTATTCTCAATATAACATGAATTATTACCCATATTATGCAGTTATAATCGGTAGAACTCTAATAAATATACTTACTACTTTTATTATCATCAATATAACGTGCATTATTACCCGTATTATGCAGTTATTATCGCTAGAACTATAATAAATATACGTATTACTTTTATTATCATCAATATAACATGCATTATTACCCATATTATGCAATTTCTATCGATAGAACAGTAATAATTATACTGATTACTCCCGATATTATCAATATAACATCCATTAATACCCAAATAATGCAGTTATTATCGCTAGAACTGTAATAATTATACTTATTACTTATATTATTCTCAATATAACATGCATAATTACCCATATTATGCAGTTATAATCGGTAGAACTATAATAAATATACTTACTACTTTTATTACCATCAATATAACGTGCATTATTACCCATATTATGCAGTTATTATCGCATGAACTATAATAAATATACTTATTACTTTTATTATTATCAATATAACATGCATTATTACCCATATAATACAGTTATTATCGCTAGAACCGTAATAATTATACTTATTACTTATATTGTTAGCAGTATAACGTGCATTATTACCCATACAATGCAGTTATTATCGCTAGAACTATTATAATTATACTTATTACTCCCGATATTATCAATATAACATGCATTATTACCCATATAATGCAGTTATTATCGCTAGAACTGTAATAATTATACTTATTATTTATATTATTAGTAATGTAACGTGCATGTTTCCCATATTATGCAGTTATTATCGCTAGAACTGTAATAATTATACTTATTACTTATATTATTCTCTATATAACATGCATTGTTACCCATATTATGCAGTTATTATCGATAGAACTGTAATAAATATACTTATTACTTTTATTATTATCAATAGAACATGCACTATTAGCCATATTTTACTATTATTATCGCAAGAACTATTAATATTATAGTTATTACTCCCGATATTATCAATATAACATGCATTTTTACCCATATAATACAGTTATTATCGCTCGAACCGTAATAATTATACTTATTACTTATATTATTAGCAATATAACGTGCATTATTACCCATACAATGCAGCTATTATCGCTGGAACTGTAATAATTATACTTATTACTTATATTATTATCAATATAACATGCATTATTACACATATTATGCAGTTATTATCGCTATAACTATAATAAATATACGTATTACTTTTATTATCATCAATATAACATGCATTATTACCCATATTATGCAGTTAGTATCGATAGAACTGTAATAAATATACTTATTACTTTTATTATTATCAATATAACATGCACTATTAGCCATATTGTACTATTATTATCGCTAGAAATATAGTAATTATACTTATTACTCCCGATATTATCAATATAACATGCATTCTTACACATATAATGCAGTTATTATCGCTAGAACTGTAATAATTATACTTATTACTTATATTATTCTCAATATAACATGCATTATTACCCATATAATGCAGTTATTATCGACAGAAGTATAATAAATATACTTATTAGTTTTATTATTATCAATATGACAGGCACTCTTAGCCATATTTTACTAGTATTATCGCTAGAACTGTAATAATTATACTTATTACTCCCGATATTATCAATATAACATTCATTATTACCCAAATAATGCAGTTATTATCGCTAGAACTGTAATAATTATACTTATTACTTATATTATTCTCAATATAACATGAATTATTACCCATATTATGCAGTTATAATCGGTAGAACTCTAGTAAATATACTTACTACTTTTATTATCATCAATATAACGTGCATTATTACCCATATTATGCAGTTATTATCGATAGAACTATAATAAATATACTTATTACTTTTATTATTATCAATATAACATGCATTATTAGCCATATTATGCAGTTATTATCGCTAGAACTATAATAAATATACGTATTACTTTTATTATCATCAATATAACATGCATTATTACCCATAATATGCAATTTCTATCGATAGAACTGTAATAAATATACTTATTACTTCTATTATTATCAATATAACATGCACTATTAGCCATATTTTACTATTATTATCGCTAGAACTATAATAATTATACTTATTACTCCCGATATTATCAATATAACATGCATTATTACCCATATAATGGAGGTATTATCGCAAGAACTGTAATAATTATACTTATTACTTATATTGTTATCAATATAGCACGCATTATTACCCATATTATGCAGTTATTATCTCTAGAACCATAATAAATATACTTATTACTCCCAATATTATCAATATAACATGCATTTTTACCCATATAATGCAGTTATTATCGCTAGAACTGTAAAAATTATACTTATTACTTATATTATTATCAATATAACATGCATTATTACCCATATAATGCAGTTATTATCGCTAGAACTGTAATAATTGTACTCATTACTTATATTATTATCAATATAACATGCATTATTACACATATTATGCAGTTATTATCGCTATAACTATAATAAATATACGTATTACTTTTATTATCATCAATATAACATGCATTATTACCCATATTATGCAGTTATTATCGATAGAACGGTAATAAATATACTTATTACTTTTATTATTATCAATATAACATGCACTATTAGCCACATTGTACTATTATTATCGCTAGAAATATAGTAATTATACTTATTACTCCCGATATTATCAATATAACATGCATTCTTACACATATAATGCAGTTATTATCGCTAGAACTGTAATAATTATACTTATTACTTATATTATTCTCAATATAACATGCATTATTACCCATATAATGCAGTTATTATCGACAGAAGTATAATAAATATACTTATTACTTTTATTATTATCAATATAACAGGCACTCTTAGCCATATTTTACTAGTATTATCGCTAGAACTGTAATAATTATACTTATTACTCCCGATATTGTCAATATAACATCCATTATTACCCAAATAATGCAGTTATTATCGCTAGAACTGTAATAATTATACTTATTACTTATATTATTCTCAATATAACATGAATTATTACCCATATTATGCAGTTATAATCGGTAGAACTCTAATAAATATACTTACTACTTTTATTATCATCAATATAACGTGCATTATTACCCGTATTATGCAGTTATTATCGATAGAACTATAATAAATATACGTATTACTTTTATTATCATCAATATAACATGCATTATTACCCATATTATGCAATTTCTATCGATAGAACTGTAATAGATATACTTATTACTTTTATTATTATCAATATAACATGCACTATTAGCCATATTTTACTATTATTATCGCTAGAACTATAATAATTATACTTATTACTCCCGATTTTATCAATATAACATGCATTATTACGCATATAATGCAGTTATTATCGCTAGAACTGTAATAATTATACTTATTACTTATATTATTCTCAATATAACATGAATTATTGCCCATATTATGCAGTTATAATCGGTAGAACTCTAATAATTATACTTACTACTTTTATTATCATCAATATAACGTGCATTATTACCCATATTATGCAGTTATTATCGATAGAACTATAACAAATATACTTATTACTTTTATTACTATCAATATAACATGCATTATTAGCCATATTATGCAGTTATTATCGCTAGAACTATAATAAATATACGTATTACTTTTATTATCATCAATATAACATGCATTATTACACATATTATGCAATTTCTATCGATAGAACTGTAATAAATATACTTATTACTTTTATTATTATCAATATAACATGCACTATTAGCCATATTTTACTATTATTATCGCTAGAACTATAATAATTATACTTATTACTCCCGATATTATCAATATAACATGCATTATTACCCATATAATGGAGGTATTATCGCAAGAACTGTAATAATTATACTTATCACTTATATTGTTATCAATATAACATGCATTATTACCCATATTATGCAGTTATTATCTCTAGAACCATAATAAATATACTTATTACTCCCAATATTATCAATATAACATGCATTTTTACCTATATAATGCAGTTATTATCGCTAGAACTGTAAAAATTATACTTACTACTTATATTATTATGAATATAACATGCATTATTACCCATATAATGCAGTTAATATCGCTAGAACTGTAATAATTGTACTCATTACTTATATTATTAGCAATATAACTTGCATTGTTACCCATATTATGCAGTTATTATCGACAGAAGTGTAATAAATATACTTATTACTTTTATTATTATCAATATAACAGGCACTCTTAGCCATATTTTACTATTATTATCGCTAGAACTATAATAATTATACTTATTACTCCCGATATTATCAATATAACATGCATTATTACCCATATTATGCAGTTATGATCGCTAGAACTGTAATATTTATACTTATTACTTATAATATTCCCAATATAACATGCATTGTTACCCATATTTTGCAGTTATTATCGATAGAACTGTAATAAATATACTTACTACTTTTATTATCATCAATATAATGTGCATTATTACCCATATTATGCAGTTATTATCGATAGAACTATAATAAATATACTTATTACTTTTATTATTATCAATATAACATGCATTATTAGCCATATTATGCAGTTATTATCGCTAGAACTATAATAAATATACGTATTACTTTTATTATCATCAATATAACATGCATTATTACCCATATTATGCAATTTCTATCGATAGAACTGTAATAAATATACTTATTACTTCTATTATTATCAATATAACATGCACTATTAGCCATATTTTACTATTATTATCGCTAGAACTATAATAATTATACTTATTATTCCCGATATTATCAATATAACATGCATTATTACCCATATAATGGAGGTATTATCGCAAGAACTGTAATAATTATACTTATTACTTATATTGTTATCAATATAACATGCATTATTACCCATATTATGCAGTTATTATCGCTAGAACTGTAATAATTGTACTCATTACTTATATTATTAGCAATATAACTTGCATTGTTACCCATATTATGCAGTTATTATCGACAGAAGTATAATAAATATACTTATTACTTTTATTATTATCAATATAACAGGCACTCTTAGCCATATTTTACCAGTATTATCGCTAGAACTGTAATAATTATACTTATTACTTATATTATTCTCAATATAACATGCATAATTACCCATATTATGCAGGTATAATCGGTAGAACTATAATAAATATACTTACTACTTTTATTACCATCAATATAACGTGCATTATTACCCATATTATGCAGTTATTATCGCATCAACTATAATAAATATACTTATTACTTTTATTATTATCAATATAACATGCATTATTACCCATATAATACAGTTATTATCGCTAGAACCGTAATAATTATACTTATTACTTATATTATTAGCAGTATAACGTGCATTATTACCCATACAATGCAGTTATTATCGCTAGAACTGTAATGATTATACTTATTACTTATGTTATTATCAATATAACATGCATTATTACCCATATTATGCAGTTTCTATCGATAGAACTGTAATAAATATACTCATTACTTTTGTTATTATCAATATAACATGCACTATTAGCCCTATTTTACTATTATTATCGCTAGAACTATTATAATTATACTTATTACTCCCGATATTATCAATATAACATGCATTATTACCCATATAATGCAGTTATTATCGCTAGAACTGTAATAATTATACTTATTATTTATATTATTAGTAATGTAACGTGCATGTTTCCCATATTATGCAGTTATTATCGCTAGAACTGTAATAATTATACTTATTACTTATATTATTCTCTATATAACATGCATTGTTACCCATATTATGCAGTTATTATCGATAGAACTGTAATAAATATACTTATTACTTTTATTATTATCAATAGAACATGCACTATTAGCCATATTTTACTATTATTATCGCAAGAACTATTAATATTATAGTTATTACTCCCGATATTATCAATATAACATGCATTTTTACCCATATAATACAGTTATTATCGCTCGAATCGTAATAATTATACTTATTACTTATATTATTAGCAATATAACGTGCATTATTACCCATACAATGCAGCTATTATCGCTGGAACTGTAATAATTATACTTATTACTTATATTATTATCAATATAACATGCATTATTACACATATTATGCAGTTATTATCGCTATAACTATAATAAATATACGTATTACTTTTATTATCATCAATATAACATGCATTATTACCCATATTATGCAGTTAGTATCGATAGAACTGTAATAAATATACTTATTACTTTTATTATTATCAATATAACATGCACTATTAGCCATATTGTACTATTATTATCGCTAGAAATATAGTAATTATACTTATTACTCCCGATATTATCAATATAACATGCATTCTTACACATATAATGCAGTTATTATCGCTAGAACTGTAATAATTATACTTATTACTTATATTATTCTCAATATAACATGCATTATTACCCATATAATGCAGTTATTATCGACAGAAGTATAATAAATATACTTATTAGTTTTATTATTATCAATATGACAGGCACTCTTAGCCATATTTTACTAGTATTATCGCTAGAACTGTAATAATTATACTTATTACTCCCGATATTATCAATATAACATTCATTATTACCCAAATAATGCAGTTATTATCGCTAGAACTGTAATAATTATACTTATTACTTATATTATTCTCAATATAACATGAATTATTACCCATATTATGCAGTTATAATCGGTAGAACTCTAGTAAATATACTTACTACTTTTATTATCATCAATATAACGTGCATTATTACCCATATTATGCAGTTATTATCGATAGAACTATAATAAATATACTTATTACTTTTATTATTATCAATATAACATGCATTATTAGCCATATTATGCAGTTATTATCGCTAGAACTATAATAAATATACGTATTACTTTTATTATCATCAATATAACATGCATTATTACCCATAATATGCAATTTCTATCGATAGAACTGTAATAAATATACTTATTACTTCTATTATTATCAATATAACATGCACTATTAGCCATATTTTACTATTATTATCGCTAGAACTATAATAATTATACTTATTACTCCCGATATTATCAATATAACATGCATTATTACCCATATAATGGAGGTATTATCGCAAGAACTGTAATAATTATACTTATTACTTATATTGTTATCAATATAGCATGCATTATTACCCATATTATGCAGTTATTATCTCTAGAACCATAATAAATATACTTATTACTCCCAATATTATCAATATAACATGCATTTTTACCCATATAATGCAGTTATTATCGCTAGAACTGTAAAAATTATACTTATTACTTATATTATTATCAATATAACATGCATTATTACCCATATAATGCAGTTATTATCGCTAGAACTGTAATAATTGTACTCATTACTTATATTATTATCAATATAACATGCATTATTACACATATTATGCAGTTATTATCGCTATAACTATAATAAATATACGTATTACTTTTATTATCATCAATATAACATGCATTATTACCCATATTATGCAGTTATTATCGATAGAACGGTAATAAATATACTTATTACTTTTATTATTATCAATATAACATGCACTATTAGCCACATTGTACTATTATTATCGCTAGAAATATAGTAATTATACTTATTACTCCCGATATTATCAATATAACATGCATTCTTACACATATAATGCAGTTATTATCGCTAGAACTGTAATAATTATACTTATTACTTATATTATTCTCAATATAACATGCATTATTACCCATATAATGCAGTTATTATCGACAGAAGTATAATAAATATACTTATTACTTTTATTATTATCAATATAACAGGCACTCTTAGCCATATTTTACTAGTATTATCGCTAGAACTGTAATAATTATACTTATTACTCCCGATATTGTCAATATAACATCCATTATTACCCAAATAATGCAGTTATTATCGCTAGAACTGTAATAATTATACTTATTACTTATATTATTCTCAATATAACATGAATTATTACCCATATTATGCAGTTATAATCGGTAGAACTCTAATAAATATACTTACTACTTTTATTATCATCAATATAACGTGCATTATTACCCGTATTATGCAGTTATTATCGATAGAACTATAATAAATATACTTATTACTTTTATTATTATCAATATAACATGCATTATTAGCCATATTATGCAGTTATTATCGCTAGAACTATAATAAATATACGTATTACTTTTATTATCATCAATATAACATGCATTATTACCCATATTATGCAATTTCTATCGATAGAACTGTAATAGATATACTTATTACTTTTATTATTATCAATATAACATGCACTATTAGCCATATTTTACTATTATTATCGCTAGAACTATAATAATTATACTTATTACTCCCGATTTTATCAATATAACATGCATTATTACGCATATAATGCAGTTATTATCGCTAGAACTGTAATAATTATACTTATTACTTATATTATTCTCAATATAACATGAATTATTGCCCATATTATGCAGTTATAATCGGTAGAACTCTAATAATTATACTTACTACTTTTATTATCATCAATATAACGTGCATTATTACCCATATTATGCAGTTATTATCGATAGAACTATAACAAATATACTTATTACTTTTATTACTATCAATATAACATGCATTATTAGCCATATTATGCAGTTATTATCGCTAGAACTATAATAAATATACGTATTACTTTTATTATCATCAATATAACATGCATTATTACACATATTATGCAATTTCTATCGATAGAACTGTAATAAATATACTTATTACTTTTATTATTATCAATATAACATGCACTATTAGCCATATTTTACTATTATTATCGCTAGAACTATAATAATTATACTTATTACTCCCGATATTATCAATATAACATGCATTATTACCCATATAATGGAGGTATTATCGCAAGAACTGTAATAATTATACTTATCACTTATATTGTTATCAATATAACATGCATTATTACCCATATTATGCAGTTATTATCTCTAGAACCATAATAAATATACTTATTACTCCCAATATTATCAATATAACATGCATTTTTACCTATATAATGCAGTTATTATCGCTAGAACTGTAAAAATTATACTTACTACTTATATTATTATGAATATAACATGCATTATTACCCATATAATGCAGTTAATATCGCTAGAACTGTAATAATTGTACTCATTACTTATATTATTAGCAATATAACTTGCATTGTTACCCATATTATGCAGTTATTATCGACAGAAGTGTAATAAATATACTTATTACTTTTATTATTATCAATATAACAGGCACTCTTAGCCATATTTTACTATTATTATCGCTAGAACTATAATAATTATACTTATTACTCCCGATATTATCAATATAACATGCATTATTACCCATATTATGCAGTTATGATCGCTAGAACTGTAATATTTATACTTATTACTTATAATATTCCCAATATAACATGCATTGTTACCCATATTTTGCAGTTATTATCGATAGAACTGTAATAAATATACTTACTACTTTTATTATCATCAATATAATGTGCATTATTACCCATATTATGCAGTTATTATCGATAGAACTATAATAAATATACTTATTACTTTTATTATTATCAATATAACATGCATTATTAGCCATATTATGCAGTTATTATCGCTAGAACTATAATAAATATACGTATTACTTTTATTATCATCAATATAACATGCATTATTACCCATATTATGCAATTTCTATCGATAGAACTGTAATAAATATACTTATTACTTCTATTATTATCAATATAACATGCACTATTAGCCATATTTTACTATTATTATCGCTAGAACTATAATAATTATACTTATTATTCCCGATATTATCAATATAACATGCATTATTACCCATATAATGGAGGTATTATCGCAAGAACTGTAATAATTATACTTATTACTTATATTGTTATCAATATAACATGCATTATTACCCATATTATGCAGTTATTATCGCTAGAACTGTAATAATTGTACTCATTACTTATATTATTAGCAATATAACTTGCATTGTTACCCATATTATGCAGTTATTATCGACAGAAGTATAATAAATATACTTATTACTTTTATTATTATCAATATAACAGGCACTCTTAGCCATATTTTACTAGTATTATCGCTAGAACTGTAATAATTATACTTATTACTTATATTATTCTCAGTATAACATGAATTATTACCCAGATTATGCAGTTATAATCGGTAGAACTCTAATAAATATAGTTACTACTTTTATTATCATCAATATAACGTGCATTATTACCCATACTATGCAGTTATTATCGATAGAAGTATAATAAATATACTTATTACTTTTATTATTATCAATATAACATGCATTATTAGCCATATTATGCAGTTATTATCGCTAGAACTATAATAAATATACGTATTACTTTTATTATCATCAATATAACATGCATTATTACCCATATTATGCACTTTCTATCGATAGAACTGTAATAAATATACTTATTACTTTTATTATTATCAATATAACATGCACTATTAGCCATATTGTACTATTATTATCGCTAGAAATATAGTAATTATACTTATTACTCCCGATATTATCAATATAACATGCATTATTACCCATATAATGCAGTTATTATCGCTAGAAATGTAATAATTATACTTATTATATATATTATTAGCAATATAACGTACATTATTACCCATATTATGCAGTTATTATCGCTAGAACTGTAATAACTATACTTATTACTTATATTATTATCAATATAACATGCATTGTTACCCATATTATGCTGTTATTATCGATAGAACTGTAATAAATATACTTATTACTTTTATTATTATCAATATAACATGCATTATTACCCATATTATGCAGGTACTATCGCTAGAACTATAATAAATATTCCTATTGCTTTTATTATCATCAATATAATATGCATTATTACCCATATTATGCAGTTATTATCGGTAGAACTATAATAAATATACTTATTACTTATGTTATTATCAATATAGCATGCATTAGAGCCCATATTATGCAGTTATTATCGCTAGAACTATAATAAATATTCTTATTACTTTTATTATCATCAATATAACGTGCATTATTACCCATATTATGCCGTTATTATCGATAGAACTATAATAAACATATTTATGACTTTTATTATTTTCAATATAACATGCATTATTACCCATATTATGCAGTTATTATCGCTAGAACTATAATAAATATTCTTATTACTTTTATTATCATCAATATAACATGCATTATTACCGATATTATGCTGTTATTATCGCTAGAATTAAAATAAATATACTTATTACTCCCGATATTATCAATATAACATGCATTACT
Source organism: Megachile leachella (assembly GCA_963576845.1). Lineage (NCBI taxonomy): Eukaryota > Metazoa > Arthropoda > Insecta > Hymenoptera > Megachilidae > Megachile > Megachile leachella. The sequence goes on from CAUYWW010000158.1 coordinate 65,904, forward strand.
ACCCATATTATGCAGTTATTATCGTTGGAACTATAATAAATATACTTATTACTCCCGATATTATCAATATAACATGCATTATTAACCATATTATGCAGTTATTATCGCTAGAACTGTAATAAATATACTTATTACTTTTATTATTATCAATATATCATGCATTAGAACCCATATTATGCAGTTATTATCGCTAGAACTATAATAAATATTCTTATTACTTTTATTATCATCAATATGACATGCATTATTACCGATATTATGCTGTTATTATCGCTAGAATTAAAATAAATATACTTATTACTCCCGATATTACCAATATAACATGCACTATTACCCATATTATGCAGTTGTTATCGCTGGAACTATAATAAATATACTTATTACTTTCATCATCATCAACATAACATGCATTATTACCCATATTATGCAGCTATTATCGATAGAACTATAATAAATATACTTATTACTTTTATTATTCTCAATGTAACATGCACTTTTAGCCATATTTCACTAGTATTATCGCTAGAACTGTAATAATTATACTTATTACTCCCCATATTATCACTATAGCATGCATCATTACCCATACTATGCAGTTATTATCGGTAGAACTATAATAAATATACTTATTACTTTTATTATTATCAATATAACATGCACTATTCGCCATATTTTACTATTATTATCGCCAGAACTATAATAAATATACTTATTACTTTTATTATTATCAATATAACATGCATTATTACCCATATTATGCAGTTGTTATGGCTGGAACTATAATAAATACACTTATTACTTTCATCATCATCAACATAACATGCATTATTACCCATATTATGCAGCTATTATCGATAGAACTATAATAAATATACTTATTACTTTTATTATTCTCAATATAACATGCACTCTTAGCCATATTTCACTAGCATTATCGCTAGAACTGTAATAATTATACTTATTACTCCCGATATTATCAATATAACATCCATTATTACCCATATAACTCAGTTATTATCGATAGAACTATATAAAATATACTTATTACTTTTATTATTATCAATATAACATGGATTATTACCAATATTGTGCAGTTATTATCGCTGGAACTATAATAGATATACTTATTACTCCCGATATTATGAATATAACATGCATTATTACCCATATTATGCAGTGATTATCGCTAGAACTATAATAATTATACTTATAACTCCCGATATTATCAATATAACACGCATTATTACCCACATAATGCAGTTATTATCGCTAGAACTGTATTAATTATACTTATTACTTTTGTTATCATCAATATAACATGCATTATTACCCATATTATGCAGTTATTATCGGTGGAACTATAATAAATATACTTATTACTTTTATTATTACCAATATAACATGCACTATTACCCATATTATGCAGTTGTTATCGCTGGAACTATAATAAATATACTTATTACTTTCATCATCATCAACATAACATGCATTATTACCCACATTATGCAGTTATTATCGCTAGAACTATAATAAATATACGTATTACTTTCATTATCATCAATATAACATGCATTATTACCCATATAATGGAGGTATTATCGCTAGAACTGTAATAATTATACTTATTACTTATATTGTTAGCAATATAACGTGCATTATTACACATATAATGCAGTTATTATCGCTAGAACTGTAATAATTATACTTATTACTTATATTGTTAGCAATATAACGTGCATTATTACCCATATAATGCAGTTATTATCGCTAGAACTGTAATAATTATACTTATTACTCATATTATTATCAATATAACATGCATTATTACCCATATTATGCAGTTATTATCGCTAGAACTATAATAAATATACGTATTACTTTTATTATCATCAATATAACATGCATTATTACCCATATTATGCAGTTATTATCGATAGAACTGTAATAAATATACTTATTACTTTTATTATTATCAATATAACATGCACTATTTGCCATATTTTACTATTATTATCGCTAGAACTATAATAATTATACTTATTACTCCCGATGTTATCAATATAACATGCCTTATTACCCATATAATGCAGTTATTATCGCTAGAACTATAATAAATATACGTATTACTTTCATTATCATCAATATAACATGCATTATTACCCATATAATGGAGGTATTATCGCTAGAACTGTAATAATTATACTTATTACTTATATTATTATCAATATAACATGCATTACTACCCATATTATGCAGTTATTATCTCTAGAACCATAATAAATATACTCATTACTCCCAATATTATCAATATAACATGCATTTTTACCCATATAATGCAGTTATTATCGCTAGAACTGTAATAATTATACTTATTACTTATATTGTTAGCAATATAACGTGCATTATTACCCATATAATGCAGTTATTATCGCTAGAACTGTAATAATTATACTTATTACTTATAATATTATCAATATAACATGCATTATTACCCATATTATGCAGTTATGATCGCCAGAACTATAATAAATATACTTATTACTCCCAATATTATCAATGTAACATGCATTATTACCCATATAATGCAGCTATTATCGCTAGAACTGTAATAATTATACTTCTTACTTATATTGTTAGCAATATAACGTGCATTATTACCCATATAATGCAGTTATTATCGCTAGAACTGTAATAATTATACTTATTACTCATATTATTATCAATATAACATGCATTGTTACCCATATTATGCAGTTATTATCGCTAGAACTATAATAAATATACGTATTACTTTTATTATCATCAATATAACATGCATTATTACCCATATTATGCAGTTATTATCGATAGAACTGTAATAAATATACTTATTACTTTTATTATTATCAATATAACATGCACTATTTGCCATATTTTACTATTATTATCGCTAGAACTATAATAATTATACTTATTACTCCCGATATTATCAATATAACGTGCATTATTACCCATATAATGCAGTTATTATCGCTAGAACTGTAATAATTATACTTATTACTTATATTGTTAGCAATATAACGTGCATTATTACCCATATAATGCAGTTATTATCGCTAGAACTGTAATAATTATACTTATTACTTATATCATTATCAATATAACATGCATTATTACCCATATAATAGAGGTATTATCGCTAGAACTGTAATAATTATACTTATTACTTATATTGTTAGCAATATAACGTGCATTATTACCCATATAATGCAGTTATTATCGCTAGAACTGTAATAATTATACTTATTACTTATAATATTATCAATATAACATGCATTATTACCCATATTATGCAGTTATGATCGCCAGAACTATAATAAATATACTTATTACTCCCAATATTATCAATGTAACATGCATTATTACCCATATAATGCAGTTATTATCGCTAGAACTGTAATAATTATACTTATTACTTATATTATTATCAATATAACATGCATTATTACCCATATTATGCAGTTATTATCGATAGAACTGTAATAAATACACTTACTACTTTTACTATTATCAATATATCATGCACTATTAGCCATATTTTACTATTATTATCGCTAGAACTATAATAATTATACTTATTACTCCCGATGTTATCAATATAACATGCCTTATTACCCATATAATGCAGTTATTATCGCTAGAACTATAATAAATATACGTATTACTTTCATTATCATCAATATAACATGCATTATTACCCATATAATGGAGGTATTATCGCTAGAACTGTAATAATTATACTTATTACTTATATTATTATCAATATAACATGCATTATTACCCATATTATGCAGTTATTATCTCTAGAACCATAATAAATATACTCATTACTCCCAATATTATCAATATAACATGCATTTTTACCCATATAATGCAGTTATTATCGCTAGAACTGTAATAAATACACTTACTACTTTTACTATTATCAATATATCATGCACTATTAGCCATATTTTACTATTATTATCGCTAGAACTATAATAATTATACTTATTACTCCCGATGTTATCAATATAACATGCATTATTACCCATATTATGCAGTTATTATCGCTAGAACTATAATAAATATACTTATTACTTATATTGTTAGCAATATAACGTGCATTATTACCCATATAATGCAGTTATTATCGCTAGAACTGTAATAATTATACTTATTACTTATATCATTATCAATATAACATGCATTATTACCCATATAATAGAGGTATTATCGCTAGAACTGTAATAATTATACTTATTACTTATATTGTTAGCAATATAACGTGCATTATTACCCATATAATGCAGTTATTATCGCTAGAACTGTAATAATTATACTTATTACTTATAATATTATCAATATAACATGCATTATTACCCATATTATGCAGTTATGATCGCCAGAACTATAATAAATATACTTATTACTCCCAATATTATCAATGTAACATGCATTATTACCCATATAATGCAGTTATTATCGCTAGAACTGTAATAATTATACTTATTACTTATATTATTATCAATATAACATGCATTATTACCCATATTATGCAGTTATTATCGATAGAACTGTAATAAATACACTTACTACTTTTACTATTATCAATATATCATGCACTATTAGCCATATTTTACTATTATTATCGCTAGAACTATAATAATTATACTTATTACTCCCGATGTTATCAATATAACATGCCTTATTACCCATATAATGCAGTTATTATCGCTAGAACTATAATAAATATACGTATTACTTTCATTATCATCAATATAACATGCATTATTACCCATATAATGGAAGTATTATCGCTAGAACTGTAATAATTATACTTATTACTTATATTATTATCAATATAACATGCATTATTACCCATATTATGCAGTTATTATCTCTAGAACCATAATAAATATACTCATTACTCCCAATATTATCAATATAACATGCATTTTTACCCATATAATGCAGTTATTATCGCTAGAACTGTAATAAATACACTTACTACTTTTACTATTATCAATATATCATGCACTATTAGCCATATTTTACTATTATTATCGCTAGAACTATAATAATTATACTTATTACTCCCGATGTTATCAATATAACATGCATTATTACCCATATTATGCAGTTATTATCGCTAGAACTATAATAAATATACGTATTACTTTTATTATCATCAATATAACATGCATTATTACCCATATTATGCGGTTATTATCGATAGAACTGTAATAAATATACTTATTACTTTTATTATTATCAATATTACATGCACTATTTGCCATATTTTACTATTATTATCGCTAGAACTATAATAATTATACTTATTACTCCCGATATTATCAATATAACGTGCATTATTACCTATATAATGCAGTTATTATCGCTAGAACTGTAATAATTATACTTATTACTTATATTGTTAGCAATATAACGTGCATTATTACCCATATAATGCAGTTATTATCGCTAGAACTGTAATAATTATACTTATTACTTATATCATTATCAATATAACATGCATTATTACCCATATAATAGAGGTATTATCGCTAGAACTGTAATAATTATACTTATTACTTATATTGTTAGCAATATAACGTGCATTATTACACATATAATGCAGTTATTATCGCTAGAACTGTAATAATTATACTTATTACTTATATTGTTAGCAATATAACGTGCATTATTACCCATATAATGCAGTTATTATCGCTAGAACTGTAATAATTATACTTATTACTCATATTATTATCAATATAACATGCATTATTACCCATATTATGCAGATATTATCGCTAGAACTATAATAAATATACGTATTACTTTTATTATCATCAATATAACATGCATTATTACCCATATTATGCAGTTATTATCGATAGAACTGTAATAAATATACTTATTACTTTTATTATTATCAATATAACATGCACTATTTGCCATATTTTACTATTATTATCGCTAGAACTATAATAATTATACTTATTACTCCCGATGTTATCAATATAACATGGCTTATTACCCATATAATGCAGTTATTATCGCTAGAACTATAATAAATATACGTATTACTTTCATTATCATCAATATAACATGCATTATTACCCATATAATGGAGGTATTATCGCTAGAACTGTAATAATTATACTTATTACTTATATTGTTAGCAATATAACGTGCATTATTACCCATATAATGCAGTTATTATCGCTAGAACTGTAATAATTATACTTATTACTTATAATATTATCAATATAACATGCATTATTACCCATATTATGCAGTTATGATCGCTAGAACTATAATAATTATACTTATTACTCCCGATGTTATCAATATAACATGCCTTATTACCCATATAATGCAGTTATTATCGCTAGAACTATAATAAATATACGTATTACTTTCATTATCATCAATATAACATGCATTATTACCCATATAATGGAGGTATTATCGCTAGAGCTGTAATAATTATACTTATTACTTATATTATTATCAATATAACATGCATTATTACCCATATTATGCAGTTATTATCTCTAGAACCATAATAAATATACTCATTACTCCCAATATTATCAATATAACATGCATTTTTACCCATATAATGCAGTTATTATCGCTAGAACTGTAATAATTATACTTATTACTTATATTGTTAGCAATATAACGTGCATTATTACCCATATAATGCAGTTATTATCGCTAGAACTGTAATAATTATACTTATTACTTATAATATTATCAATATAACATGCATTATTACCCATATTATGCAGTTATGATCGCTAGAACTATAATAATTATACTTATTACTCCCGATGTTATCAATATAACATGCCTTATTACCCATATAATGCAGTTATTATCGCTAGAACTATAATAAATATACGTATTACTTTCATTATCATCAATATAACATGCATTATTACCCATATAATGGAGGTATTATCGCTAGAACTGTAATAATTATACTTATTACTTATAATATTATCAATATAACATGCATTATTACCCATATTATGCAGTTATGATCGCCAGAACTATAATAAATATACTTATTACTCCCAATATTATCAATGTAACATGCATTATTACCCATATAATGCAGCTATTATCGCTAGAACTGTAATAATTATACTTATTACTTATATTGTTAGCAATATAACGTGCATTATTACCCATATAATGCAGTTATTATCGCTAGAACTGTAATAATTATACTTATTACTTATATTATTATCAATATAACATGCATTATTACCCATATTATGCAGTTATTATCGATAGAACTGTAATAAATACACTTATTACTTTTACTATTATCAATATATCATGCACTATTAGCCATATTTTACTATTATTATCGCTAGAACTATAATAATTATACTTATTACTCCCGATGTTATCAATATAACATGCCTTATTACCCATATAATGCAGTTATTATCGCTAGAACTGTAATAATTATACTCATTACTTATATTATTAGCAATGTAACGTGCATTATTACCCATATTATGCAGTTATTATCGCTAGAACTGTAATATTTATACTTATTACTTATATTATTATCAATATAACATGCATTATTACCCATATTATGCAGTTATTATCGCAAGAACTATAATAAATATACGTATTACTTTCATTACTATCAATATAACATGCATTATTACCCATATTATGCAGGTATTATCGCTAGAACTGTAATAAGTATATTTATTAGTTTTATTATTATCAATATAACATGCACTATTTGCCATGTTTTACTATTATTACCGCTAGAACTATAATAATTATACTTATTACTCCCGATATTATCAATATAACATGCATTATTACCCATATAATGCAGTTATTATCGCCAGAACTGTAATAATTATACTTATTACTTATATTATTCTCAATATAACATGCATTATTACCCATATTATGCAGTTATTATCGCTAGAACTATAATAAATATACGTATTACTTTCATTATCATCAATATAACATGCATTATTACCCATATAATGGAGGTATTATCGCTAGAACTGTAATAATTATACTTATTACTTATATTATTATCAATATAACATGCATTATTACCCATATTATGCAGTTATTATCGATAGAACTGTAATAAATACACATACTACTTTTACTATTATCAATATATCATGCACTATTAGCCATATTTTACTATTATTATCGCTAGAACTATAATAATTATACTTATTACTCCCGATGTTATCAATATAACATGCCTTATTACCCATATAATGCAGTTGTTATCGCTAGAACTATAATAAATATACGTATTACTTTCATTATCATCAATATAACATGCATTATTACCCATATAATGGAGGTATTATCGCTAGAACTGTAATAATTATACTTATTACTTATATTATTATCAATATAACATGCATTATTACCCATATTATGCAGTTATGATCGCCAGAACTATAATAAATATACTTATTACTCCCAATATTATCAATGTAACATGCATTATTACCCATATAATGCAGCTATTATCGCTAGAACTGTAATAATTATACTTCTTACTTATATTGTTAGCAATATAACGTGCATTATTACCCATATAATGCAGTTATTATCGCTAGAACTGTAATAATTATACTTATTACTCATATTATTATCAATATAACATGCATTATTACCCATATAATGCAGTTATTATCGCTAGAACTGTAATAATTATACTTATTACTTATATTGTTAGCAATATAACGTGCATTATTACCCATATAATGCAGTTATTATCGCTAGAACTGTAATAATTATACTTATTACTTATATCATTATCAATATAACATGCATTATTACCCATATAATAGGGGTATTATCGCTAGAACTGTAATAATTATACTTATTACTTATATTGTTAGCAATATAACGTGCATTATTACCCATATAATGCAGTTATTATCGCTAGAACTGTAATAATTATACTTATTACTTATAATGTTATCAATATAACATGCATTATTACCCATATTATGCAGTTATGATCGCCAGAACTATAATAAATATACTTATTACTCCCAATATTATCAATGTAACATGCATTATTACCCATATAATGCAGTTATTATCGCTAGAACTGTAATAATTATACTTATTACTTATATTATTATCAATAAAACATGCATTATTACCCATATTATGCAGTTATTATCGATAGAACTGTAATAAATACACTTACTACTTTTACTATTATCAATATATCATGCACTATTAGCCATATTTTACTATTATTATCGCTAGAACTATAATAATTATACTTATTACTCCCGATGTTATCAATATAACATGCCTTATTACCCATATAATGCAGTTATTATCGCTAGAACTATAATAAATATACGTATTACTTTCATTATCATCAATATAACATGCATTATTACCCATATAATGGAGGTATTATCGCTAGAACTGTAATAATTATACTTATTACTTATATTATTATCAATATAACATGCATTATTACCCATATTATGCAGTTATTATCTCTAGAACCATAATAAATATACTCATTACTCCCAATATTATCAATATAACATGCATTTTTACCCATATAATGCAGTTATTATCGCTAGAACTGTAATAAATACACTTACTACTTTTACTATTATCAATATATCATGCACTATTAGCCATATTTTACTATTATTATCGCTAGAACTATAATAATTATACTTATTACTCCCGATGTTATCAATATAACATGCATTATTACCCATATTATGCAGTTATTATCGCTAGAACTATAATAAATATACGTATTACTTTTATTATCATCAATATAACATGCATTATTACCCATATTATGCGGTTATTATCGATAGAACTGTAATAAATATACTTATTACTTTTATTATTATCAATATTACATGCACTATTTGCCATATTTTACTATTATTATCGCTAGAACTATAATAATTATACTTATTACTCCCGATATTATCAATATAACGTGCATTATTACCTATATAATGCAGTTATTATCGCTAGAACTGTAATAATTATACTTATTACTTATATTGTTAGCAATATAACGTGCATTATTACCCATATAATGCAGTTATTATCGCTAGAACTGTAATAATTATACTTATTACTTATATCATTATCAATATAACATGCATTATTACCCATATAATAGAGGTATTATCGCTAGAACTGTAATAATTATACTTATTACTTATATTGTTAGCAATATAACGTGCATTATTACACATATAATGCAGTTATTATCGCTAGAACTGTAATAATTATACTTATTACTTATATTGTTAGCAATATAACGTGCATTATTACCCATATAATGCAGTTATTATCGCTAGAACTGTAATAATTATACTTATTACTCATATTATTATCAATATAACATGCATTATTACCCATATTATGCAGATATTATCGCTAGAACTATAATAAATATACGTATTACTTTTATTATCATCAATATAACATGCATTATTACCCATATTATGCAGTTATTATCGATAGAACTGTAATAAATATACTTATTACTTTTATTATTATCAATATAACATGCACTATTTGCCATATTTTACTATTATTATCGCTAGAACTATAATAATTATACTTATTACTCCCGATGTTATCAATATAACATGGCTTATTACCCATATAATGCAGTTATTATCGCTAGAACTATAATAAATATACGTATTACTTTCATTATCATCAATATAACATGCATTATTACCCATATAATGGAGGTATTATCGCTAGAACTGTAATAATTATACTTATTACTTATATTGTTAGCAATATAACGTGCATTATTACCCATATAATGCAGTTATTATCGCTAGAACTGTAATAATTATACTTATTACTTATAATATTATCAATATAACATGCATTATTACCCATATATTGCAGTTATGATCGCTAGAACTATAATAATTATACTTATTACTCCCGATGTTATCAATATAACATGCCTTATTACCCATATAATGCAGTTATTATCGCTAGAACTATAATAAATATACGTATTACTTTCATTATCATCAATATAACATGCATTATTACCCATATAATGGAGGTATTATCGCTAGAACTGTAATAATTATACTTATTACTTATAATATTATCAATATAACATGCATTATTACCCATATTATGCAGTTATGATCGCCAGAACTATAATAAATATACTTATTACTCCCAATATTATCAATGTAACATGCATTATTACCCATATAATGCAGCTATTATCGCTAGAACTGTAATAATTATACTTATTACTTATATTGTTAGCAATATAACGTGCATTATTACCCATATAATGCAGTTATTATCGCTAGAACTGTAATAATTATACTTATTACTTATATTATTATCAATATAACATGCATTATTACCCATATTATGCAGTTATTATCGATAGAACTGTAATAAATACACTTATTACTTTTACTATTATCAATATATCATGCACTATTAGCCATATTTTACTATTATTATCGCTAGAACTATAATAATTATACTTATTACTCCCGATGTTATCAATATAACATGCCTTATTACCCATATAATGCAGTTATTATCGCTAGAACTGTAATAATTATACTCATTACTTATATTATTAGCAATGTAACGTGCATTATTACCCATATTATGCAGTTATTATCGCTAGAACTGTAATATTTATACTTATTACTTATATTATTATCAATATAACATGCATTATTACCCATATTATGCAGTTATTATCGCAAGAACTATAATAAATATACGTATTACTTTCATTACTATCAATATAACATGCATTATTACCCATATTATGCAGGTATTATCGCTAGAACTGTAATAAGTATATTTATTAGTTTTATTATTATCAATATAACATGCACTATTTGCCATGTTTTACTATTATTACCGCTAGAACTATAATAATTATACTTATTACTCCCGATATTATCAATATAACATGCATTATTACCCATATAATGCAGTTATTATCGCCAGAACTGTAATAATTATACTTATTACTTATATTATTCTCAATATAACATGCATTATTACCCATATTATGCAGTTATTATCGCTAGAACTATAATAAATATACGTATTACTTTCATTATCATCAATATAACATGCATTATTACCCATATAATGGAGGTATTATCGCTAGAACTGTAATAATTATACTTATTACTTATATTATTATCAATATAACATGCATTATTACCCATATTATGCAGTTATTATCGATAGAACTGTAATAAATACACATACTACTTTTACTATTATCAATATATCATGCACTATTAGCCATATTTTACTATTATTATCGCTAGAACTATAATAATTATACTTATTACTCCCGATGTTATCAATATAACATGCCTTATTACCCATATAATGCAGTTGTTATCGCTAGAACTATAATAAATATACGTATTACTTTCATTATCATCAATATAACATGCATTATTACCCATATAATGGAGGTATTATCGCTAGAACTGTAATAATTATACTTATTACTTATATTATTATCAATATAACATGCATTATTACCCATATTATGCAGTTATGATCGCCAGAACTATAATAAATATACTTATTACTCCCAATATTATCAATGTAACATGCATTATTACCCATATAATGCAGCTATTATCGCTAGAACTGTAATAATTATACTTCTTACTTATATTGTTAGCAATATAACGTGCATTATTACCCATATAATGCAGTTATTATCGCTAGAACTGTAATAATTATACTTATTACTCATATTATTATCAATATAACATGCATTATTACCCATATAATGCAGTTATTATCGCTAGAACTGTAATAATTATACTTATTACTTATATTGTTAGCAATATAACGTGCATTATTACCCATATAATGCAGTTATTATCGCTAGAACTGTAATAATTATACTTATTACTTATATCATTATCAATATAACATGCATTATTACCCATATAATAGGGGTATTATCGCTAGAACTGTAATAATTATACTTATTACTTATATTGTTAGCAATATAACGTGCATTATTACCCATATAATGCAGTTATTATCGCTAGAACTGTAATAATTATACTTATTACTTATAATGTTATCAATATAACATGCATTATTACCCATATTATGCAGTTATGATCGCCAGAACTATAATAAATATACTTATTACTCCCAATATTATCAATGTAACATGCATTATTACCCATATAATGCAGTTATTATCGCTAGAACTGTAATAATTATACTTATTACTTATATTATTATCAATATAACATGCATTATTACCCATATTATGCAGTTATTATCGATAGAACTGTAATAAATACACTTACTACTTTTACTATTATCAATATATCATGCACTATTAGCCATATTTTACTATTATTATCGCTAGAACTATAATAATTATACTTATTACTCCCGATGTTATCAATATAACATGCCTTATTACCCATATAATGCAGTTATTATCGCTAGAACTATAATAAATATACGTATTACTTTCATTATCATCAATATAACATGCATTATTACCCATATAATGGAGGTATTATCGCTAGAACTGTAATAATTATACTTATTACTTATATTATTATCAATATAACATGCATTATTACCCATATTATGCAGTTATTATCTCTAGAACCATAATAAATATACTCATTACTCCCAATATTATCAATATAACATGCATTTTTACCCATATAATGCAGTTATTATCGCTAGAACTGTAATAAATACACTTACTACTTTTACTATTATCAATATATCATGCACTATTAGCCATATTTTACTATTATTATCGCTAGAACTATAATAATTATACTTATTACTCCCGATGTTATCAATATAACATGCATTATTACCCATATTATGCAGTTATTATCGCTAGAACTATAATAAATATACGTATTACTTTTATTATCATCAATATAACATGCATTATTACCCATATTATGCGGTTATTATCGATAGAACTGTAATAAATATACTTATTACTTTTATTATTATCAATATTACATGCACTATTTGCCATATTTTACTATTATTATCGCTAGAACTATAATAATTATACTTATTACTCCCGATATTATCAATATAACGTGCATTATTACCTATATAATGCAGTTATTATCGCTAGAACTGTAATAATTATACTTATTACTTATATTGTTAGCAATATAACGTGCATTATTACCCATATAATGCAGTTATTATCGCTAGAACTGTAATAATTATACTTATTACTTATATCATTATCAATATAACATGCATTATTACCCATATAATAGAGGTATTATCGCTAGAACTGTAATAATTATACTTATTACTTATATTGTTAGCAATATAACGTGCATTATTACACATATAATGCAGTTATTATCGCTAGAACTGTAATAATTATACTTATTACTTATATTGTTAGCAATATAACGTGCATTATTACCCATATAATGCAGTTATTATCGCTAGAACTGTAATAATTATACTTATTACTCATATTATTATCAATATAACATGCATTATTACCCATATTATGCAGTTATTATCGCTAGAACTATAATAAATATACGTATTACTTTTATTATCATCAATATAACATGCATTATTACCCATATTATGCAGTTATTATCGATAGAACTGTAATAAATATACTTATTACTTTTATTATTATCAATATAACATGCACTATTTGCCATATTTTACTATTATTATCGCTAGAACTGTAATAATTATACTTATTACTTATATTATTATCAATATAACATGCATTACTACCCATATTATGCAGTTATTATCTCTAGAACCATAATAAATATACTCATTACTCCCAATATTATCAATATAACATGCATTTTTACCCATATAATGCAGTTATTATCGCTAGAACTGTAATAATTATACTTATTACTTATATTGTTAGCAATATAACGTGCATTATTACCCATATAATGCAGTTATTATCGCTAGAACTGTAATAATTATACTTATTACTTATAATATTATCAATATAACATGCATTATTACCCATATTATGCAGTTATGATCGCCAGAACTATAATAAATATACTTATTACTCCCAATATTATCAATGTAACATGCATTATTACCCATACAATGCAGCTATTATCGCTAGAACTGTAATAATTATACTTCTTACTTATATTGTTAGCAATATAACGTGCATTATTACCCATATAATGCAGTTATTATCGCTAGAACTGTAATAATTATACTTATTACTCATATTATTATCAATATAACATGCATTATTACCCATATTATGCAGTTATTATCGCTAGAACTATAATAAATATACGTATTACTTTTATTATCATCAATATAACATGCATTGTTACCCATATTATGCAGTTATTATCGATAGAACTGTAATAAATATACTTATTACTTTTATTATTATCAATATAACATGCACTATTTGCCATATTTTACTATTATTATCGCTAGAACTATAATAATTATACTTATTACTCCCGATATTATCAATATAACGTGCATTATTACCCATATAATGCAGTTATTATCGCTAGAACTGTAATAATTATACTTATTACTTATATTGTTAGCAATATAACGTGCATTATTACCCATATAATGCAGTTATTATCGCTAGAACTGTAATAATTATACTTATTACTTATATCATTATCAATATAACATGCATTATTACCCATATAATAGAGGTATTATCGCTAGAACTGTAATAATTATACTTATTACTTATATTGTTAGCAATATAACGTGCATTATTACCCATATAATGCAGTTATTATCGCTAGAACTGTAATAATTATACTTATTACTTATAATATTATCAATATAACATGCATTATTACCCATATTATGCAGTTATGATCGCCAGAACTATAATAAATATACTTATTACTCCCAATATTATCAATGTAACATGCATTATTACCCATATAATGCAGTTATTATCGCTAGAACTGTAATAATTATACTTATTACTTATATTATTATCAATATAACATGCATTATTACCCATATTATGCAGTTATTATCGATAGAACTGTAATAAATACACTTACTACTTTTACTATTATCAATATATCATGCACTATTAGCCATATTTTACTATTATTATCGCTAGAACTATAATAATTATACTTATTACTCCCGATGTTATCAATATAACATGCCTTATTACCCATATAATGCAGTTATTATCGCTAGAACTATAATAAATATACGTATTACTTTCATTATCATCAATATAACATGCATTATTACCCATATAATGGAGGTATTATCGCTAGAACTGTAATAATTATACTTATTACTTATATTATTATCAATATAACATGCATTATTACCCATATTATGCAGTTATTATCTCTAGAACCATAATAAATATACTCATTACTCCCAATATTATCAATATAACATGCATTTTTACCCATATAATGCAGTTATTATCGCTAGAACTGTAATAAATACACTTACTACTTTTACTATTATCAATATATCATGCACTATTAGCCATATTTTACTATTATTATCGCTAGAACTATAATAATTATACTTATTACTCCCGATGTTATCAATATAACATGCATTATTACCCATATTATGCAGTTATTATCGCTAGAACTATAATAAATATACTTATTACTTATATTGTTAGCAATATAACGTGCATTATTACCCATATAATGCAGTTATTATCGCTAGAACTGTAATAATTATACTTATTACTTATATCATTATCAATATAACATGCATTATTACCCATATAATAGAGGTATTATCGCTAGAACTGTAATAATTATACTTATTACTTATATTGTTAGCAATATAACGTGCATTATTACCCATATAATGCAGTTATTATCGCTAGAACTGTAATAATTATACTTATTACTTATAATATTATCAATATAACATGCATTATTACCCATATTATGCAGTTATGATCGCCAGAACTATAATAAATATACTTATTACTCCCAATATTATCAATGTAACATGCATTATTACCCATATAATGCAGTTATTATCGCTAGAACTGTAATAATTATACTTATTACTTATATTATTATCAATATAACATGCATTATTACCCATATTATGCAGTTATTATCGATAGAACTGTAATAAATACACTTACTACTTTTACTATTATCAATATATCATGCACTATTAGCCATATTTTACTATTATTATCGCTAGAACTATAATAATTATACTTATTACTCCCGATGTTATCAATATAACATGCCTTATTACCCATATAATGCAGTTATTATCGCTAGAAC
Source organism: Megachile leachella (assembly GCA_963576845.1). Taxonomy (NCBI): domain Eukaryota; kingdom Metazoa; phylum Arthropoda; class Insecta; order Hymenoptera; family Megachilidae; genus Megachile; species Megachile leachella. Next base: position 83,282 of record CAUYWW010000158.1, read on the forward strand.
TATAATAAATATACGTATTACTTTCATTATCATCAATATAACATGCATTATTACCCATATAATGGAAGTATTATCGCTAGAACTGTAATAATTATACTTATTACTTATATTATTATCAATATAACATGCATTATTACCCATATTATGCAGTTATTATCTCTAGAACCATAATAAATATACTCATTACTCCCAATATTATCAATATAACATGCATTTTTACCCATATAATGCAGTTATTATCGCTAGAACTGTAATAAATACACTTACTACTTTTACTATTATCAATATATCATGCACTATTAGCCATATTTTACTATTATTATCGCTAGAACTATAATAATTATACTTATTACTCCCGATGTTATCAATATAACATGCATTATTACCCATATTATGCAGTTATTATCGCTAGAACTATAATAAATATACGTATTACTTTTATTATCACCAATATAACATGCATTATTACCCATATTATGCGGTTATTATCGATAGAACTGTAATAAATATACTTATTACTTTTATTATTATCAATATTACATGCACTATTTGCCATATTTTACTATTATTATCGCTAGAACTATAATAATTATACTTATTACTCCCGATATTATCAATATAACGTGCATTATTACCTATATAATGCAGTTATTATCGCTAGAACTGTAATAATTATACTTATTACTTATATTGTTAGCAATATAACGTGCATTATTACCCATATAATGCAGTTATTATCGCTAGAACTGTAATAATTATACTTATTACTTATATCATTATCAATATAACATGCATTATTACCCATATAATAGAGGTATTATCGCTAGAACTGTAATAATTATACTTATTACTTATATTGTTAGCAATATAACGTGCATTATTACACATATAATGCAGTTATTATCGCTAGAACTGTAATAATTATACTTATTACTTATATTGTTAGCAATATAACGTGCATTATTACCCATATAATGCAGTTATTATCGCTAGAACTGTAATAATTATACTTATTACTCATATTATTATCAATATAACATGCATTATTACCCATATTATGCAGATATTATCGCTAGAACTATAATAAATATACGTATTACTTTTATTATCATCAATATAACATGCATTATTACCCATATTATGCAGTTATTATCGATAGAACTGTAATAAATATACTTATTACTTTTATTATTATCAATATAACATGCACTATTTGCCATATTTTACTATTATTATCGCTAGAACTATAATAATTATACTTATTACTCCCGATGTTATCAATATAACATGGCTTATTACCCATATAATGCAGTTATTATCGCTAGAACTATAATAAATATACGTATTACTTTCATTATCATCAATATAACATGCATTATTACCCATATAATGGAGGTATTATCGCTAGAACTGTAATAATTATACTTATTACTTATATTGTTAGCAATATAACGTGCATTATTACCCATATAATGCAGTTATTATCGCTAGAACTGTAATAATTATACTTATTACTTATAATATTATCAATATAACATGCATTATTACCCATATTATGCAGTTATGATCGCTAGAACTATAATAATTATACTTATTACTCCCGATGTTATCAATATAACATGCCTTATTACCCATATAATGCAGTTATTATCGCTAGAACTATAATAAATATACGTATTACTTTCATTATCATCAATATAACATGCATTATTACCCATATAATGGAGGTATTATCGCTAGAGCTGTAATAATTATACTTATTACTTATATTATTATCAATATAACATGCATTATTACCCATATTATGCAGTTATTATCTCTAGAACCATAATAAATATACTCATTACTCCCAATATTATCAATATAACATGCATTTTTACCCATATAATGCAGTTATTATCGCTAGAACTGTAATAATTATACTTATTACTTATATTGTTAGCAATATAACGTGCATTATTACCCATATAATGCAGTTATTATCGCTAGAACTGTAATAATTATACTTATTACTTATAATATTATCAATATAACATGCATTATTACCCATATTATGCAGTTATGATCGCTAGAACTATAATAATTATACTTATTACTCCCGATGTTATCAATATAACATGCCTTATTACCCATATAATGCAGTTATTATCGCTAGAACTATAATAAATATACGTATTACTTTCATTATCATCAATATAACATGCATTATTACCCATATAATGGAGGTATTATCGCTAGAACTGTAATAATTATACTTATTACTTATAATATTATCAATATAACATGCATTATTACCCATATTATGCAGTTATGATCGCCAGAACTATAATAAATATACTTATTACTCCCAATATTATCAATGTAACATGCATTATTACCCATATAATGCAGCTATTATCGCTAGAACTGTAATAATTATACTTATTACTTATATTGTTAGCAATATAACGTGCATTATTACCCATATAATGCAGTTATTATCGCTAGAACTGTAATAATTATACTTATTACTTATATTATTATCAATATAACATGCATTATTACCCATATTATGCAGTTATTATCGATAGAACTGTAATAAATACACTTATTACTTTTACTATTATCAATATATCATGCACTATTAGCCATATTTTACTATTATTATCGCTAGAACTATAATAATTATACTTATTACTCCCGATGTTATCAATATAACATGCCTTATTACCCATATAATGCAGTTATTATCGCTAGAACTGTAATAATTATACTCATTACTTATATTATTAGCAATGTAACGTGCATTATTACCCATATTATGCAGTTATTATCGCTAGAACTGTAATATTTATACTTATTACTTATATTATTATCAATATAACATGCATTATTACCCATATTATGCAGTTATTATCGCAAGAACTATAATAAATATACGTATTACTTTCATTACTATCAATATAACATGCATTATTACCCATATTATGCAGGTATTATCGCTAGAACTGTAATAAGTATATTTATTAGTTTTATTATTATCAATATAACATGCACTATTTGCCATGTTTTACTATTATTACCGCTAGAACTATAATAATTATACTTATTACTCCCGATATTATCAATATAACATGCATTATTACCCATATAATGCAGTTATTATCGCCAGAACTGTAATAATTATACTTATTACTTATATTATTCTCAATATAACATGCATTATTACCCATATTATGCAGTTATTATCGCTAGAACTATAATAAATATACGTATTACTTTCATTATCATCAATATAACATGCATTATTACCCATATAATGGAGGTATTATCGCTAGAACTGTAATAATTATACTTATTACTTATATTATTATCAATATAACATGCATTATTACCCATATTATGCAGTTATTATCGATAGAACTGTAATAAATACACATACTACTTTTACTATTATCAATATATCATGCACTATTAGCCATATTTTACTATTATTATCGCTAGAACTATAATAATTATACTTATTACTCCCGATGTTATCAATATAACATGCCTTATTACCCATATAATGCAGTTGTTATCGCTAGAACTATAATAAATATACGTATTACTTTCATTATCATCAATATAACATGCATTATTACCCATATAATGGAGGTATTATCGCTAGAACTGTAATAATTATACTTATTACTTATAATATTATCAATATAACATGCATTATTAAACATATTATGCAGTTATGATCGCCAGAACTATAATAAATATACTTATTACTCCCAATATTATCAATGTAACATGCATTATTACCCATATAATGCAGTTATTATCGCTAGAACTGTAATAATTATACTTATTACTTATATTATTATCAATGTAACATGCATTATTACCCATATAATGCAGTTATTATCGCTAGAACTGTAATAATTGTACTCATTACTTATATTGTTAGCAATATAACGTGCATTATTACCCATATTATGCAGTTATTATCGCTAGAACTGTAATAATTATACTTATTACTCCCGATATTATCAATATAACATGCATTATTACCCATATTATGCAGTTATGATCGCCAGAACTATAATAATTATACTTATTACTCCCGATATTATCAATATAACATGCATTATTACCGATATAATGCAGTTATTATCGCCAGAACTGTAATAATTATACTTATTACTTATATTATTCTCAATATAACATGCATTATTACCCATATTATGCAGTTATTGTCGCTAGAACTATAATAAATATACGTATTACTTTCATTATCGTCAATATAACATGCATTATTACCCATATAATGGAGGTATTATCGCTAGAACTGTAATAATTATACTTTTTACTTATATTATTATCAATATAACATGCATTATTACCCATATTATGCAGTTATTATCGATAGAACTGTAATAAATACACTTACTACTTTTACTATTATCAATATATCATGCACTATTAGCCATATTTTACTATTATTATCGCTAGAACTATAATAATTATACTTATTACTCCCGATGTTATCAATATAACATGCCTTATTACCCATATAATGCAGTTATTATCGCTAGAACTATAATAAATATACGTATTACTTTCATTATCATCAATATAACATGCATTATTACCCATATAATGGAGGTATTATCGCTAGAACTGTAATAATTATACTTATTACTTATATTATTATCAATATAACATGCATTATTACCCATATTATGCAATTATTATCTCTAGAACCATAATAAATATACTCATTACTCCCAATATTATCAATATAACATGCATTTTTACCCATATAATGCAGTTATTATCGCTAGAACTGTAATAAATACACTTACTACTTTTACTATTATCAATATATCATGCACTATTAGCCATATTTTACTATTATTATCGCTAGAACTATAATAATTATACTTATTACTCCCGATGTTATCAATATAACATGCCTTATTACCCATATAATGCAGTTATTATCGCTAGAACTATAATAAATATACGTATTACTTTCATTATCATCAATATAACATGCATTATTACCCATATAATGGAGGTATTATCGCTAGAACTGTAATAATTATACTTATTACTTATATTGTTAGCAATATAACGTGCATTATTACCCATATAATGCAGTTATTATCGCTAGAACTGTAATAATTATACTTATTACTTATAATATTATCAATATAACATGCATTATTACCCATATTATGCAGTTATGATCGCTAGAACTATAATAATTATACTTATTACTCCCGATGTTATCAATATAACATGCCTTATTACCCATATAATGCAGTTATTATCACTAGAACTACAATAAATATACGTATTACTTTCATTATCATCAATATAACATGCATTATTACCCATATAATGGAGGTATTATCGCTAGAACTGTAATAATTATACTTATTACTTATATTATTATCAATATAACATGCATTACTACCCATATTATGCAGTTATTATCTCTAGAACCATAATAAATATACTCATTACTCCCAATATTATCAATATAACATGCATTTTTACCCATATAATGCAGTTATTATCGCTAGAACTGTAATAAGTATATTTATTAGTTTTATTATTATCAATATAACATGCACTATTTGCCATGTTTTACTATTATTACCGCTAGAACTATAATAATTATACTTATTACTCCCGATATTATCAATATAACATGCATTATTACCCATATAATGCAGTTATTATCGCCAGAACTGTAATAATTATACTTATTACTTATATTATTCTCAATATAACATGCATTATTACCCATATTATGCAGTTATTATCGCTAGAACTATAATAAATATACGTATTACTTTCATTATCATCAATATAACATGCATTATTACCCATATAATGGAGGTATTATCGCTAGAACTGTAATAATTATACTTATTACTTATATTATTATCAATATAATATGCATTATTACCCATATTATGCAGTTATTATCGATAGAACTGTAATAAATACACATACTACTTTTACTATTATCAATATATCATGCACTATTAGCCATATTTTACTATTATTATCGCTAGAACTATAATAATTATACTTATTACTCCCGATGTTATCAATATAACATGCCTTATTACCCATATAATGCAGTTGTTATCGCTAGAACTATAATAAATATACGTATTACTTTCATTATCATCAATATAACATGCATTATTACCCATATAATGGAGGTATTATCGCTAGAACTGTAATAATTATACTTATTACTTATATTATTATCAATATAACATGCATTATTACCCATATTATGCAATTATTATCTCTAGAACCATAATAAATATACTCATTACTCCCAATATTATCAATATAACATGCCTTATTACCCATATAATGCAGTTATTATCGCTAGAACTGTAATAATTATACTCATTACTTATATTATTAGCAATGTAACGTGCATTATTACCCATATTATGCAGTTATTATCGCTAGAACTGTAATATTTATACTTATTACTTATATTATTATCAATATAACATGCATTATTACCCATATTATGCAGTTATTATCGCAAGAACTATAATAAATATACGTATTACTTTCATTGCTATCAATATAACATGCATTATTACCCATATTATGCAGGTATTATCGCTAGAACTGTAATAAGTATATTTATTAGTTTTATTATTATCAATATAACATGCACTATTTGCCATGTTTTACTATTATTACCGCTAGAACTATAATAATTATACTTATTACTCCCGATATTATCAATATAACATGCATTATTACCCATATAATGCAGTTATTATCGCCAGAACTGTAATAATTATACTTATTACTTATATTATTCTCAATATAACATGCATTATTACCCATATTATGCAGTTATTATCGCTAGAACTATAATAAATATACGTATTACTTTCATTATCATCAATATAACATGCATTATTACCCATATAATGGAGGTATTATCGCTAGAACTGTAATAATTATACTTATTACTTATATTATTATCAATATAACATGCATTATTACCCATATTATGCAGTTATTATCGATAGAACTGTAATAAATACACATACTACTTATACTATTATCAATATATCATGCACTATTAGCCATATTTTACTATTATTATCGCTAGAACTATAATAATTATACTTATTACTCCCGATGTTATCAATATAACATGCCTTATTACCCATATAATGCAGTTGTTATCGCTAGAACTATAATAAATATACGTATTACTTTCATTATCATCAATATAACATGCATTATTACCCATATAATGGAGGTATTATCGCTAGAACTGTAATAATTATACTTATTACTTATAATATTATCAATATAACATGCATTATTAAACATATTATGCAGTTATGATCGCCAGAACTATATTAAATATACTTATTACTCCCAATATTATCAATGTAACATGCATTATTACCCATATAATGCAGTTATTATCGCTAGAACTGTAATAATTATACTTATTACTTATATTATTATCAATGTAACATGCATTATTACCCATATAATGCAGTTATTATCGCTAGAACTGTAATAATTGTACTCATTACTTATATTATTAGCAATATAACGTGCATTATTACCCATATTATGCAGTTATTATCGCTAGAACTGTAATAATTATACTTATTACTCCCGATATTATCAATATAACATGCATTATTACCCATATTATGCAGTTATGATCGCCAGAACTATAATAATTATACTTATTACTCCCGATATTATCAATATAACATGCATTATTACCGATATAACGCAGTTATTATCGCCAGAACTGTAATAATTATACTTATTACTTATATTATTCTCAATATAACATGCATTATTACCCATATTATGCAGTTATTGTCGCTAGAACTATAATAAATATACGTATTACTTTCATTATCATCAATATAACATGCATTATTACCCATATAATGGAGGTATTATCGCTAGAACTGTAATAATTATACTTTTTACTTATATTATTATCAATATAACATGCATTATTACCCATATTATGCAGTTATTATCGATAGAACTGTAATAAATACACTTACTACTTTTACTATTATCAATATATCATGCACTATTAGCCATATTTTACTATTATTATCGCTAGAACTATAATAATTATACTTATTACTCCCGATGTTATCAATATAACATGCCTTATTACCCATATAATGCAGTTATTATCGCTAGAACTATAATAAATATACGTATTACTTTCATTATCATCAATATAACATGCATTATTACCCATATAATGGAGGTATTATCGCTAGAACTGTAATAATTATACTTATTACTTATATTATTATCAATATAACATGCATTATTACCCATTTTATGCAATTATTATCTCTAGAACCATAATAAATATACTCATTACTCCCAATATTATCAATATAACATGCATTTTTACCCATATAATGCAGTTATTATCGCTAGAACTGTAATAAATACACTTACTACTTTTACTATTATCAATATATCATGCACTATTAGCCATATTTTACTATTATTATCGCTAGAACTATAATAATTATACTTATTACTCCCGATGTTATCAATATAACATGCCTTATTACCCATATAATGCAGTTATTATCGCTAGAACTATAATAAATATACGTATTACTTTCATTATCATCAATATAACATGCATTATTACCCATATAATGGAGGTATTATCGCTAGAACTGTAATAATTATACTTATTACTTATATTATTATCAATATAACATGCATTATTACCCATTTTATGCAATTATTATCTCTAGAACCATAATAAATATACTCATTACTCCCAATATTATCAATATAACATGCATTTTTACCCATATAATGCAGTTATTATCGCTAGAACTGTAATAAATACACTTACTACTTTTACTATTATCAATATATCATGCACTATTAGCCATATTTTACTATTATTATCGCTAGAACTATAATAATTATACTTATTACTCCCGATGTTATCAATATAACATGCCTTATTACCCATATAATGCAGTTATTATCGCTAGAACTATAATAAATATACGTATTACTTTCATTATCATCCATATAACATGCATTATTACCCATATAATGGAGGTATTATCGCTAGAACTGTAATAATTATACTTATTACTTATATTGTTAGCAATATAACGTGCATTATTACCCATATAATGCAGTTATTATCGCTAGAACTGTAATAATTATACTTATTACTTATAATATTATCAATATAACATGCATTATTACCCATATTATGCAGTTATGATCGCTAGAACTATAATAATTATACTTATTACTCCCGATGTTATCAATATAACATGCCTTATTACCCATATAATGCAGTTATTATCGCTAGAACTATAATAAATATACGTATTACTTTCATTATCATCAATATAACATGCATTATTACCCATATAATGGAGGTATTATCGCTAGAACTGTAATAATTATACTTATTACTTATATTATTATCAATATAACATGCATTACTACCCATATTATGCAGTTATTATCTCTAGAACCATAATAAATATACTCATTACTCCCAATATTATCAATATAACATGCATTTTTACCCATATAATGCAGTTATTATCGCTAGAACTGTAATAATTATACTTATTACTTATATTGTTAGCAATATAACGTGCATTATTACCCATATAATGCAGTTATTATCGCTAGAACTGTAATAATTATACTTATTACTTATAATATTATCAATATAACATGCATTATTACCCATATTATGCAGTTATGATCGCCAGAACTATAATAAATATACTTATTACTCCCAATATTATCAATGTAACATGCATTATTACCCATATAATGCAGCTATTATCGCTAGAACTGTAATAATTATACTTCTTACTTATATTGTTAGCAATATAACGTGCATTATTACCCATATAATGCAGTTATTATCGCTAGAACTGTAATAATTATACTTATTACTCATATTATTATCAATATAACATGCATTATTACCCATATTATGCAGTTATTATCGCTAGAACTATAATAAATATACTTATTACTTTTATTATCATCAATATAACATGCATTATTACGCATATTATGCAGTTATTATCGATAGAACTGTAATAAATATACTTATTACTTTTATTATTATCAATATAACATGCACTATTTGCCATATTTTACTATTATTATCGCTAGAACTATAATAATTATACTTATTACTCCCGATATTATCAATATAACGTGCATTATTACCCATATAATGCAGTTATTATCGCTAGAACTGTAATAATTATACTTATTACTTATATTGTTAGCAATATAACGTGCATTATTACCCATATAATGCAGTTATTATCGCTAGAACTGTAATAATTATACTTATTACTTATATCATTATCAATATAACATGCATTATTACCCATATAATAGAGGTATTATCGCTAGAACTGTAATAATTATACTTATTACTTATATTGTTAGCAATATAACGTGCATTATTACCCATATAATGCAGTTATTATCGCTAGAACTGTAATAATTATACTTATTACTTATAATATTATCAATATAACATGCATTATTACCCATATTATGCAGTTATGATCGCCAGAACTATAATAAATATACTTATTACTCCCAATATTATCAATGTAACATGCATTATTACCCATATAATGCAGTTATTATCGCTAGAACTGTAATAATTATACTTATTACTTATATTATTATCAATATAACATGCATTATTACCCATATTATGCAGTTATTATCGATAGAACTGTAATAAATACACTTACTACTTTTACTATTATCAATATATCATGCACTATTAGCCATATTTTACTATTATTATCGCTAGAACTATAATAATTATACTTATTACTCCCGATGTTATCAATATAACATGCCTTATTACCCATATAATGCAGTTATTATCGCTAGAACTATAATAAATATACGTATTACTTTCATTATCATCAATATAACATGCATTATTACCCATATAATGGAGGTATTATCGCTAGAACTGTAATAATTATACTTATTACTTATATTATTATCAATATAACATGCATTATTACCCATATTATGCAGTTATTATCTCTAGAACCATAATAAATATACTCATTACTCCCAATATTATCAATATAACATGCATTTTTACCCATATAATGCAGTTATTATCGCTAGAACTGTAATAAATACACTTACTACTTTTACTATTATCAATATATCATGCACTATTAGCCATATTTTACTATTATTATCGCTAGAACTATAATAATTATACTTATTACTCCCGATGTTATCAATATAACATGCATTATTACCCATATTATGCAGTTATTATCGCTAGAACTATAATAAATATACGTATTACTTTTATTATCATCAATATAACATGCATTATTACCCATATTATGCGGTTATTATCGATAGAACTGTAATAAATATACTTATTACTTTTATTATTATCAATATTACATGCACTATTTGCCATATTTTACTATTATTATCGCTAGAACTATAATAATTATACTTATTACTCCCGATATTATCAATATAACGTGCATTATTACCTATATAATGCAGTTATTATCGCTAGAACTGTAATAATTATACTTATTACTTATATTGTTAGCAATATAACGTGCATTATTACCCATATAATGCAGTTATTATCGCTAGAACTGTAATAATTATACTTATTACTTATATCATTATCAATATAACATGCATTATTACCCATATAATAGAGGTATTATCGCTAGAACTGTAATAATTATACTTATTACTTATATTGTTAGCAATATAACGTGCATTATTACACATATAATGCAGTTATTATCGCTAGAACTGTAATAATTATACTTATTACTTATATTGTTAGCAATATAACGTGCATTATTACCCATATAATGCAGTTATTATCGCTAGAACTGTAATAATTATACTTATTACTCATATTATTATCAATATAACATGCATTATTACCCATATTATGCAGTTATTATCGCTAGAACTATAATAAATATACGTATTACTTTTATTATCATCAATATAACATGCATTATTACCCATATTATGCAGTTATTATCGATAGAACTGTAATAAATATACTTATTACTTTTATTATTATCAATATAACATGCACTATTTGCCATATTTTACTATTATTATCGCTAGAACTATAATAATTATACTTATTACTCCCGATGTTATCAATATAACATGGCTTATTACCCATATAATGCAGTTATTATCGCTAGAACTATAATAAATATACGTATTACTTTCATTATCATCAATATAACATGCATTATTACCCATATAATGGAGGTATTATCGCTAGAACTGTAATAATTATACTTATTACTTATATTATTATCAATATAACATGCATTATTACCCATATTATGCAGTTATTATCTCTAGAACCATAATAAATATACTCATTACTCCCAATATTATCAATATAACATGCATTTTTACCCATATAATGCAGTTATTATCGCTAGAACTGTAATAAATACACTTACTACTTTTACTATTATCAATATATCATGCACTATTAGCCATATTTTACTATTATTATCGCTAGAACTATAATAATTATACTTATTACTCCCGATGTTATCAATATAACATGCATTATTACCCATATTATGCAGTTATTATCGCTAGAACTATAATAAATATACGTATTACTTTTATTATCATCAATATAACATGCATTATTACCCATATTATGCGGTTATTATCGATAGAACTGTAATAAATATACTTATTACTTTTATTATTATCAATATTACATGCACTATTTGCCATATTTTACTATTATTATCGCTAGAACTATAATAATTATACTTATTACTCCCGATATTATCAATATAACGTGCATTATTACCTATATAATGCAGTTATTATCGCTAGAACTGTAATAATTATACTTATTACTTATATTGTTAGCAATATAACGTGCATTATTACCCATATAATGCAGTTATTATCGCTAGAACTGTAATAATTATACTTATTACTTATATCATTATCAATATAACATGCATTATTACCCATATAATAGAGGTATTATCGCTAGAACTGTAATAATTATACTTATTACTTATATTGTTAGCAATATAACGTGCATTATTACACATATAATGCAGTTATTATCGCTAGAACTGTAATAATTATACTTATTACTTATATTGTTAGCAATATAACGTGCATTATTACCCATATAATGCAGTTATTATCGCTAGAACTGTAATAATTATACTTATTACTCATATTATTATCAATATAACATGCATTATTACCCATATTATGCAGTTATTATCGCTAGAACTATAATAAATATACGTATTACTTTTATTATCATCAATATAACATGCATTATTACCCATATTATGCAGTTATTATCGATAGAACTGTAATAAATATACTTATTACTTTTATTATTATCAATATAACATGCACTATTTGCCATATTTTACTATTATTATCGCTAGAACTATAATAATTATACTTATTACTCCCGATGTTATCAATATAACATGGCTTATTACCCATATAATGCAGTTATTATCGCTAGAACTATAATAAATATACGTATTACTTTCATTATCATCAATATAACATGCATTATTACCCATATAATGGAGGTATTATCGCTAGAACTGTAATAATTATACTTATTACTTATATTATTATCAATATAACATGCATTATTACCCATATTATGCAGTTATTATCTCTAGAACCATAATAAATATACTCATTACTCCCAATATTATCAATATAACATGCATTTTTACCCATATAATGCAGTTATTATCGCTAGAACTGTAATAAATACACTTACTACTTTTACTATTATCAATATATCATGCACTATTAGCCATATTTTACTATTATTATCGCTAGAACTATAATAATTATACTTATTACTCCCGATGTTATCAATATAACATGCATTATTACCCATATTATGCAGTTATTATCGCTAGAACTATAATAAATATACGTATTACTTTTATTATCATCAATATAACATGCATTATTACCCATATTATGCGGTTATTATCGATAGAACTGTAATAAATATACTTATTACTTTTATTATTATCAATATTACATGCACTATTTGCCATATTTTACTATTATTATCGCTAGAACTATAATAATTATACTTATTACTCCCGATATTATCAATATAACGTGCATTATTACCTATATAATGCAGTTATTATCGCTAGAACTGTAATAATTATACTTATTACTTATATTGTTAGCAATATAACGTGCATTATTACCCATATAATGCAGTTATTATCGCTAGAACTGTAATAATTATACTTATTACTTATATCATTATCAATATAACATGCATTATTACCCATATAATAGAGGTATTATCGCTAGAACTGTAATAATTATACTTATTACTTATATTGTTAGCAATATAACGTGCATTATTACACATATAATGCAGTTATTATCGCTAGAACTGTAATAATTATACTTATTACTTATATTGTTAGCAATATAACGTGCATTATTACCCATATAATGCAGTTATTATCGCTAGAACTGTAATAATTATACTTATTACTCATATTATTATCAATATAACATGCATTATTACCCACATTATGCAGTTATTATCGCTAGAACTATAATAAATATACGTATTACTTTTATTATCAGCAATATAACATGCATTATTACCCATATTATGCAGTTATTATCGATAGAACTGTAATAAATATACTTATTACTTTTATTATTATCAATATAACATGCACTATTTGCCATATTTTACTATTATTATCGCTAGAACTATAATAATTATACTTATTACTCCCGATGTTATCAATATAACATGGCTTATTACCCATATAATGCAGTTATTATCGCTAGAACTATAATAAATATACGTATTACTTTCATTATCATCAATATAACATGCATTATTACCCATATAATGGAGGTATTATCGCTAGAACTGTAATACTTATACTTATTACTTATATTGTTAGCAATATAACGTGCATTATTACCCATATAATGCAGTTATTATCGCTAGAACTGTAATAATTATACTTATTACTTATAATATTATCAATATAACATGCATTATTACCCATATTATGCAGTTATGATCGCTAGAACTATAATAATTATACTTATTACTCCCGATGTTATCAATATAACATGCCTTATTACCCATATAATGCAGTTATTATCGCTAGAACTATAATAAATATACGTATTACTTTCATTATCATCAATATAACATGCATTATTACCCATATAATGGAGGTATTATCGCTAGAACTGTAATAATTATACTTATTACTTATATTATTATCAATATAACATGCATTATTACCCATATTATGCAGTTATTATCTCTAGAACCATAATAAATATACTCATTACTCCCAATATTATCAATATAACATGCATTTTTACCCATATAATGCAGTTATTATCGCTAGAACTGTAATAAATACACTTACTACTTTTACTATTATCAATATATCATGCACTATTAGCCATATTTTACTATTATTATCGCTAGAACTATAATAATTATACTTATTACTCCCGATGTTATCAATATAACATGGCTTATTACCCATATAATGCAGTTATTATCGCTAGAACTATAATAAATATACGTATTACTTTCATTATCATCAATATAACATGCATTATTACCCATATAATGGAGGTATTATCGCTAGAACTGTAATAATTATACTTATTACTTATATTGTTAGCAATATAACGTGCATTATTACCCATATAATGCAGTTATTATCGCTAGAACTGTAATAATTATACTTGTTACTTATATTGTTAGCAATATAACGTGCATTATTACCCATATAATGCAGTTATGATCGCTAGAACTATAATAATTATACTTATTACTCCCGATGTTATCAATATAACATGCCTTATTACCCATATAATGCAGTTATTATCGCTAGAACTATAATAAATATACGTATTACTTTCATTATCATCAATATAACATGCATTATTACCCATATAATGGAGGTATTATCGCTAGAGCTGTAATAATTATACTTATTACTTATATTATTATCAATATAACATGCATTATTACCCATATTATGCAGTTATTATCTCTAGAACCATAATAAATATACTCATTACTCCCAATATTATCAATATAACATGCATTTTTACCCATATAATGCAGTTATTATCGCTAGAACTGTAATAATTATACTTATTACTTATATTGTTAGCAATATAACGTGCATTATTACCCATATAATGCAGTTATTATCGCTAGAACTGTAATAATTATACTTATTACTTATAATATTATCAATATAACATGCATTATTACCCATATTATGCAGTTATGATCGCTAGAACTATAATAATTATACTTATTACTCCCGATGTTATCAATATAACATGCCTTATTACCCATATAATGCAGTTATTATCGCTAGAACTATAATAAATATACGTATTACTTTCATTATCATCAATATAACATGCATTATTACCCATATAATGGAGGTATTATCGCTAGAACTGTAATAATTATACTTATTACTTATAATATTATCAATATAACATGCATTATTACCCATATTATGCAGTTATGATCGCCAGAACTATAATAAATATACTTATTACTCCCAATATTATCAATGTAACATGCATTATTACCCATATAATGCAGCTATTATCGCTAGAACTGTAATAATTATACTTATTACTTATATTGTTAGCAATATAACGTGCATTATTACCCATATATTGCAGTTATTATCGCTAGAACTATAATAAATATACGTATTACTTTCATTATCATCAATATAACATGCATTATTATCCATATAATGGAGGTATTATCGCTAGAACTGTAATAATTATACTTGTTACTTATATTGTTAGCAATATAACGTGCATTATTACCCATATAATGCAGTTATTATCGCTAGAACTGTAATAATTATACTTATTACTTATAATATTATCAATATAACATGCATTATTACCCATATTATGCAGTTATGATCGCTAGAACTATAATAATTATACTTATTACTCCCGATGTTATCAATATAACATGCCTTATTACCCATATAATGCAGTTATTATCGCTAGAACTATAATAAATATACGTATTACTTTCATTATCATCAATATAACATGCATTATTACCCATATAATGGAGGTATTATCGCTAGAACTGTAATAATTATACTTATTACTTATATTATTATCAATATAACATGCATTATTACCCATATTATGCAGTTATTATCGATAGAACTGTAATAAATACACTTATTACTTTTACTATTATCAATATATAATGCACTATTAGCCATATTTTACTATTATTATCGCTAGAACTATAATAATTATACTTATTACTCCCGATGTTATCAATATAACATGCCTTATTACCCATATAATGCAGTTATTATCGCTAGAACTGTAATAATTATACTCATTACTTATATTATTAGCAATGTAACGTGCATTATTACCCATATTATGCAGTTATTATCGCTAGAACTGTAATATT
This sequence comes from Megachile leachella, assembly GCA_963576845.1. Taxonomy (NCBI): domain Eukaryota; kingdom Metazoa; phylum Arthropoda; class Insecta; order Hymenoptera; family Megachilidae; genus Megachile; species Megachile leachella. The sequence goes on from CAUYWW010000158.1 coordinate 100,887, forward strand.
TATACTTATTACTTATATTATTATCAATATAACATGCATTATTACCCATATTATGCAGTTATTATCGCAAGAACTATAATAAATATACGTATTACTTTCATTACTATCAATATAACATGCATTATTACCCATATTATGCAGGTATTATCGCTAGAACTGTAATAAGTATATTTATTAGTTTTATTATTATCAATATAACATGCACTATTTGCCATGTTTTACTATTATTACCGCTAGAACTATAATAATTATACTTATTACTCCCGATATTATCAATATAACATGCATTATTACCCATATAATGCAGTTATTATCGCCAGAACTGTAATAATTATACTTATTACTTATATTATTCTCAATATAACATGCATTATTACCCATATTATGCAGTTATTATCGCTAGAACTATAATAAATATACGTATTACTTTCATTATCATCAATATAACATGCATTATTACCCATATAATGGAGGTATTATCGCTAGAACTGTAATAATTATACTTATTACTTATATTATTATCAATATAACATGCATTATTACCCATATTATGCAGTTATTATCGATAGAACTGTAATAAATACACATACTACTTTTACTATTATCAATATATCATGCACTATTAGCCATATTTTACTATTATTATCGCTAGAACTATAATAATTATACTTATTACTCCCGATGTTATCAATATAACATGCCTTATTACCCATATAATGCAGTTGTTATCGCTAGAACTATAATAAATATACGTATTACTTTCATTATCATCAATATAACATGCATTATTACCCATATAATGGAGGTATTATCGCTAGAACTGTAATAATTATACTTATTACTTATAATATTATCAATATAACATGCATTATTAAACATATTATGCAGTTATGATCGCCAGAACTATAATAAATATACTTATTACTCCCAATATTATCAATGTAACATGCATTATTACCCATATAATGCAGTTATTATCGCTAGAACTGTAATAATTATACTTATTACTTATATTATTATCAATGTAACATGCATTATTACCCATATAATGCAGTTATTATCGCTAGAACTGTAATAATTGTACTCATTACTTATATTGTTAGCAATATAACGTGCATTATTACCCATATTATGCAGTTATTATCGCTAGAACTGTAATAATTATACTTATTACTCCCGATATTATCAATATAACATGCATTATTACCCATATTATGCAGTTATGATCGCCAGAACTATAATAATTATACTTATTACTCCCGATATTATCAATATAACATGCATTATTACCGATATAATGCAGTTATTATCGCCAGAACTGTAATAATTATACTTATTACTTATATTATTCTCAATATAACATGCATTATTACCCATATTATGCAGTTATTGTCGCTAGAACTATAATAAATATACGTATTACTTTCATTATCATCAATATAACATGCATTATTACCCATATAATGGAGGTATTATCGCTAGAACTGTAATAATTATACTTTTTACTTATATTATTATCAATATAACATGCATTATTACCCATATTATGCAGTTATTATCGATAGAACTGTAATAAATACACTTACTACTTTTACTATTATCAATATATCATGCACTATTAGCCATATTTTACTATTATTATCGCTAGAACTATAATAATTATACTTATTACTCCCGATGTTATCAATATAACATGCCTTATTACCCATATAATGCAGTTATTATCGCTAGAACTATAATAAATATACGTATTACTTTCATTATCATCAATATAACATTCATTATTACCCATATAATGGAGGTATTATCGCTAGAACTGTAATAATTATACTTATTACTTATATTATTATCAATATAACATGCATTATTACCCATATTATGCAATTATTATCTCTAGAACCATAATAAATATACTCATTACTCCCAATATTATCAATATAACATGCATTTTTACCCATATAATGCAGTTATTATCGCTAGAACTGTAATAAATACACTTACTACTTTTACTATTATCAATATATCATGCACTATTAGCCATATTTTACTATTATTATCGCTAGAACTATAATAATTATACTTATTACTCCCGATGTTATCAATATAACATGCCTTATTACCCATATAATGCAGTTATTATCGCTAGAACTATAATAAATATACGTATTACTTTCATTATCATCAATATAACATGCATTATTACCCATATAATGGAGGTATTATCGCTAGAACTGTAATAATTATACTTAATACTTATATTGTTAGCAATATAACGTGCATTATTACCCATATAATGCAGTTATTATCGCTAGAACTGTAATAATTATACTTATTACTTATAATATTATCAATATAACATGCATTATTACCCATATTATGCAGTTATGATCGCTAGAACTATAATAATTATACTTATTACTCCCGATGTTATCAATATAACATGCCTTATTACCCATATAATGCAGTTATTATCGCTAGAACTATAATAAATATACGTATTACTTTCATTATCATCAATATAACATGCATTATTACCCATATTATGCAGTTATGATCGCCAGAACTATAATACATATACTTATTACTCCCAATATTATCAATGTAACATGCATTATTACCCATATAATGCAGCTATTATCGCTAGAACTGTAATAATTATACTTATTACTTATATTGTTAGCAATATAACGTGAATTATTACCCATATAATGCAGTTATTATCGCTAGAACTATAATAAATATACGTATTACTTTCATTATCATCAATATAACATGCATTATTACCCATATAATGGAGGTATTATCGCTAGAACTGTAATAATTATACTTATTACTTATATTGTTAGCAATATAACGTGCATTATTACCCATATAATGCAGTTATTATCGCTAGAACTGTAATAATTATACTTATTACTTATAATATTATCAATATAACATGCATTATTACCCATATTATGCAGTTATGATCGCTAGAACTATAATAATTATACTTATTACTCCCGATGTTATCAATATAACATGCCTTATTACCCATATAATGCAGTTATTATCGCTAGAACTATAATAAATATACGTATTACTTTCATTATCATCAATATAACATGCATTATTACCCATATAATGGAGGTATTATCGCTAGAACTGTAATAATTATACTTATTACTTATATTGTTAGCAACATAACGTGCATTATTACCCATATAATGCAGTTATTATCGCTAGAACTGTAATAATTATACTTATTACTTATAATATTATCAATATAACATGCATTATTACCCATATTATGCAGTTATTATCGCTAGAACTATAATAAATATACGTATTACTTTTATTATCATCAATATAACATGCATTATTACCCATATTATGCAGTTATGATCGCTAGAACTATAATAATTATACTTATTACTCCCGATGTTATCAATATAACATGCCTTATTACCCATATAATGCAGTTATTATCGCTAGAACTATAATAAATATACGTATTACTTTCATTATCATCAATATAACATGCATTATTACCCATATTATGCAGTTATGATCGCCAGAACTATAATACATATACGTATTACTCCCAATATTATCAATGTAACATGCATTATTACCCATATAATGCAGCTATTATCGCTAGAACTGTAATAATTATACTTATTACTTATATTGTTAGCAATATAACGTGAATTATTACCCATATAATGCAGTTATTATCGCTAGAACTATAATAAATATACGTATTACTTTCATTATCATCAATATAACATGCATTATTACCCATATAATGGAGGTATTATCGCTAGAACTGTAATAATTATACTTATTACTTATATTGTTAGCAATATAACGTGCATTATTACCCATATAATGCAGTTATTATCGCTAGAACTGTAATAATTATACTTATTACTTATAATATTATCAATATAACATGCATTATTACCCATATTATGCAGTTATGATCGCTAGAACTATAATAATTATACTTATTACTCCCGATGTTATCAATATAACATGCCTTATTACCCATATAATGCAGTTATTATCGCTAGAACTATAATAAATATACGTATTACTTTCATTATCATCAATATAACATGCATTATTACCCATATAATGGAGGTATTATCGCTAGAACTGTAATAATTATACTTATTACTTATATTGTTAGCAACATAACGTGCATTATTACCCATATAATGCAGTTATTATCGCTAGAACTGTAATAATTATACTTATTACTTATAATATTATCAATATAACATGCATTATTACCCATATTATGCAGTTATTATCGCTAGAACTATAATAAATATACGTATTACTTTTATTATCATCAATATAACATGCATTATTACCCATATTATGCAGTTATTATCGATAGAACTGTAATAAATATACTTATTACTTTTATTATTATCAATATAACATGCACTATTTGCCATATTTTACTATTATTATCGCTAGAACTATAATAATTATACTTATTACTCCCGATATTATCAATATAACGTGCATTATTACCCATATAATGCAGTTATTATCGCTAGAACTGTAATAATTATACTTATTACTTATATTGTTAGCAATATAACGTGCATTATTACCCATATAATGCAGTTATTATCGCTAGAACTGTAATAATTATACTTATTACTTATATCATTATCAATATAACATGCATTATTACCCATATAATGCAGTTATTATCGGTAGAACTGTAATAATTATACTTATTACTTATATTGTTAGCAATATAACGTGCATTATTACCCATATAATGCAGTTATTATCGCTAGAACTGTAATAATTATACTTATTACTTATAATATTATCAATATAACATGCATTATTACCCATATTATGCAGTTATGATCGCCAGAACTATAATAAATATACTTATTACTCCCAATATTATCAATGTAACATGCATTATTACCCATATAATGCAGCTATTATCGCTAGAACTGTAATAATTATACTTATTACTTATATTGTTAGCAATATAACGTGCATTATTACCCATATAATGCAGTTATTATCGCTAGAACTGTAATAATTATACTTATTACTTATATCATTATCAATATAACATGCACTATTACCCATATAATAGAGGTATTATCGCTAGAACTGTAATAATTATACTTATTACTTATATTGTTAGCAATATAACGTGCATTATTACCCATATAATGCAGTAATTATCGCTAGAACTGTAATAATTATACTTATTACTTATAATATTATCAATATAACATGCATTATTACCCATATTATGCAGTTATGATCGCCAGAACTATAATAAATATACTTATTACTCCCAATATTATCAATGTAACATGCATTATTACCCATATAATGCAGTTATTATCGCTGGAATTGTAATAATTATACTTATTACTTATATTGTTAGCAATATAACATGCATTATTACCCATATAATGGAGGTATTATCGCAAGATCTGTAATAATTATACTTATTACTTATACTATTAGCAATATAACGTGCATTATTACCCATATAAAGCAGTTATTATCGCCAGAACTGTAATAATTATACTTATTACTTATATTATTCTCAATATAACATGCATTATTACCCACATTATGCAGTTATGATCGCCAGAACTATAATAAATATACTTATTACTCCCAATATTATCAATGTAACATGCATTATTACCCATATAATGCAGTTATTATCGCTAGAACTGTAATAATTATACTTATTACTTATATTGTTAGCAATATAACGTGCATTATTACCCATATAATGCAGTTATTATCGCTAGAACTGTAATAATTATACTTATTACTTATAATATTATCAATATAACATGCATTATTACCCATATTATGCAGTTATGATCGCTAGAACTATAATAATTATACTTATTACTCCCGATGTTATCAATATAACATGCCTTATTACCCATATAATGCAGTTATTATCGCTAGAACTATAATAAATATACGTATTACTTTCATTATCATCAATATAACATGCATTATTACCCATATAATGGAGGTATTATCGCTAGAACTGTAATAATTATACTTATTACTTATATTATTATCAATATAACATGCATTACTACCCATATTATGCAGTTATTATCTCTAGAACCATAATAAATATACTCATTACTCCCAATATTATCAATATAACATGCATTTTTACCCATATAATGCAGTTATTATCGCTAGAACTGTAATAATTATACTTATTACTTATATTGTTAGCAATATAACGTGCATTATTACCCATATAATGCAGTTATTATCGCTAGAACTGTAATAATTATACTTATTACTTATAATATTATCAATATAACATGCATTATTACCCATATTATGCAGTTATGATCGCCAGAACTATAATAAATATACTTATTACTCCCAATATTATCAATGTAACATGCATTATTACCCATATAATGCAGCTATTATCGCTAGAACTGTAATAATTATACTTCTTACTTATATTGTTAGCAATATAACGTGCATTATTACCCATATAATGCAGTTATTATCGCTAGAACTGTAATAATTATACTTATTACTCATATTATTATCAATATAACATGCATTATTACCCATATTATGCAGTTATTATCGCTAGAACTATAATAAATATACTTATTACTTTTATTATCATCAATATAACATGCATTATTACGCATATTATGCAGTTATTATCGATAGAACTGTAATAAATATACTTATTACTTTTATTATTATCAATATAACATGCACTATTTGCCATATTTTACTATTATTATCGCTAGAACTATAATAATTATACTTATTACTCCCGATATTATCAATATAACGTGCATTATTACCCATATAATGCAGTTATTATCGCTAGAACTGTAATAATTATACTTATTACTTATATTGTTAGCAATATAACGTGCATTATTACCCATATAATGCAGTTATTATCGCTAGAACTGTAATAATTATACTTATTACTTATATCATTATCAATATAACATGCATTATTACCCATATAATAGAGGTATTATCGCTAGAACTGTAATAATTATACTTATTACTTATATTGTTAGCAATATAACGTGCATTATTACCCATATAATGCAGTTATTATCGCTAGAACTGTAATAATTATACTTATTACTTATAACATTATCAATATAACATGCATTATTACCCATATTATGCAGTTATGATCGCCAGAACTATAATAAATATACTTATTACTCCCAATATTATCAATGTAACATGCATTATTACCCATATAATGCAGTTATTATCGCTAGAACTGTAATAATTATACTTATTACTTATATTATTATCAATATAACATGCATTATTACCCATATTATGCAGTTATTATCGATAGAACTGTAATAAATACACTTACTACTTTTACTATTATCAATATATCATGCACTATTAGCCATATTTTACTATTATTATCGCTAGAACTATAATAATTATACTTATTACTCCCGATGTTATCAATATAACATGCCTTATTACCCATATAATGCAGTTATTATCGCTAGAACTATAATAAATATACGTATTACTTTCATTATCATCAATATAACATGCATTATTACCCATATAATGGAGGTATTATCGCTAGAACTGTAATAATTATACTTATTACTTATATTATTATCAATATAACATGCATTATTACCCATATTATGCAGTTATTATCTCTAGAACCATAATAAATATACTCATTACTCCCAATATTATCAATATAACATGCATTTTTACCCATATAATGCAGTTATTATCGCTAGAACTGTAATAAATACACTTACTACTTTTACTATTATCAATATATCATGCACTATTAGCCATATTTTACTATTATTATCGCTAGAACTATAATAATTATACTTATTACTCCCGATGTTATCAATATAACATGCATTATTACCCATATTATGCAGTTATTATCGCTAGAACTATAATAAATATACGTATTACTTTTATTATCATCAATATAACATGCATTATTACCCATATTATGCGGTTATTATCGATAGAACTGTAATAAATATACTTATTACTTTTATTATTATCAATATTACATGCACTATTTGCCATATTTTACTATTATTATCGCTAGAACTATAATAATTATACTTATTACTCCCGATATTATCAATATAACGTGCATTATTACCTATATAATGCAGTTATTATCGCTAGAACTGTAATAATTATACTTATTACTTATATTGTTAGCAATATAACGTGCATTATTACCCATATAATGCAGTTATTATCGCTAGAACTGTAATAATTATACTTATTACTTATATCATTATCAATATAACATGCATTATTACCCATATAATAGAGGTATTATCGCTAGAACTGTAATAATTATACTTATTACTTATATTGTTAGCAATATAACGTGCATTATTACACATATAATGCAGTTATTATCGCTAGAACTGTAATAATTATACTTATTACTTATATTGTTAGCAATATAACGTGCATTATTACCCATATAATGCAGTTATTATCGCTAGAACTGTAATAATTATACTTATTACTCATATTATTATCAATATAACATGCATTATTACCCATATTATGCAGTTATTATCGCTAGAACTATAATAAATATACGTATTACTTTTATTATCATCAATATAACATGCATTATTACCCATATTATGCAGTTATTATCGATAGAACTGTAATAAATATACTTATTACTTTTATTATTATCAATATAACATGCACTATTTGCCATATTTTACTATTATTATCGCTAGAACTATAATAATTATACTTATTACTCCCGATGTTATCAATATAACATGGCTTATTACCCATATAATGCAGTTATTATCGCTAGAACTATAATAAATATACGTATTACTTTCATTATCATCAATATAACATGCATTATTACCCATATAATGGAGGTATTATCGCTAGAACTGTAATAATTATACTTATTACTTATATTATTATCAATATAACATGCATTATTACCCATATTATGCAGTTATTATCTCTAGAACCATAATAAATATACTCATTACTCCCAATATTATCAATATAACATGCATTTTTACCCATATAATGCAGTTATTATCGCTAGAACTGTAATAAATACACTTACTACTTTTACTATTATCAATATATCATGCACTATTAGCCATATTTTACTATTATTATCGCTAGAACTATAATAATTATACTTATTACTCCCGATGTTATCAATATAACATGCATTATTACCCATATTATGCAGTTATTATCGCTAGAACTATAATAAATATACGTATTACTTTTATTATCATCAATATAACATGCATTATTACCCATATTATGCGGTTATTATCGATAGAACTGTAATAAATATACTTATTACTTTTATTATTATCAATATTACATGCACTATTTGCCATATTTTACTATTATTATCGCTAGAACTATAATAATTATACTTATTACTCCCGATATTATCAATATAACGTGCATTATTACCTATATAATGCAGTTATTATCGCTAGAACTGTAATAATTATACTTATTACTTATATTGTTAGCAATATAACGTGCATTATTACCCATATAATGCAGTTATTATCGCTAGAACTGTAATAATTATACTTATTACTTATATCATTATCAATATAACATGCATTATTACCCATATAATAGAGGTATTATCGCTAGAACTGTAATAATTATACTTATTACTTATATTGTTAGCAATATAACGTGCATTATTACACATATAATGCAGTTATTATCGCTAGAACTGTAATAATTATACTTATTACTTATATTGTTAGCAATATAACGTGCATTATTACCCATATAATGCAGTTATTATCGCTAGAACTGTAATAATTATACTTATTACTCATATTATTATCAATATAACATGCATTATTACCCATATTATGCAGTTATTATCGCTAGAACTATAATAAATATACGTATTACTTTTATTATCATCAATATAACATGCATTATTACCCATATTATGCAGTTATTATCGATAGAACTGTAATAAATATACTTATTACTTTTATTATTATCAATATAACATGCACTATTTGCCATATTTTACTATTATTATCGCTAGAACTATAATAATTATACTTATTACTCCCGATGTTATCAATATAACATGGCTTATTACCCATATAATGCAGTTATTATCGCTAGAACTATAATAAATATACGTATTACTTTCATTATCATCAATATAACATGCATTATTACCCATATAATGGAGGTATTATCGCTAGAACTGTAATAATTATACTTATTACTTATATTATTATCAATATAACATGCATTATTACCCATATTATGCAGTTATTATCTCTAGAACCATAATAAATATACTCATTACTCCCAATATTATCAATATAACATGCATTTTTACCCATATAATGCAGTTATTATCGCTAGAACTGTAATAAATACACTTACTACTTTTACTATTATCAATATATCATGCACTATTTGCCATATTTTACTATTATTATCGCTAGAACTATAATAATTATACTTATTACTCCCGATATTATCAATATAACGTGCATTATTACCTATATAATGCAGTTATTATCGCTAGAACTGTAATAATTATACTTATTACTTATATTGTTAGCAATATAACGTGCATTATTACCCATATAATGCAGTTATTATCGCTAGAACTGTAATAATTATACTTATTACTTATATCATTATCAATATAACATGCATTATTACCCATATAATAGAGGTATTATCGCTAGAACTGTAATAATTATACTTATTACTTATATTGTTAGCAATATAACGTGCATTATTACACATATAATGCAGTTATTATCGCTAGAACTGTAATAATTATACTTATTACTTATATTGTTAGCAATATAACGTGCATTATTACCCATATAATGCAGTTATTATCGCTAGAACTGTAATAATTATACTTATTACTCATATTATTATCAATATAACATGCATTATTACCCACATTATGCAGTTATTATCGCTAGAACTATAATAAATATACGTATTACTTTTATTATCAGCAATATAACATGCATTATTACCCATATTATGCAGTTATTATCGATAGAACTGTAATAAATATACTTATTACTTTTATTATTATCAATATAACATGCACTATTTGCCATATTTTACTATTATTATCGCTAGAACTATAATAATTATACTTATTACTCCCGATGTTATCAATATAACATGGCTTATTACCCATATAATGCAGTTATTATCGCTAGAACTATAATAAATATACGTATTACTTTCATTATCATCAATATAACATGCATTATTACCCATATAATGGAGGTATTATCGCTAGAACTGTAATACTTATACTTATTACTTATATTGTTAGCAATATAACGTGCATTATTACCCATATAATGCAGTTATTATCGCTAGAACTGTAATAATTATACTTATTACTTATAATATTATCAATATAACATGCATTATTACCCATATTATGCAGTTATGATCGCTAGAACTATAATAATTATACTTATTACTCCCGATGTTATCAATATAACATGCCTTATTACCCATATAATGCAGTTATTATCGCTAGAACTATAATAAATATACGTATTACTTTCATTATCATCAATATAACATGCATTATTACCCATATAATGGAGGTATTATCGCTAGAACTGTAATAATTATACTTATTACTTATATTATTATCAATATAACATGCATTATTACCCATATTATGCAGTTATTATCTCTAGAACCATAATAAATATACTCATTACTCCCAATATTATCAATATAACATGCATTTTTACCCATATAATGCAGTTATTATCGCTAGAACTGTAATAAATACACTTACTACTTTTACTATTATCAATATATCATGCACTATTAGCCATATTTTACTATTATTATCGCTAGAACTATAATAATTATACTTATTACTCCCGATGTTATCAATATAACATGGCTTATTACCCATATAATGCAGTTATTATCGCTAGAACTATAATAAATATACGTATTACTTTCATTATCATCAATATAACATGCATTATTACCCATATAATGGAGGTATTATCGCTAGAACTGTAATAATTATACTTATTACTTATATTGTTAGCAATATAACGTGCATTATTACCCATATAATGCAGTTATTATCGCTAGAACTGTAATAATTATACTTGTTACTTATATTGTTAGCAATATAACGTGCATTATTACCCATATAATGCAGTTATGATCGCTAGAACTATAATAATTATACTTATTACTCCCGATGTTATCAATATAACATGCCTTATTACCCATATAATGCAGTTATTATCGCTAGAACTATAATAAATATACGTATTACTTTCATTATCATCAATATAACATGCATTATTACCCATATAATGGAGGTATTATCGCTAGAGCTGTAATAATTATACTTATTACTTATATTATTATCAATATAACATGCATTATTACCCATATTATGCAGTTATTATCTCTAGAACCATAATAAATATACTCATTACTCCCAATATTATCAATATAACATGCATTTTTACCCATATAATGCAGTTATTATCGCTAGAACTGTAATAATTATACTTATTACTTATATTGTTAGCAATATAACGTGCATTATTACCCATATAATGCAGTTATTATCGCTAGAACTGTAATAATTATACTTATTACTTATAATATTATCAATATAACATGCATTATTACCCATATTATGCAGTTATGATCGCTAGAACTATAATAATTATACTTATTACTCCCGATGTTATCAATATAACATGCCTTATTACCCATATAATGCAGTTATTATCGCTAGAACTATAATAAATATACGTATTACTTTCATTATCATCAATATAACATGCATTATTACCCATATAATGGAGGTATTATCGCTAGAACTGTAATAATTATACTTATTACTTATAATATTATCAATATAACATGCATTATTACCCATATTATGCAGTTATGATCGCCAGAACTATAATAAATATACTTATTACTCCCAATATTATCAATGTAACATGCATTATTACCCATATAATGCAGCTATTATCGCTAGAACTGTAATAATTATACTTATTACTTATATTGTTAGCAATATAACGTGCATTATTACCCATATATTGCAGTTATTATCGCTAGAACTATAATAAATATACGTATTACTTTCATTATCATCAATATAACATGCATTATTATCCATATAATGGAGGTATTATCGCTAGAACTGTAATAATTATACTTGTTACTTATATTGTTAGCAATATAACGTGCATTATTACCCATATAATGCAGTTATTATCGCTAGAACTGTAATAATTATACTTATTACTTATAATATTATCAATATAACATGCATTATTACCCATATTATGCAGTTATGATCGCTAGAACTATAATAATTATACTTATTACTCCCGATGTTATCAATATAACATGCCTTATTACCCATATAATGCAGTTATTATCGCTAGAACTATAATAAATATACGTATTACTTTCATTATCATCAATATAACATGCATTATTACCCATATAATGGAGGTATTATCGCTAGAACTGTAATAATTATACTTATTACTTATATTATTATCAATATAACATGCATTATTACCCATATTATGCAGTTATTATCGATAGAACTGTAATAAATACACTTATTACTTTTACTATTATCAATATATCATGCACTATTAGCCATATTTTACTATTATTATCGCTAGAACTATAATAATTATACTTATTACTCCCGATGTTATCAATATAACATGCCTTATTACCCATATAATGCAGTTATTATCGCTAGAACTGTAATAATTATACTCATTACTTATATTATTAGCAATGTAACGTGCATTATTACCCATATTATGCAGTTATTATCGCTAGAACTGTAATATTTATACTTATTACTTATATTATTATCAATATAACATGCATTATTACCCATATTATGCAGTTATTATCGCAAGAACTATAATAAATATACGTATTACTTTCATTACTATCAATATAACATGCATTATTACCCATATTATGCAGGTATTATCGCTAGAACTGTAATAAGTATATTTATTAGTTTTATTATTATCAATATAACATGCACTATTTGCCATGTTTTACTATTATTACCGCTAGAACTATAATAATTATACTTATTACTCCCGATATTATCAATATAACATGCATTATTACCCATATAATGCAGTTATTATCGCCAGAACTGTAATAATTATACTTATTACTTATATTATTCTCAATATAACATGCATTATTACCCATATTATGCAGTTATTATCGCTAGAACTATAATAAATATACGTATTACTTTCATTATCATCAATATAACATGCATTATTACCCATATAATGGAGGTATTATCGCTAGAACTGTAATAATTATACTTATTACTTATATTATTATCAATATAACATGCATTATTACCCATATTATGCAGTTATTATCGATAGAACTGTAATAAATACACATACTACTTTTACTATTATCAATATATCATGCACTATTAGCCATATTTTACTATTATTATCGCTAGAACTATAATAATTATACTTATTACTCCCGATGTTATCAATATAACATGCCTTATTACCCATATAATGCAGTTGTTATCGCTAGAACTATAATAAATATACGTATTACTTTCATTATCATCAATATAACATGCATTATTACCCATATAATGGAGGTATTATCGCTAGAACTGTAATAATTATACTTATTACTTATAATATTATCAATATAACATGCATTATTAAACATATTATGCAGTTATGATCGCCAGAACTATAATAAATATACTTATTACTCCCAATATTATCAATGTAACATGCATTATTACCCATATAATGCAGTTATTATCGCTAGAACTGTAATAATTATACTTATTACTTATATTATTATCAATGTAACATGCATTATTACCCATATAATGCAGTTATTATCGCTAGAACTGTAATAATTGTACTCATTACTTATATTGTTAGCAATATAACGTGCATTATTACCCATATTATGCAGTTATTATCGCTAGAACTGTAATAATTATACTTATTACTCCCGATATTATCAATATAACATGCATTATTACCCATATTATGCAGTTATGATCGCCAGAACTATAATAATTATACTTATTACTCCCGATATTATCAATATAACATGCATTATTACCGATATAATGCAGTTATTATCGCCAGAACTGTAATAATTATACTTATTACTTATATTATTCTCAATATAACATGCATTATTACCCATATTATGCAGTTATTGTCGCTAGAACTATAATAAATATACGTATTACTTTCATTATCATCAATATAACATGCATTATTACCCATATAATGGAGGTATTATCGCTAGAACTGTAATAATTATACTTTTTACTTATATTATTATCAATATAACATGCATTATTACCCATATTATGCAGTTATTATCGATAGAACTGTAATAAATACACTTACTACTTTTACTATTATCAATATATCATGCACTATTAGCCATATTTTACTATTATTATCGCTAGAACTATAATAATTATACTTATTACTCCCGATGTTATCAATATAACATGCCTTATTACCCATATAATGCAGTTATTATCGCTAGAACTATAATAAATATACGTATTACTTTCATTATCATCAATATAACATGCATTATTACCCATATAATGGAGGTATTATCGCTAGAACTGTAATAATTATACTTATTACTTATATTATTATCAATATAACATGCATTATTACCCATATTATGCAATTATTATCTCTAGAACCATAATAAATATACTCATTACTCCCAATATTATCAATATAACATGCATTTTTACCCATATAATGCAGTTATTATCGCTAGAACTGTAATAAATACACTTACTACTTTTACTATTATCAATATATCATGCACTATTAGCCATATTTTACTATTATTATCGCTAGAACTATAATAATTATACTTATTACTCCCGATGTTATCAATATAACATGCCTTATTACCCATATAATGCAGTTATTATCGCTAGAACTATAATAAATATACGTATTACTTTCATTATCATCAATATAACATGCATTATTACCCATATAATGGAGGTATTATCGCTAGAACTGTAATAATTATACTTAATACTTATATTGTTAGCAATATAACGTGCATTATTACCCATATAATGCAGTTATTATCGCTAGAACTGTAATAATTATACTTATTACTTATAATATTATCAATATAACATGCATTATTACCCATATTATGCAGTTATGATCGCTAGAACTATAATAATTATACTTATTACTCCCGATGTTATCAATATAACATGCCTTATTACCCATATAATGCAGTTATTATCGCTAGAACTATAATAAATATACGTATTACTTTCATTATCATCAATATAACATGCATTATTACCCATATTATGCAGTTATGATCGCCAGAACTATAATACATATACTTATTACTCCCAATATTATCAATGTAACATGCATTATTACCCATATAATGCAGCTATTATCGCTAGAACTGTAATAATTATACTTATTACTTATATTGTTAGCAATATAACGTGAATTATTACCCATATAATGCAGTTATTATCGCTAGAACTATAATAAATATACGTATTACTTTCATTATCATCAATATAACATGCATTATTACCCATATAATGGAGGTATTATCGCTAGAACTGTAATAATTATACTTATTACTTATATTGTTAGCAATATAACGTGCATTATTACCCATATAATGCAGTTATTATCGCTAGAACTGTAATAATTATACTTATTACTTATAATATTATCAATATAACATGCATTATTACCCATATTATGCAGTTATGATCGCTAGAACTATAATAATTATACTTATTACTCCCGATGTTATCAATATAACATGCCTTATTACCCATATAATGCAGTTATTATCGCTAGAACTATAATAAATATACGTATTACTTTCATTATCATCAATATAACATGCATTATTACCCATATAATGGAGGTATTATCGCTAGAACTGTAATAATTATACTTATTACTTATATTGTTAGCAACATAACGTGCATTATTACCCATATAATGCAGTTATTATCGCTAGAACTGTAATAATTATACTTATTACTTATAATATTATCAATATAACATGCATTATTACCCATATTATGCAGTTATTATCGCTAGAACTATAATAAATATACGTATTACTTTTATTATCATCAATATAACATGCATTATTACCCATATTATGCAGTTATTATCGATAGAACTGTAATAAATATACTTATTACTTTTATTATTATCAATATAACATGCACTATTTGCCATATTTTACTATTATTATCGCTAGAACTATAATAATTATACTTATTACTCCCGATATTATCAATATAACGTGCATTATTACCCATATAATGCAGTTATTATCGCTAGAACTGTAATAATTATACTTATTACTTATATTGTTAGCAATATAACGTGCATTATTACCCATATAATGCAGTTATTATCGCTAGAACTGTAATAATTATACTTATTACTTATATCATTATCAATATAACATGCATTATTACCCATATAATGCAGTTATTATCGGTAGAACTGTAATAATTATACTTATTACTTATATTGTTAGCAATATAACGTGCATTATTACCCATATAATGCAGTTATTATCGCTAGAACTGTAATAATTATACTTATTACTTATAATATTATCAATATAACATGCATTATTACCCATATTATGCAGTTATGATCGCCAGAACTATAATAAATATACTTATTACTCCCAATATTATCAATGTAACATGCATTATTACCCATATAATGCAGCTATTATCGCTAGAACTGTAATAATTATACTTATTACTTATATTGTTAGCAATATAACGTGCATTATTACCCATATAATGCAGTTATTATCGCTAGAACTGTAATAATTATACTTATTACTTATATCATTATCAATATAACATGCACTATTACCCATATAATAGAGGTATTATCGCTAGAACTGTAATAATTATACTTATTACTTATATTGTTAGCAATATAACGTGCATTATTACCCATATAATGCAGTAATTATCGCTAGAACTGTAATAATTATACTTATTACTTATAATATTATCAATATAACATGCATTATTACCCATATTATGCAGTTATGATCGCCAGAACTATAATAAATATACTTATTAATCCCAATATTATCAATGTAACATGCATTATTACCCATATAATGCAGTTATTATCGCTGGAATTGTAATAATTATACTTATTACTTATATTGTTAGCAATATAACATGCATTATTACCCATATAATGGAGGTATTATCGCAAGATCTGTAATAATTATACTTATTACTTATACTATTAGCAATATAACGTGCATTATTACCCATATAAAGCAGTTATTATCGCCAGAACTGTAATAATTATACTTATTACTTATATTATTCTCAATATAACATGCATTATTACCCACATTATGCAGTTATGATCGCCAGAACTATAATAAATATACTTATTACTCCCAATATTATCAATGTAACATGCATTATTACCCATATAATGCAGTTATTATCGCTAGAACTGTAATAATTATACTTATTACTTATATTGTTAGCAATATAACGTGCATTATTACCCATATTATGCAGTTATTATCGCTAGAACTATAATAAATATACGTATTACTTTTATTATCATCAATATAACATGCATTATTACCCATATTATGCAGTTATTATCGATAGAACTGTAATAAATATACTTATTACTTTTATTCTTATCAATATAACATGCACTATTTGCCATATTTTACTATTATTATCGCTAGAACTATAATAATTATACTTATTACTCCCGATGTTATCAATATAGCATGCATTATTACCCATATAATGCAGTTATTATCGCTAGAACTATAATAAATATACGTATTACTTTCATTATCATCAATATAACATGCATTATTACCCATATTATGCAGTTATGATCGCCAGAACTATAATAAATATACTTATTACTCCCAATATTATCAATGTAACATGCATTATTACCCATATAATGCAGCTATTATCGCTAGAACTGTAATAATTATACTTATTACTTATATTGTTAGCAATATAACGTGCATTATTACCCATATAATGCAGTTATTATCGCTAGAACTATAATAAATATACGTATTACTTTCATTATCATCAATATAACATGCATTATTACCCATATAATGGAGGTATTATCGCTAGAACTGTAATAATTATACTTATTACTTATATTGTTAGCAATATAACGTGCATTATTACCCATATAATGCAGTTATTATCGCTAGAACTGTAATAGTTATACTTATTACTTATAATATTATCAATATAACATGCATTATTACCCATATTATGCAGTTATGATCGCTAGAACTATAATAATTATACTTATTACTCCCGATGTTATCAATATAACATGCCTTATTAACCATATAATGCAGTTATTATCGCTAGAACTATAATAAATATACGTATTACTTTCATTATCATCAATATAACATGCATTATTACCCATATAATGGAGGTATTATCGCTAGAACTGTAATAATTATACTTATTACTTATATTATTATCAATATAACATGCATTATTACCCATATTATGCAGTTATTATCTCTAGAACCATAATAAATATACTCATTACTCCCAATATTATCAATATAACATGCATTTTTACCCATATAATGCAGTTATTATCGCTAGAACTGTAATAAATACACTTACTACTTTTACTATTATCAATATATCATGCACTATTAGCCATATTTTACTATTATTATCGCTAGAACAATAATAATTATACTTATTACTCCCGATGTTATCAATATAACATGCCTTATTACCCATATAATGCAGTTATTATCGCTAGAACTATAATAAATATACGTATTACTTTCATTATCATCAATATAACATGCATTATTACCCATATAATGGAGGTATTATCGCTAGAACTGTAATAATTATACTTATTACTTATAATATTATCAATATAACATGCATTATTACCCATATTATGCAGTTATGATCGCCAGAACTATAATAAATATACTTATTACTCCCAATATTATCAATGTAACATGCATTATTACCCATATAATGCAGCTATTATCGCTAGAACTGTAATAATTATACTTATTACTTATATTGTTAGCAATATAACGTGCATTATTACCCATATAATGCAGTTATCATCGCTAGAACTGTAATAATTATACTTATTACTCATATTATTATCAATATAACATGCATTATTACCCATATTATACAGTTATTATCGCTAGAACTATAATAAATATACGTATTACTTTTATTATCATCAATATAACATGCATTATTACCCATATTATGCAGTTATTATCGATAGAACTGTAATAAATATACTTATTACTTTTATTATTATCTATATAACATGCACTATTTGCCATATTTTACTATTATTATCGCTAGAACTATAATAATTGTACTTATTACTCCCGATATTATCAATATAACGTGCATTATTACCCATATAATGCAGTTATTATCGGTAGAACTGTAATAATTATACTTATTACTTATATTGTTAGCAATATAACGTGCATTATTACCCATATAATGCAGTTATTATCGCTAGAACTGTAATAATTATACTTATTACTTATATCATTATCAATATAACATGCATTATTACCCATATAATAGAGGTATTATCGCTAGAACTGTAATAATTATACTTATTACTTATATTGTTAGCAATATAACGTGCATTATTACCCATATAATGCAGTTATTATCGCTAGAACTGTAATAATTATACTTATTACTTATAATATTATCAATATAACATGCATTATTACCCATATTATGCAGTTATGATCGCCAGAACTATAATAAATATACTTATTACTCCCAATATTATCAATGTAACATGCATTATTACCCATATAATGCAGCTATTATCGCTAGAACTGTAATAATTATACTTATTACTTATATTGTTAGCAATATAACGTGCATTATTACCCATATAATGCAGTTATTATCGCTAGAACTGTAATAATTATACTTATTACTTATATCATTATCAATATAACATGCATTATTACCCATATAATAGAGGTATTATCGCTAGAACTGTAATAATTATACTTATTACTTATATTGTTAGCAATATAACGTGCATTATTACCCATATAATGCAGTAATTATCGCTAGAACTGTAATAATTATACTTATTACTTATAATATTATCAATATAACATGCATTATTACCCATATTATGCAGTTATGATCGCCAGAACTATAATAAATATACTTATTACTCCCAATATTATCAATGTAACATGCATTATTACCCATATAATGCAGTTATTATCGCTAGAATTGTAATAATTATACTTATTACTTATATTGTTAGCAATATAACATGCATTATTACCCATATAATGGAGGTATTATCGCAAGATCTGTAATAATTATACTTATTACTTATACTATTAGCAATATAACGTGCATTATTACCCATATAAAGCAGTTATTATCGCCAGAACTGTAATAATTATACTTATTACTTATATTATTCTCAATATAACATGCATTATTACCCACATTATGCAGTTATGATCGCCAGAACTATAATAAATATACTTATTACTCCCAATATTATCAATATAACATGCATTATTACCCATATAATGCAGTTATTATCGCTAGAACTGTAATAATTGTACTCATTACTTATATTATTAGCAATATAACTTGCATTATTACCCATATTATGCAGTTATTATCGCTAGAACTGTAATAATTATACTTATTACTTATATCATTATCAATATAACATGCATTATTACCCATATAATAGAGGTATTATCGCTAGAACTGTAATAATTATACTTATTACTTATACTATTAGCAATATAACGCGCATTATTACCCATATAATGCAGTTATTATCGCCAGAACTGTAATAATTATACTTATTACTTATATTATTCTCAATATAACATGCATTATTACCCACATTATGCAGTTATTATCGCTAGAACTATAATAAATATACGTATTACTTTCATTATCATCAAAATAACATGCATTATTACCCATATAATAGAGGTATTATCGCTAGAACTGTAATAATTATACTTATTACTTATACTATTAGCAATAAAACGTGCATTGTTACCCATATAATGCAGTTATTATCGCTAGAACTATAATAATTATACTTATTACTCCCGATATTATCAATATAACACGCATTATTACCCATATAATGCAGTTATTATCGCTAGAACTGTAATATCTATACTTATTACTTATATTATTATCAATATAACATGCATTATTACCCATATAATGGAGGTATTATCGCTAGAACTGTAATAATTATACTTATTACTTATACTATTAGCAATATAACGTGCATTATTACCCATATAATGCAGTTATTATCGCTAGAACTGTAATAATTATACTTATTACTTATATTATTATCAATATAACATGCATTATTACCCATATAATGGAGGTATTATCGCAAGAACTGTAATAATTATACTAATTACTTATATTATTATCAATATAACATGCATTATTACCCAGATTATGCAGTTATTATCGATAGAACTGTAATAAATACACTTATTACCTTTACTATTATCAATATATCATGCACTATTAGCCATATTTTACTATTATTATCGCTAGAACTATAATAATTATACTTATTCCTCCCGATGTTATCAATATAACATGCCTTATTACCCATATAATGCAGTTATTACCGCTAGAACTGTAATAATTATACTCATTACTTATATTATTAGCAATGTAACGTGCATTATTACCCATATTATGCAGTTATTATGGCTAGAACTGTAATATCTATACTTATTACTTATATTATTATCAATATAACATGCATTATTACCCATATAATGGAGGTATTATCGCTAGAACTGTAATAATTATACTTATTACTTATACTATTAGCAATATAACGTGCATTATTACCCATATAATGCAGTTATTATCGCCAGAACTGTAATAATTATACTTATTACTTATATTATTCTCAATATAACATGCATTATTACCCATATAATGCAGTTATTATCGCTAGAACTGTAATAATTATACTTATTACTTATATTGTTAGCAATATAACGTGCATTATTACCCATATAATGCAGTTATTATCGCTAGAACTGTAATAATTATACTTATTACTTATACTATTAGCAATATAACGTGCATTTTTACCCATATAATGCAGTTATTATCGCTAGAACTGTAATAATTATACTTATTACTTATACTATTAGCAATATAACGTGCATTATTACCCATATAATGCAGTTATTATCGCCAGAACTGTAATAATTATACTTATTACTTATATTATTCTCAATATAACATGCATTATTACCCACATTATGCAGTTATTATCGCTAGAACTATAATAATTATACTTATTACTCCTGATATTATCAATATAACATGCCTTATTACCCATATAATGCAGTTATTATCGCTAGAACTGTAATAATTATACTCATTACTTATATTATTAGCAATGTAACGTGCATTATTACCCATATTACGCAGTTATTATGGCTAGAACTGTAATATCTATACTTATTACTTATATTATTATCAATATAACATGCATTATTACCCATATAATGGAGGTATTATCGCTAGAACTGTAATAATTATACTTATTACTTATACTATTAGCAATATAACGTGCATTATTACCCATATAATGCAGTTATTATCGCCAGAACTGTAATAATTATACTTATTACTTATATTATTCTCAATATAACATGCATTATTACCCATATAATGCAGTTATTATCGCTAGAACTGTAATAATTATACTTATTACTTATATTGTTAGCAATATAACGTGCATTATTACCCATATAATGCAGTTATTATCGCTAGAACTGTAATAATTATACTTATTACTTATATTATTCTCAATATAACATGCATTATTACCCATATAATAGAGGTATTATAGCTAGAACTGTAATAATTATACTTATTACTTATACTATTAGCAATATATCGTGCATTTTTACCCATATAATGCAGTTATTATCGCTAGAACTGTAATAATTATACTTATTACTTATATTGTTAGCAATATAACGTGCATTGTTACCCACATAATGCAGTTATTATCGCTAGAACTGAAATAATTATACTTATTACTTATACTATTATCAATATAACATGCATTATTACCCATATAATGGAGGTATTATCGCAAGAACTGTAATAATTATACATATTACTTATACTATTAGCAATATAACGTGCATTATTACCCATATAATGCAGTTATTATCGCCAGAACTGTAATAATTATACTTATTACTTATATTATTCTCAATATAACATGCATTATTACCCACATTATGCAGTTATTATCGCTAGAACTGTAATAACTATACATATTACTTATATTATTAGCAATATAACGTGCATTATTACCCATATAATGCAGTTATTATCGCCAGAACTGTAATAATTATACTTATTACTTATATTATTCTCAATATAACATGCATTATTACCCATATTATGCAGTTATTATCGATAGAACTGTAATAAAGACACTTATTACTTTTACTATTATCAATATATCATGCACTATTAGCCATATTTTACTATTATTATCGCTAGAACTATAATAATTATACTTATTACTCCCGATGTTATCAATATAACATGCCTTATTACCCATATAATGCAGTTATTATCGCTAGAACTGTAATAATTATACTTATTACTTATATTATTCTCAATATAACATGCATTATTACCCATATAATGCAGTTATTATCGCTAGAACTGTAATAATTATACTCATTACTTATATTATTAGCAATGTAACGTGCATTATTACCCATATTATGCAGTTATTATGGCTAGAACTGTAATATCTATACTTATTACTTATATTATTATCAATATAACATGCATTATTACCCATATAATGGAGGTATTATCGCTAGAACTGTAATAATTATACTTATTACTTATATTGTTAGCAATATAACGTGCATTATTACCCATATAATGCAGTTATTATCGCTAGAACTGTAATAATTATACTTATTACTTATATCATTATCAATATAACATGCATTATTACCCATATAATAGAGGTATTATCGCTAGAACTGTAATAATTATACTTATTACTTATATTGTTAGCAATATAACGTGCATTATTACCCATATAATGCAGTTATTATCGCTAGAACTGTAATAATTATACTTATTACTTATAATATTATCAATATAACATGCATTATTACCCATATTATGCAGTTATGATCGCCAGAACTATAATAAATATACTTATTACTCCCAATATTATCAATGTAACATGCATTATTACCCATATAATGCAGCTATTATCGCTAGAACTGTAATAATTATACTTATTACTTATATTGTTAGCAATATAACGTGCATTATTACCCATATAATGCAGTTATTATCGCTAGAACTGTAATAATTATACTTATTACTTATATCATTATCAATATAACATGCATTATTACCCATATAATAGAGGTATTATCGCTAGAACTATAATAATTATACTTATTACTTATATTGTTAGCAATATAACGTGCATTATTACCCATATAATGCAGTTATTATCGCTAGAACTGTAATAATTATACTTATTACTTATATTATTCTCAATATAACATGCATTATTACCCATATAATGCAGTTATTATCGCTAGAACTGTAATAATTATACTTATTACTTATATTGTTGGCGATATAACGTGCATTATTACCCATATTATGCAGGTATTATCGCTAGAACTGTAATAATTATACTTATTACTTATATCATTATCAATATAACATGCATTATTACCCATATAATAGAGGTGTTATAGCTAGAACTGTAATAATTATACTTATTACTTATACTATTAGCAATATAACGTGCATTTTTACCCATATAATGCAGTTATTATCGCTAGAACTGTAATTATTATACTTATTACTTATACTATTAGCAATATAACGTGCATTATTACCCATATAATGCAGTTATTATCGCCAGAACTGTAATAATTATACTTATTACTTATATTATTCTCAATATAACATGCATTATTACCCATATAATGCAGTTATTATCGCTAGAACTGTAATAATTATACTTATTACTTATATTGTTAGCAATATAACGTGCATTATTACCCATATAATGCAGTTATTATCGCTAGAACTGTAATAATTATACTTATTACTTATATTATTCTCAATATAACATGCATTATTACCCATATAATAGAGGTATTATAGCTAGAACTGTAATAATTATACTTATTACTTATACTATTAGCAATATAACGTGCATTTTTACCCATATAATGCAGTAATTATCGCTAGAACTGTAATAATTATACTTATTACTTATAATATTATCAATATAACATGCATTATTACCCATATTATGCAGTTATGATCGCCAGAACTATAATAAATATACTTATTACTCCCAATATTATCAATGTAACATGCATTATTACCCATATAATGCAGTTATTATCGCTAGAATTGTAATAATTATACTTATTACTTATATTGTTAGCAATATAACATGCATTATTACCCATATAATGGAGGTATTATCGCAAGATCTGTAATAATTATACTTATTACTTATACTATTAGCAATATAACGTGCATTATTACCCATATAAAGCAGTTATTATCGCCAGAACTGTAATAATTATACTTATTACTTATATTATTCTCAATATAACATGCATTATTACCCACATTATGCAGTTATGATCGCCAGAACTATAATAAATATACTTATTACTCCCAATATTATCAATATAACATGCATTATTACCCATATAATGCAGTTATTATCGCTAGAACTGTAATAATTGTACTCATTACTTATATTATTAGCAATATAACTTGCATTATTACCCATATTATGCAGTTATTATCGCTAGAACTGTAATAATTATACTTATTACTTATATCATTATCAATATAACATGCATTATTACCCATATAATAGAGGTATTATCGCTAGAACTATAATAGTTATACTTATTACTTATACTATTAGCAATATAACGCGCATTATTACCCATATAATGCAGTTATTATCGCCAGAACTGTAATAATTATACTTATTACTTATATTATTCTCAATATAACATGCATTATTACCCACATTATGCAGTTATTATCGCTAGAACTATAATAAATATACGTATTACATTCATTATCATCAAAATAACATGCATTATTACCCATATAATAGAGGTATTATCGCTAGAACTGTAATAATTATACTTATTACTTATACTATTAGCAATAAAACGTGCATTGTTACCCATATAATGCAGTTATTATCGCTAGAACTATAATAATTATACTTATTACTCCCGATATTATCAATATAACACGCATTATTACCCATATAATGCAGTTATTATCGCTAGAACTGTAATATCTATACTTATTACTTATATTATTATCAATATAACATGCATTATTACCCATATAATGGAGGTATTATCGCTAGAACTGTAATAATTATACTTATTACTTATACTATTAGCAATATAACGTGCATTATTACCCATATAATGCAGTTATTATCGCTAGAACTGTAATAATTATACTTATTACTTATATTATTATCAATATAACATGCATTATTACCCATATAATGGAGGTATTATCGCAAGAACTGTAATAATTATACTAATTACTTATATTATTATCAATATAACATGCATTATTACCCAGATTATGCAGTTATTATCGATAGAACTGTAATAAATACACTTATTACCTTTACTATTATCAATATATCATGCACTATTAGCCATATTTTACTATTATTATCGCTAGAACTATAATAATTATACTTATTACTCCCGATGTTATCAATATAACATGCCTTATTACCCATATAATGCAGTTATTACCGCTAGAACTGTAATAATTATACTCATTACTTATATTATTAGCAATGTAACGTGCATTATTACCCATATTATGCAGTTATTATGGCTAGAACTGTAATATCTATACTTATTACTTATATTATTATCAATATAACATGCATTATTACCCATATAATGGAGGTATTATCGCTAGAACTGTAATAATTATACTTATTACTTATACTATTAGCAATATAACGTGCATTATTACCCATATAATGCAGTTATTATCGCCAGAACTGTAATAATTATACTTATTACTTATATTATTCTCAATATAACATGCATTATTACCCATATAATGCAGTTATTATCGCTAGAACTGTAATAATTATACTTATTACTTATATTGTTAGCAATATAACGTGCATTATTACCCATATAATGCAGTTATTATCGCTAGAACTGTAATAATTATACTTATTACTTATACTATTAGCAATATAACGTGCATTTTTACCCATATAATGCAGTTATTATCGCTAGAACTGTAATAATTATACTTATTACTTATACTATTAGCAATATAACGTGCATTATTACCCATATAATGCAGTTATTATCGCCAGAACTGTAATAATTATACTTATTACTTATATTATTCTCAATATAACATGCATTATTACCCACATTATGCAGTTATTATCGCTAGAACTATAATAATTATACTTATTACTCCTGATATTATCAATATAACATGCCTTATTACCCATATAATGCAGTTATTATCGCTAGAACTGTAATAATTATACTCATTACTTATATTATTAGCAATGTAACGTGCATTATTACCCATATTACGCAGTTATTATGGCTAGAACTGTAATATCTATACTTATTACTTATATTATTATCAATATAACATGCATTATTACCCATATAATGGAGGTATTATCGCTAGAACTGTAATAATTATACTTATTACTTATACTATTAGCAATATAACGTGCATTATTACCCATATAATGCAGTTATTATCGCCAGAACTGTAATAATTATACTTATTACTTATATTATTCTCAATATAACATGCATTATTACCCATATAATGCAGTTATTATCGCTAGAACTGTAATAATTATACTTATTACTTATATTGTTAGCAATATAACGTGCATTATTACCCATATAATGCAGTTATTATCGCTAGAACTGTAATAATTATACTTATTACTTATATTATTCTCAATATAACATGCATTATTACCCATATAATAGAGGTATTATAGCTAGAACTGTAATAATTATACTTATTACTTATACTATTAGCAATATAACGTGCATTTTTACCCATATAATGCAGTTATTATCGCTAGAACTGTAATAATTATACTTATTACTTATATTGTTAGCAATACAACGTGCATTGTTACCCATATAATGCAGTTATTATCGCTAGAACTGAAATAATTATACTTATTACTTATACTATTATCAATATAACATGCATTATTACCCATATAATGGAGGTATTATCGCAAGAACTGTAATAATTATACATATTACTTATACTATTAGCAATATAACGTGCATTATTACCCATATAATGCAGTTATTATCGCCAGAACTGTAATAATTATACTTATTACTTATATTATTCTCAATATAACATGCATTATTACCCACATTATGCAGTTATTATCGCTAGAACTGTAATAACTATACATATTACTTATATTATTAGCAATATAACGTGCATTATTACCCATATAATGCAGTTATTATCGCCAGAACTGTAATAATTATACTTATTACTTATATTATTCTCAATATAACATGCATTATTACCCATATTATGCAGTTATTATCGATAGAACTGTAATAAAGACACTTATTACTTTTACTATTATCAATATATCATGCACTATTAGCCATATTTTACTATTATTATCGCTAGAACTATAATAATTATACTTATTACTCCCGATGTTATCAATATAACATGCCTTATTACCCATATAATGCAGTTATTATCGCTAGAACTGTAATAATTATACTTATTACTTATATTATTCTCAATATAACATGCATTATTACCCATATAATGCAGTTATTATCGCTAGAACTGTAATAATTATACTCATTACTTATATTATTAGCAATGTAACGTGCATTATTACCCATATTATGCAGTTATTATGGCTAGAACTGTAATATCTATACTTATTACTTATATTATTATCAATATAACATGCATTATTACCCATATAATGGAGGTATTATCGCTAGAACTGTAATAATTATACTTATTACTTATATTGTTAGCAATATAACGTGCATTATTACCCATATAATGCAGTTATTATC
Source organism: Megachile leachella (assembly GCA_963576845.1). NCBI lineage: Eukaryota > Metazoa > Arthropoda > Insecta > Hymenoptera > Megachilidae > Megachile > Megachile leachella. The sequence continues at coordinate 131,331 of CAUYWW010000158.1, forward strand.
GCTAGAACTGTAATAATTATACTTATTACTTATATCATTATCAATATAACATGCATTATTACCCATATAATAGAGGTATTATCGCTAGAACTGTAATAATTATACTTATTACTTATATTGTTAGCAATATAACGTGCATTATTACCCATATAATGCAGTTATTATCGCTAGAACTGTAATAATTATACTTATTACTTATAATATTATCAATATAACATGCATTATTACCCATATTATGCAGTTATGATCGCCAGAACTATAATAAATATACTTATTACTCCCAATATTATCAATGTAACATGCATTATTACCCATATAATGCAGCTATTATCGCTAGAACTGTAATAATTATACTTATTACTTATATTGTTAGCAATATAACGTGCATTATTACCCATATAATGCAGTTATTATCGCTAGAACTGTAATAATTATACTTATTACTTATATCATTATCAATATAACATGCATTATTACCCATATAATAGAGGTATTATCGCTAGAACTATAATAATTATACTTATTACTTATATTGTTAGCAATATAACGTGCATTATTACCCATATAATGCAGTTATTATCGCTAGAACTGTAATAATTATACTTATTACTTATATTATTCTCAATATAACATGCATTATTACCCATATAATGCAGTTATTATCGCTAGAACTGTAATAATTATACTTATTACTTATATTGTTGGCGATATAACGTGCATTATTACCCATATTATGCAGGTATTATCGCTAGAACTGTAATAATTATACTTATTACTTATATCATTATCAATATAACATGCATTATTACCCATATAATAGAGGTGTTATAGCTAGAACTGTAATAATTATACTTATTACTTATACTATTAGCAATATAACGTGCATTTTTACCCATATAAGGCAGTTATTATCGCTAGAACTGTAATTATTATACTTATTACTTATACTATTAGCAATATAACGTGCATTATTACCCATATAATGCAGTTATTATCGCCAGAACTGTAATAATTATACTTATTACTTATATAATTCTCAATATAACATGCATTATTACCCATATAATGCAGTTATTATCGCTAGAACTGTAATAATTATACTTATTACTTATATTGTTAGCAATATAACGTGCATTATTACCCATATAATGCAGTTATTATCGCTAGAACTGTAATAATTATACTTATTACTTATATTATTCTCAATATAACATGCATTATTACCCATATAATAGAGGTATTATAGCTAGAACTGTAATAATTATACTTATTACTTATACTATTAGCAATATAACGTGCATTTTTACCCATATAATGCAGTTATTATCGCTAGAACTGTAATAATTATACTTATTACTTATATTGTTAGCAATATAACGTGCATTGTTACCCATATAATGCAGTTATTATCGCTAGAACTGAAATAATTATACTTATTACTTATATTATTCTCAATATAACATGCATTATTACCCACATTATGCAGTTATTATCGCTAGAACTATAATAAATATACGTATTACTTTCATTATCATCAATATAACATGCATTATTACCCATATAATGGAGGCATTATCGCTAGAACTGTAATAATTATACTAATTACTTATATTATTATCAATATAACATGCATTATTACCCATATTATGCAGTTATTATCGATAGAACTGTAATAAATACACTTATTACTTTTACTATTATCAATATATCATGCACTATTAGCCATATTTTACTATTATTATCGCTAGAACTATAATAATTATACTTATTACTCCCGATGTTATCAATATAACATGCCTTATTACCCATATAATGCAGTTATTATCGCTAGAACTGTAATAATTTTACTTATTACTTATATTATTCTCAATATAACATGCATTATTAGCCATATAATGCAGTTATTATCGCTAGAACTGTAATAATTATACTTATTACTTATATTGTTAGCAATATAACGTGCATTATTACCCATATAATGCAGTTATTATCGCTAGAACTGAAATAATTATACTTATTACTTATACTATTATCAATATAACATGCATTATTACCCATATAATGGAGGTATTATCGCAAGAACTGTAATAATTATACTTATTACTTATACTATTAGCAATATAACGTGCATTATTACCCATATAATGCAGTTATTATCGCCAGAACTGTAATAATTATACTTATTACTTATATTATTCTCAATATAACATGCATTATTACCCACATTATGCAGTTATTATCGCTAGAACTGTAATAACTATACATATTACTTATATTATTAGCAATATAACGTGCATTATTACCCATATAATGCAGTTATTATCGCCAGAACTGTAATAATTATACTTATTACTTATATTATTCTCAATATAACATGCATTATTACCCACATTATGCAGTTATTATCGCTAGAACTATAATAAATATACGTATTACTTTCATTATCATCAATATAACATGCATTATTACCCATATAATGGAGGTATTATCGCTAGAACTGTAATAATTATACTAATTACTTATATTATTATCAATATAACATGCATTATTACCCATATTATGCAGTTATTATCGATAGAACTGTAATAAAGACACTTATTACTTTTACTATTATCAATATATCATGCACTATTAGCCATATTTTACTATTATTATCGCTAGAACTATAATAATTATACTTATTACTCCCGATGTTATCAATATAACATGCCTTATTACCCATATAATGCAGTTATTATCGCTAGAACTGTAATAATTATACTTATTACTTATATTATTCTCAATATAACATGCATTATTACCCATATAATGCAGTTATTATCGCTAGAACTGTAATAATTATACTCATTACTTATATTATTAGCAATATAACGTGCATTATTACCCATATTATGCAGTTATTATGGCTAGAACTGTAATATCTATACTTATTACTTATATTATTATCAATATAACATGCATTATTACCCATATAATGGAGGTATTATCGCTAGAACTGTAATAATTATACTTATTACTTATACTATTAGCAATATAACGTGCATTATTACCCATATAATGCAGTTATTATCGCTAGAACTGTAATAATTATACTTATTACTTATATTATTCTCAATATAACATGCATTATTACCCATATAATGCAGTTATTATCGCTAGAACTGTAATAATTATACTTATTACTTATATTGTTGGCGATATAACGTGCATTATTACCCATATTATGCAGTTATTATCGCTAGAACTGTAATAATTATACTTATTACTTATATCATTATCAATATAACATGCATTATTACCCATATAATAGAGGTGTTATAGCTAGAACTGTAATAATTATACTTATTACTTATACTATTAGCAATATAACGTGCATTTTTACCCATATAATGCAGTTATTATCGCTAGAACTGTAATAATTATACTTATTACTTATACTATTAGCAATATAACGTGCATTATTACCCATATAATGCAGTTATTATCGCCAGAACTGTAATAATTATACTTATTACTTATATTATTCTCAATATAACATGCATTATTACCCATATAATGCAGTTATTATCGCTAGAACTGTAATAATTATACTTATTACTTATATTGTTAGCAATATAACGTGCATTATTACCCATATAATGCAGTTATTATCGCTAGAACTGTAATAATTATTCTTATTACTTATATTATTCTCAATATAACATGCATTATTACCCATATAATAGAGGTATTATAGCTAGAACTGTAATAATTATACTTATTACTTATACTATTAGCAATATAACGTGCATTTTTACCCATATAATGCAGTTATTATCGCTAGAACTGTAATAATTATACTTATTACTTATATTGTTAGCAATATAACGTGCATTGTTACCCATATAATGCAGTTATTATCGCTAGAACTGAAATAATTATACTTAATACTTATATTATTCTGAATATAACATGCATTATTACCCACATTATGCAGTTATTATCGCTAGAACTATAATAAATATACGTATTACTTTCATTATCATCAATATAACATGCATTATTACCCATATAATGGAGGTATTATCGCTAGAACTGTAATAATTATACTAATTACTTATATTATTATCAATATAACATGCATTATTACCCATATTATGCAGTTATTATCGATAGAACTGTAATAAATACACTTATTACTTTTACTATTATCAATATATCATGCACTATTAGCCATATTTTACTATTATTATCGCTAGAACTATAATAATTATACTTATTACTCCCGATGTTATCAATATAACATGCCTTATTACCCATATAATGCAGTTATTATCGCTAGAACTGTAATAATTATACTCATTACTTATATTATTAGCAATTTAACGTGCATTATTACCCATATTATACAGTTATTATGGCTAGAACTGTAATATCTATACTTATTACTTATATTATTATCAATATAACATGCATTATTACCCATATAATGGAGGTATTATCGCTAGAACTGTAATAATTATACTTATTACATATACTATTAGCAATATAACGTGCATTATTACCCATATAATGCAGTTATTATCGCCAGAACTGTAACAATTTTACTTATTACTTATATTATTCTCAATATAACATGCATTATTACCCATATAATGCAGTTATTATCGCTAGAACTGTAATAATTATACTTATTACTTATATTGTTAGCAATATAACGTGCATTATTACCCATATAATGCAGTTATTATCGCTAGAACTGAAATAATTATACTTATTACTTATACTATTATCAATATAACATGCATTATTACCCATATAATGGAGGTATTATCGCAAGAACTGTAATAATTATACTTATTACTTATACTATTAGCAATATAACGTGCATTATTACCCATATAATGCAGTTATTATCGCCAGAACTGTAATAATTATACTTATTACTTATATTATTCTCAATATAACATGCATTATTACCCACATTATGCAGTTATTATCGCTAGAACTGTAATAACTATACATATTACTTATATTATTAGCAATATAACGTGCATTATTACCCATATAATGCAGTTATTATCGCCAGAACTGTAATAATTATACTTATTACTTATATTATTCTCAATATAACATGCATTATTACCCACATTATGCAGTTATTATCGCTAGAACTATAATAAATATACGTATTACTTTCATTATCATCAATATAACATGCATTATTACCCATATAATGGAGGTATTATCGCTAGAACTGTAATAATTATACTAATTACTTATATTATTATCAATATAACATGCATTATTACCCATATTATGCAGTTATTATCGATATAACTGTAATAAAGACACTTATTACTTTTACTATTATCAATATATCATGCACTATTAGCCATATTTTACTATTATTATCGCTAGAACTATAATAATTATACTTATTACTCCCGATGTTATCAACATAACATGCCTTATTACCCATATAATGCAGTTATTATCGCTAGAACTGTAATAATTATACTTATTACTTATATTATTCTCAATATAACATGCATTATTACCCATATAATGCAGTTATTATCGCTAGAACTGTAATAATTATACTCATTACTTATATTATTAGCAATGTAACGTGCATTATTACCCATATTATGCAGTTATTATGGCTAGAACTGTAATATCTATACTTATTACTTATAATATTATCAATATAACATGCATTATTACCCATATAATGGAGGTATTATCGCTAGAACTGTAATAATTATACTTATTACTTATACTATTAGCAATATAACGTGCATTATTACCCATATAATGCAGTTATTATCGCTAGAACTGTAATAATTATACTTATTACTTATATTATTCTCAATATAACATGCATTATTACCCATATAATGCAGTTATTATCGCTAGAACTGTAATAATTATACTTATTACTTATATTGTTGGCGATATAACGTGCATTATTACCCATATTATGCAGTTATTATCGCTAGAACTGTAATAATTATACTTATTACTTATATCATTATCAATATAACATGCATTATTACCCATATAATAGAGGTGTTATAGCTAGAACTGTAATAATTATACTTATTACTTATACTATTAGCAATATAACGTGCATTTTTACCCATATAATGCAGTTATTATCGCTAGAACTGTAATAATTATACTTATTACTTATACTATTAGCAATATAACGTGCATTATTACCCATATAATGCAGTTATTATCGCCAGAACTGTAATAATTATACTTATTACTTATATTATTCTCAATATAACATGCATTATTACCCATATAATGCAGTTGTTATCGCTAGAACTGTAATAATTATACTTATTACTTATATTGTTAGCAATATAACGTGCATTATTACCCATATAATGCAGTTATTATCGCTAGAACTGTAATAATTATACTTATTACTTATATTATTCTCAATATAACATGCATTATTACCCATATAATAGAGGTATTATAGCTAGAACTGTAATAATTATACTTATTACTTATACTATTAGCAATATAACGTGCATTTTTACCCATATAATGCAGTTATTATCGCTAGAACTGTAATAATTATGCTTATTACTTATATTGTTAGCAATATAACGTGCATTGTTACCCATATAATGCAGTTATTATCGCTAGAACTGAAATAATTATACTTATTACTTATATTATTCTCAATATAACATGCATTATTACCCACATTATGCAGTTATTATCGCTAGAACTATAATAAATATACGTATTACTTTCATTATCATCAATATAACATGCATTATTACCCATATAATGGAGGTATTATCGCTAGAACTGTAATAATTATACTAATTACTTATATTATTATCAATATAACATGCATTATTACCCATATTATGCAGTTATTATCGATAGAACTGTAATAAATACACTTATTACTTTTACTATTATCAATATATCATGCACTATTAGCCATATTTTACTATTATTATCGCTAGAACTATAATAATTATACTTATTACTCCCGATGTTATCAATATAACATGCCTTATTACCCATATAATGCAGTTGTTATCGCTAGAACTGTAATAATTATACTCATTACTTATATTATTAGCAATGTAACGTGCATTATTACCCATATTATGCAGTTATTATGGCTAGAACTGTAATATCTATACTTATTACTTATATTATTATCAATATAACATGCATTATTACCCATATAATGGAGGTATTATCGCTAGAACTGTAATAATTATACTTATTACATATACTATTAGCAATATAACGTGCATTATTACCCATATAATGCAGTTATTATCGCCAGAACTGTAATAATTTTACTTATTACTTATATTATTCTCAATATAACATGCATTATTACCCATATAATGCAGTTATTATCGCTAGAACTGTAATAATTATACTTATTACTTATATTGTTAGCAATATAACGTGCATTATTACCCATATAATGCAGTTATTATCGCTAGAACTGTAATAATTATACTTATTACTTATATTATTCTCAATATAACATGCATTATTACCCATATAATGCAGTTATTATCGCTAGAACTGTAATAATTATACTTATTACTTATATTGTTAGCGATATAACGTGCATTATTACCCATATTATGCAGTTATTATCGCTAGAACTGTAATAATTATACTTATTACTTATATCATTATCAATATAACATGCATTATTGCCCATATAATAGAGGTGTTATAGCTAGAACTGAAATAATTATACTTATTACTTATATTATTATCAATATAACATGCATTATTACCCATATAATGGAGGTATTATCGCAAGAACTGTAATAATTATACTTATTACTTATACTATTAGCAATATAACGTGCATTATTACCCATATAATGCAGTTATTATCGCCAGAACTGTAATAATTATACTTATTACTTATATTATTCTCAATATAACATGCATTATTACCCACATTATGCAGTTATTATCGCTAGAACTGTAATAACTATACATATTACTTATATTATTAGCAATATAACGTGCATTATTACCCGTATAATGCAGTTATTATCGCCAGAACTGTAATAATTATACTTATTACTTATATTATTCTCAATATAACATGCATTATTACCCACATTATGCAGTTATTATCGCTAGAACTATAATAAATATACGTATTACTTTCATTATCATCAATATAACATGCATTATTACCCATATAATGGAGGTATTATCGCTAGAACTGTAATAATTATACTTATTACTTATATTATTATCAATATAACATGCATTATTACCCATATTATGCAGTTATTATCGCTAGAACTGTAATAACTATACATATTACTTATATTATTAGCAATATAACGTGCATTATTACCCATATATTGCAGTTATTATCGCTAGAACTGTAATAATTATACTTATCACTTATATTATTATCAATATAACATGCATTATTACCCATATAATGGAGGTATTATCGCAAGAACTGTAATAATTATACTTATTACTTATACTATTAGCAATATAACGTGCATTATTACCCATATAATGCAGTTATTATCGCCAGAACTGTAATAATTATACTTATTACTTATATTATTCTCAATATAACATGCATTATTACTCACATTATGCAGTTATTATCGCTAGAACTATACTAAACATACGTACTACTTTCATTATCATCAATATAACATGCATTTTTACCCATATAATGGAGGTATTATCGCTAGAACTGTAATAATTATACTTATTACTTATATTATTATCAATATAACATGCATTATTACCCATATTATGCAGTTATTATCGATAGAACTGTAATAAATACACTTATTACTTTTACTATTATCAATATATCATGCACTATTAGCCATATTTTACTATTATTATCGCTAGAACTATAATAATTATACTTATTACTCCCGATGTTATCAATATAACATGCATTATTACCCATATTATGCAGTTATTATCGATAGAACTGTAATAAATACACTTATTACTTTTACTGTTATCAATATATCATGCACTATTAGCCATATTTTACTATTATTATCGCTAGAACTATAATAATTATACTTATTACTCCCGATGTTATCAATATAACATGCCTTATTACCCATATAATGCAGTTATTATCGCTAGAACTGTAATAATTATACTCATTACTTATATTATTAGCAATGTAACGTGCATTATTACCCATATTATGCAGTTATTATGGCTAGAACTGTAATATCTATACTTATTACTTATATTATTATCAATATAACATGCATTATTACCCATATAATGGAGGTATTATCGCTAGAACTGTAATAATTATACTTATTACATATACTATTAGCAATATAACGTGCATTATTACCCATATAATGCAGTTATTATCGCCAGAACTGTAATAATTTTACTTATTACTTATATTATTCTCAATATAACATGCATTATTACCCATATAATGCAGTTATTATCGCTAGAACTGTAATAATTATACTTATTACTTATATTGTTAGCAATATAACGTGCATTATTACCCATATAATGCAGTTATTATCGCTAGAACTGTAATAATTATACTTATTACTTATATTATTCTCAATATAACATGCATTATTACCCATATAATGCAGTTATTATCGCTAGAACTGTAATAATTATACTTATTACTTATATTGTTAGCGATATAACGTGCATTATTACCCATATTATGCAGTTATTATCGCTAGAACTGTAATAATTATACTTATTACTTATATCATTATCAATATAACATGCATTATTACCCATATAATAGAGGTGTTATAGCTAGAACTGTAATAATTATACTTATTACTTATACTATTAGCAATATAACGTGCATTTTTACCCATATAATGCAGTTATTATCGCTAGAACTGTAATAATTATACTTATTACTTATACTATTAGCAATATAACGTGCATTATTACCCATATAATGCAGTTATTATCGCCAGAACTGTAATAATTATACTTATTACTTATATTATTCTCAATATAACATGCATTATTACCCACATTATGCAGTTATTATCGCTAGAACTATAATAATTATACTTATTACTCCTGATATTATCAATATAACATGCCTTATTACCCATATAATGCAGTTATTATCGCTAGAACTGTAATAATTATACTCATTACTTATATTATTAGCAATGTAACGTGCATTATTACCCATATTATGCAGTTATTATGGCTAGAACTGTAATATCTATACTTATTACTTATATTATTATCAATATAACATGCATTATTACCCATATAATGGAGGTATTATCGCTAGAACTGTAATAATTATACTTATTACATATACTATTAGCAATATAACGTGCATTATTACCCATATAATGCAGTTATTATCGCCAGAACTGTAATAATTTTACTTATTACTTATATTATTCTCAATATAACATGCATTATTACCCATATAATGCAGTTATTATCGCTAGAACTGTAATAATTATACTTATTACTTATATTGTTAGCAATATAACGTGCATTATTACCCATATAATGCAGTTATTATCGCTAGAACTGTAATAATTATACTTATTACTTATATTATTCTCAATATAACATGCATTATTACCCATATAATGCAGTTATTATCGCTAGAACTGTAATAATTATACTTATTACTTATATTGTTAGCGATATAACGTGCATTATTACCCATATTATGCAGTTATTATCGCTAGAACTGTAATAATTATACTTATTACTTATATCATTATCAATATAACATGCATTATTACCCATATAATAGAGGTGTTATAGCTAGAACTGTAATAATTATACTTATTACTTATACTATTAGCAATATAACGTGCATTTTTACCCATATAATGCAGTTATTATCGCTAGAACTGTAATAATTATACTTATTACTTATACTATTAGCAATATAACGTGCATTATTACCCATATAATGCAGTTATTATCGCCAGAACTGTAATAATTATACTTATTACTTATATTATTCTCAATATAACATGCATTATTACCCACATTATGCAGTTATTATCGCTAGAACTATAATAATTATACTTATTACTCCTGATATTATCAATATAACATGCCTTATTACCCATATAATGCAGTTATTATCGCTAGAACTGTAATAATTATACTCATTACTTATATTATTAGCAATGTAACGTGCATTATTACCCATATTATGCAGTTATTATGGCTAGAACTGTAATATCTATACTTATTACTTATATTATTATCAATATAACATGCATTATTACCCATATAATGGAGGTATTATCGCTAGAACTGTAATAATTATACTTATTACTTATACTATTAGCAATATAACGTGCATTATTACCCATATAATGCAGTTATTATCGCCAGAACTGTAAAAATTATACTTATTACTTATATTATTCTCAATATAACATGCATTATTACCCACATTATGCAGTTATTATCGCTAGAACTATAATAAATATACGTATTACTTTCATTATCATCAATATAACATGCATTATTACCCATATAATGGAGGTATTATCGCTGGAACTGTAATAATTATACTAATTACTTATATTATTATCAATATAACATGCATTATTACCCATATTATGCAGTTATTATCGATAGAACTGTAATAAATACACTTATTACTTTTACTATTATCAATATATCATGCACTATTAGCCATATTTTACTATTATTATCGCTAGAACTATAATAATTATACTTATTACTCCCGATGTTATCAATATAACATGCCTTATTACCCATATAATGCAGTTATTATCGCTAGAACTGTAATAATTATACTTATTACTTATATTATTAGCAATGTAACGTGCATTATTACCCATATTATGCAGTTATTATGGCTAGAACTGTAATATCTATACTTATTACTTATATTATTATCAATATAACATGCATTATTACCCATATAATGGAGGTATTATCGCTAGAACTGTAATAATTATACTTATTACTTATACTATTAGCAATATAACGTGCATTATTACCCATATAATGCAGTTATTATCGCTAGAACTGTAATAATTATACTTATTACTTATATTATTCTCAATATAACATGCATTATTACCCATATAATGCAGTTATTATCGCTAGAACTGTAATAATTATACTTATTACTTATATTGTTAGCAATATAACGTGCATTATTACCCATATAATGCAGTTATTATCGCTAGAACTGTAATAATTATACTTATTACTTATATTATTCTCAATATAACATGCATTATTACCCATATAATGCAGTTATTATCGCTAGAACTGTAATAATTATACTTATTACTTATATTGTTGGCGATATAACGTGCATTATTACCCATATTATGCAGTTATTATCGCTAGAACTGTAATAATTATACTTATTACTTATATCATTATCAATATAACATGCATTATTACACATATAATAGAGGTGTTATAGCTAGAACTGTAATATCTATACTTATTACTTATATTATTATCAATATAACATGCATTATTACCCATATAATGGAGGTATTATCGCTAGAACTGTAATAATTATACTTATTACTTATACTATTAGCAATATAACGTGCATTATTACCCATATAATGCAGTTATTATCGCCAGAACTGTAATAATTATACTTATTACTTATATTATTCTCAATATAACATGCATTATTACCCATATAATGCAGTTATTATCGCTAGAACTGTAATAATTATACTTATTACTTATATTGTTAGCAATATAACGTGCATTATTACCCATATAATGCAGTTATTATCGCTAGAACTGTAATAATTATACTTATTACTTATACTATTAGCAATATAACGTGCATTTTTACCCATATAATGCAGTTATTATCGCTAGAACTGTAATAATTATACTTATTACTTATACTATTAGCAATATAACGTGCATTATTACCCATATAATGCAGTTATTATCGCCAGAACTGTAATAATTATACTTATTACTTATATTATTCTCAATATAACATGCATTATTACCCACATTATGCAGTTATTATCGCTAGAACTATAATAATTATACTTATTACTCCTGATATTATCAATATAACATGCCTTATTACCCATATAATGCAGTTATTATCGCTAGAACTGTAATAATTATACTCATTACTTATATTATTAGCAATGTAACGTGCATTATTACCCATATTACGCAGTTATTATGGCTAGAACTGTAATATCTATACTTATTACTTATATTATTATCAATATAACATGCATTATTACCCATTTAATGGAGGTATTATCGCTAGAACTGTAATAATTATACTTATTACTTATACTATTAGCAATATAACGTGCATTATTACCCATATAATGCAGTTATTATCGCTAGAACTGTAATAATTATACTTATTACTTATATTATTCTCAATATAACATGCATTATTACCCATATAATGCAGTTATTATCGCTAGAACTGTAATAATTATACTTATTACTTATATTGTTGGCGATATAACGTGCATTATTACCCATATTATGCAGTTATTATCGCTAGAACTGTAATAATTATACTTATTACTTATATCATTATCAATGTAACATGCATTATTACCCATATAATAGAGGTGTTATAGCTAGAACTGTAATAATTATACTTATTACTTATACTATTAGCAATATAACGTGCATTTTTACCCATATAATGCAGTTATTATCGCTAGAACTGTAATAATTATACTTATTACTTATACTATTAGCAATATAACGTGCATTATTACCCATATAATGCAGTTATTATCGCCAGAACTGTAATAATTATACTTATTACTTATATTATTCTCAATATAACATGCATTATTACCCATATAATGCAGTTATTATCGCTAGAACTGTAATAATTATACTTATTACTTATATTGTTAGCAATATAACGTGCATTATTACCCATATAATGCAGTTATTATCGCTAGAACTGTAATAATTATACTTATTACTTATATTATTCTCAATATAACATGCATTATTACCCATATAATAGAGGTATTATAGCTAGAACTGTAATAATTATACTTATTACTTATACTATTAGCAATATAACGTGCATTATTACCCATATAATGCAGTTATTATCGCCAGAACTGTAATAATTATACTTATTACTTATATTATTCTCAATATAACATGCATTATTACCCATATAATGCAGTTATTATCGCTAGAACTGTAATAATTATACTTATTACTTATATTGTTAGCAATATAACGTGCATTATTACCCATATAATGCAGTTATTATCGCTAGAACTGTAATAATTATACTTATTACTTATATTATTCTCAATATAACATGCATTATTACCCATATAATAGAGGTATTATAGCTAGAACTGTAATAATTATACTTATTACTTATACTATTAGCAATATAACGTGCATTTTTACCCATATAATGCAGTTATTATCGCTAGAACTGTAATAATTATACTTATTACTTATATTGTTAGCAATATAACGTGCATTGTTGCCCATATAATGCAGTTATTATCGCTAGAACTGAAATAATTATACTTATTACTTATATTATTATCAATATAACATGCATTATTACCCATATAATGGAGGTATTATCGCAAGAACTGTAATAATTATACTTATTACTTATACTATTAGCAATATAACGTGCATTATTACCCATATAATGCAGTTATTATCGCCAGAACTGTAATAATTATACTTATTACTTATATTATTCTCAATATAACATGCATTATTACCCACATTATGCAGTTATTATCGCTAGAACTATAATAAATATACGTATTACTTTCATTATCATCAATATAACATGCATTATTACCCATATAATGGAGGTATTATCGCTAGAACTGTAATAATTATACTAATTACTTATATTATTATCAATATAACATGCATTATTACCCATATTATGCAGTTATTATCGATAGAACTGTAATAAATACACTTATTACTTTTACTATTATCAATATATCATGCACTATTAGCCATATTTTACTATTATTATCGCTAGAACTATAATAATTATACTTATTACTCCCGATGTTATCAATATAACATGCCTTATTACCCATATAATGCAGTTATTATCGCTAGAACTGTAATAATTATACTCATTACTTATATTATTAGCAATGTAACGTGCATTATTACCCATATTATGCAGTTATTATGGCTAGAACTGTAATATCTATACTTATTACTTATATTATTATCAATATAACATGCATTATTACCCATATAATGGAGGTATTATCGCTAGAACTGTAATAATTATACTTATTACATATACTATTAGCAATATAACGTGCATTATTACCCATATAATGCAGTTATTATCGCCAGAACTGTAATAATTATACTTATTACTTATATTATTCTCAATATAACATGCATTATTACCCATATAATGCAGTTATTATCGCTAGAACTGTAATAATTATACTTATTACTTATATTGTTAGCAATATAACGTGCATTATTACCCATATAATGCAGTTATTATCGCTAGAACTGTAATAATTATACTTATTACTTATATTATTCTCAATATAACATGCATTATTACCCATATAATGCAGTTATTATCGCTAGAACTGTAATAATTATACTTATTACTTATATTGTTAGCGATATAACGTGCATTATTACCCATATTATGCAGTTATTATCGCTAGAACTGTAATAATTATACTTATTACTTATATCATTATCAATATAACATGCATTATTACCCATATAATAGAGGTGTTATAGCAAGAACTGTAATAATTATACTTATTACTTATACTATTAGCAATATAACGTGCTTTTTTACCCATATAATGCAGTTATTATCGCTAGAACTGTAATAATTATACTTATTACTTATACTATTAGCAATATAACGTGCATTTTTACCCATATAATGCAGTTATTATCGCTAGAACTGTAATAATTATACTTATCACTTATATTATTATCAATATAACATGCATTATTACCCATATAATGGAGGTATTATCGCAAGAACTGTAATAATTATACTTATTACTTATACTATTAGCAATATAACGTGCATTATTACCCATATAATGCAGTTACTATCGCCAGAACTGTAATAATTATACTTACTACTTATATTATTCTCAATATAACATGCACTATTAGCCATATTTTACTATTATTATCGCTAGAACTGTAATAACTATACTTATTACTTATATTATTAGCAATATAACGTGCATTATTACCCATATAATGCAGTTATTATCGCTAGAACTGTAATAATTATACTTATCACTTATATTATTATCAATATAACATGCATTATTACCCATATAATGGAGGTATTATCGCAAGAACTGTAATAATTATACTAATTACTTATATTATTATCAATATAACATGCATTATTACCCATATTATGCAGTTATTATCGATAGAACTGTAATAAATACACTTATTACTTTTACTATTATCAATATATCATGCACTATTAGCCATATTTTACTATTATTATCGCTAGAACTATAATAATTATACTTATTACTCCCGATGTTATCAATATAACATGCCTTATTACCCATATAATGCAGTTATTATCGCTAGAACTGTAATAATTATACTCATTACTTATATTATTAGCAATGTAACGTGCATTATTACCCATATTATGCAGTTATTATGGCTAGAACTGTAATATCTATACTTATTACTTATATTATTATCAATATAACATGCATTATTACCCATATAATGGAGGTATTATCGCTAGAACTGTAATAATTATACTTATTACATATACTATTAGCAATATAACGTGCATTATAACCCATATAATGCAGTTATTATCGCCAGAACTGTAATAATTATACTTATTACTTATATTATTCTCAATATAACATGCATTATTACCCATATAATGCAGTTATTATCGCTAGAACTGTAATAATTATACTTATTACTTATATTGTTAGCAATATAACGTGCATTATTACCCATATAATGCAGTTATTATCGCTAGAACTGTAATAATTATACTTATTACTTATATTATTCTCAATATAACATGCATTATTACCCATATAATGCAGTTATTATCGCTAGAACTGTAATAATTATACTTATTACTTATATTGTTAGCGATATAACGTGCATTATTACCCATATTATGCAGTTATTATCGCTAGAACTGTAATAATTATACTTATTACTTATATCATTATCAATATAACATGCATTATTACCCATATAATAGAGGTGTTATAGCTAGAACTGTAATAATTATACTTATTACTTATACTATTAGCAATATAACGTGCATTTTTACCCATATAATGCAGTTATTATCGCTAGAACTGTAATAATTATACTTATTACTTATACTATTAGCAATATAACGTGCATTTTTACCCATATAATGCAGTTATTATCGCTAGAACTGTAATAATTATACTTATTACTTATATTGTTAGCAATATAACGTGCATTGTTACCCATATAATGCAGTTATTATCGCTAGAACTGAAATAATTATACTTATTACTTATATTATTATCAATATAACATGCATTATTACCCATATAATGGAGGTATTATCGCAAGAACTGTAATAATTATACTTACTACTTATACTATTAGCAATATAACGTGCATTATTACCCATATAATGCAGTTATTATCGCCAGAACTGTAATAATTATACTTATTACTTATATTATTCTCAATATAACATGCATTATTACTCACATTATGCAGTTATTATCGCTAGAACTATACTAAACATACGTACTACTTTCATTATCATCAATATAACATGCATTTTTACCCATATAATGGAGGTATTATCGCTAGAACTGTAATAATTATACTTATTACTTATATTATTATCAATATAACATGCATTATTACCCATATTATGCAGTTATTATCGATAGAACTGTAATAAATACACTTATTACTTTTACTATTATCAATATATCATGCACTATTAGCCATATTTTACTATTATTATCGCTAGAACTATAATAATTATACTTATTACTCCCGATGTTATCAATATAACATGCATTATTACCCATATTATGCAGTTATTATCGATAGAACTGTAATAAATACACTTATTACTTTTACTATTATCAATATATCATGCACTATTAGCCATATTTTACTATTATTATCGCTAGAACTATAATAATTATACTTATTACTCCCGATGTTATCAATATAACATGCCTTATTACCCATATAATGCAGTTATTATCGCTAGAACTGTAATAATTATACTCATTACTTATATTATTAGCAATGTAACGTGCATTATTACCCATATTATGCAGTTATTATGGCTAGAACTGTAATATCTATACTTATTACTTATATTATTATCAATATAACATGCATTATTACCCATATAATGGAGGTATTATCGCTAGAACTGTAATAATTATACTTATTACATATACTATTAGCAATATAACGTGCATTATTACCCATATAATGCAGTTATTATCGCCAGAACTGTAATAATTTTACTTATTACTTATATTATTCTCAATATAACATGCATTATTACCCATATAATGCAGTTATTATCGCTAGAACTGTAATAATTATACTTATTACTTATATTGTTAGCAATATAACGTGCATTATTACCCATATAATGCAGTTATTATCGCTAGAACTGTAATAATTATACTTATTACTTATATTATTCTCAATATAACATGCATTATTACCCATATAATGCAGTTATTATCGCTAGAACTGTAATAATTATACTTATTGCTTATATTGTTAGCGATATAACGTGCATTATTACCCATATTATGCAGTTATTATCGCTAGAACTGTAATAATTATACTTATTACTTATATCATTATCAATATAACATGCATTATTACCCATATAATAGAGGTGTTATAGCTAGAACTGTAATAATTATACTTATTACTTATACTATTAGCAATATAACGTGCATTATTACCCATATAATGGAGGTATTATCGCTAGAACTGTAATAATTATACTTATTACTTATACTATTAGCAATATAACGTGCATTATTACCCATATAATGCAGTTATTATCGCCAGAACTGTAATAATTATACTTATTACTTATATTATTCTCAATATAACATGCATTATTACCCATATAATGCAGTTATTATCGCTAGAACTGTAATAATTATACTTATTACTTATATTGTTAGCAATATAACGTGCATTATTACCCATATAATGCAGTTATTATCGCTAGAACTGTAATAATTATACTTATTACTTATATTATTCTCAATATAACATGCATTATTACCCATATAATAGAGGTATTATAGCTAGAACTGTAATAATTATACTTATTACTTATACTATTAGCAATATAACGTGCATTTTTACCCATATAATGCAGTTATTATCGCTAGAACTGTAATAATTATACTTATTACTTATATTGTTAGCAATATAACGTGCATTGTTACCCATATAATGCAGTTATTATCGCTAGAACTGAAATAATTATACTTATTACTTATATTATTATCAATATAACATGCATTATTACCCATATAATGGAGGTATTATCGCAAGAACTGTAATAATTATACTTATTACTTATATTGTTAGCGATATAACGTGCATTATTACCCATATTATGCAGTTATTATCGCTAGAACTGTAATAATTATACTTATTACTTATATCATTATCAATATAACATGCATTATTACCCATATAATAGAGGTGTTATAGCTAGAACTGTAATAATTATACTTATTACTTATACTATTAGCAATATAACGTGCATTTTTACCCATATAATGCAGTTATTATCGCTAGAACTGTAATAATTATACTTATTACTTATACTATTAGCAATATAACGTGCATTATTACCCATATAATGCAGTTATTATCGCCAGAACTGTAATAATTATACTTATTACTTATATTATTCTCAATATAACATGCATTATTACCCACATTATGCAGTTATTATCGCTAGAACTATAATAATTATACTTATTACTCCTGATATTATCAATATAACATGCCTTATTACCCATATAATGCAGTTATTATCGCTAGAACTGTAATAATTATACTCATTACTTATATTATTAGCAATGTAACGTGCATTATTACCCATATTATGCAGTTATTATGGCTAGAACTGTAATATCTATACTTATTACTTATATTATTATCAATATAACATGCATTATTACCCATATAATGGAGGTATTATCGCTAGAACTGTAATAATTATACTTATTACTTATACTATTAGCAATATAACGTGCATTATTACCCATATAATGCAGTTATTATCGCTAGAAATGTAATAATTATACTTATTACTTATATTATTCTCAATATAACATGCCCTATTACCCATATAATGCAGTTATTATCGCTAGAACTGTAATAATTATACTTATTACTTATATTGTTAGCAATATAACGTGCATTATTACCCATATAATGCAGTTATTATCGCTAGAACTGTAATAATTATACTTATTACTTATATTATTCTCAATATAACATGCATTATTACCCATATAATGCAGTTATTATCGCTAGAACTGTAATAATTATACTTATTACTTATATTGTTAGCGATATAACGTGCATTATTACCCATATTATGCAGTTATTATCGCTTGAACTGTAATAATTATACTTATTACTTATATCATTATCAATATAACATGCATTATTACCCATATAATAGAGGTGTTATAGCTAGAACTGTAATAATTATACTTATTACTTATACTATTAGCAATATAACGTGCATTTTTACCCATATAATGCAGTTATTATCGCTAGAACTGTAATAATTATACTTATTACTTATACTATTAGCAATATAACGTGCATTATTACCCATATAATGCAGTTATTATCGCCAGAACTGTAATAATTATTCTTATTACTTATATTATTCTCAATATAACATGCATTATTACCCACATTATGCAGTTATTATCGCTAGAACTATAATAATTATACTTATTACTCCTGATATTATCAATATAACATGCCTTATTGCCCATATAATGCAGTTATTATCGCTAGAACTGTAATAATTATACTCATTACTTATATTATTAGCAATGTAACGTGCATTATTACCCATATTATGCAGTTATTATGGCTAGAACTGTAATATCTATACTTATTACTTATATTATTATCAATATAACATGCATTATTACCCATATAATGGAGGTATTATCGCTAGAACTGTAATAATTATACTTATTACTTATACTATTAGCAATATAACGTGCATTATTACCCATATAATGCTGTTATTATCGCCAGAACTGTAATAATTATACTCATTACTTATATTATTAGCAATGTAACGTGCATTATTACCCATATTATGCAGTTATTATCGCTAGAACTGTAATATTTATACTTACTACTTATATTATTATCAATATAACATGCATTATTACCCATATAATGGAGGTATTATCGCTAGAACTGTAATAATTATACTTATTACTTATACTATTAGCAATATAACGTGCATTATTACCCATATAATGCAGTTATTATCGCCAGAACTGTAATAATTATACTTATTACTTATATTATTCTCAATATAACATGCATTATTACCCATATAATGCAGTTATTATCGCTAGAACTGTAATAATTATACTTATTACTTACATTATTGTCAACATAACATGCATTATTACCCATATAATGGAGGTATTATTGCTAGAACTGTAATTATTATACTTATTACTTACACTATTAGCAATATAACGTGCATTGTTACCCATATAATGCAGTTATTATCGCCAGAACTGTAATAATTGTACTTATTACTTATATTATTCTCAATATAACATGCATTATTACCCATATTATGCAGTTATTATCGCAAGAACTATAATAAATATACGTATTACTTTCATTATTATCAATCTAACATGCATTATTACCCATATTATGCAGGTATTATCGCTAGAACTACAATAAATATACGTATTACTTTTATTATCATCAATATAACTTGCATTATTACCCATATTATGCAGTTATTATCGATAGAACTGTAATAAATATATTTATTAGTTTTATTATTATCAATATAACATGCACTATTTGCCATATTTTACTATTATTATCGCTAGAACTACAATAATTATACTTATTACTCCCGATGTTATCAATATAACATGCCTTATTACCCATATAATGCAGTTATTATCGCTAGAACTATAATAAATATACGTATTACTTTCATTATCATCAATATAACATGCATTATTACCCATATAATGGAGGTATTATCGCTAGAACTGTAATAATTATACTTATTACTTATATTATTATCAATATAACATGCATTATTACCCATATTATGCAGTTATTATCTCTAGAACCATAATAAATATACTCATTTCTCCCAATATTATCAATATAACATGCATTTTTACCCATATAATGCAGTTATTATCGCTAGAACTGTAATAATTATACTTATTACTTTTATTATTATCAATATAACATGCACTATTTGCCATATTTTACTATTATTATCGATAGAACTATAATAATTATACTTATTACTCCCGATATTATCAATATAACATGCATTATTACCCATATAATGCAGTTATTATCGCTAGAACTGTAATAATTATACTTATTACTTATATTATTATCAATATAACATGCATTATTACCCATATAATGCAGTTATTATCGCTAGAACTGTAATAATTGTACTCATTACTTATATTATTAGCAATATAACGTGCATTATTACCCATATTATGCAGTTATTACCGCAAGAACTGTAATAATTAAACTTATTACTTATATCATTATCAATATAACATGCATTATTACCCATATAATAGAGGTATTATCGCTAGAACTGTAATAATTATACTTATTACTTATACTATTAGCAATATAACGTGCATTTTTACCCATATAATGCAGTTATTATCGCTAGAACTGTAATAATTATACTTATTACTTATATTGTTAGCAATATAACGTGCATTATTACCCATATAATGCATTTATTATCGCTAGAACTGTAATAATTATACTTATTACTTATATTATTATCAATATAACATGCATTATTACCCATATAATAGAGGTATTATCGCTAGAACTGTAATAATTATACTTATTACTTATACTATTAGCAATAAAACGTGCATTGTTACCCATATAATGCAGTTATTATCGCTAGAACTATAATAATTATACTTATTACTCCCGATATTATCAATATAGCAAGCATTATTACCCATATAATGCAGTTATTATCGCTAGAACTGTAATAATTATACTTACTACTTATATTATTAGCAATATAACGTGCATTATTACCCATATAATGCAGTTATTATCGCTAGAACTGTAATAATTATACTTATTACTTATATTATTATCAATATAACATGCATTATTACCCATATAATGGAGGTATTATCGCAAGAACTGTAATAATTATACTTATTACTTATACTATTAGCAATATAACGTGCATTATTACCCATATAATGCAGTTATTATCGCCAGAACTGTAATAATTATACTTATTACTTATATTATTCTCAATAAAACATGCATTATTACCCACATTATGCAGTTATGATCGCCAGAACTATAATAAATATACTTATTACTCCCAATATTATCAATGTAACATGCATTATTACCCATATAATGCAGTTATTATCGCTAGAACTGTAATAATTAGACTTATTACTTATATTGTTAGCAATATAACGTGCATTATTACCCATATAATGCAGTTGTTATCGCTAGAACTGTAATAATTATACTTATTACTCATATTATTATCAATATAACATGCATTATTACCCACATTATGCAGTTATTATCGATAGAACTGTAATAAATACACTTATTACTTTTACTATTATCAATATATCATGCACTATTAGCCATATTTTACTATTATTATCGCTAGAACTATAATAATTATACTTATTACTCCCGATGTTATCAATATAACATGCCTTATTACCCATATAATGCAGTTATTATCGCTAGAACTGTAATAATTATACTCATTACTTATATTATTAGCAATGTAACGTGCATTATTACCCATATTATGCAGTTATTATGGCTAGAACTGTAATATCTATACTTATTACTTATATTATTATCAATATAACATGCATTATTACCCATATAATGGAGGTATTATCGCTAGAACTGTAATAATTATACTTATTACTTATACTATTAGCAATATAACGTGCATTATTACCCATTTAATGCAGTTATTATCGCCAGAACTGCAATAATTATACTTATTACTTATATTATTCTCAATATAACATGCATTATTACCCATATAATGCAGTTATTATCGCTAGATCTGTAATAATTATACTTATTACTTATATTGTTAGCAATGTAACGTGCATTATTACCCATATTATGCAGTTATTATCGCTAGAACTGTAATAATTATACTTATTACTTATATCATTATCAATATAACATGCATTATTACCCATATAATAGAGGTATTATCGAAAGAACTGTAATAATTATACTTATTACTTATACTATTAGCAATATAACGTGCATTATTACCCATATAATGCAGTTACTATCGCCAGAACTGTAATAATTATACTTACTACTTATATTATTCTCAATATAACATGCATTATTACCCACATTATGCAGTTATTATCGCTAGAACTGTAATAACTATACTTATTACTTATATTATTAGCAATATAACGTGCATTATTACCCATATAATGCAGTTATTATCGCTAGAACTGTAATAATTATACTTATCACTTATATTATTATCAATATAACATGCATTATTACCCATATAATGGAGGTATTATCGCAAGAACTGTAATAATTATACTTATTACTTATACTATTAGCAATATAACGTGCATTATTAACCATATAATGCAGTTATTATCGCCAGAACTGTAATAATTATACTTATTACTTATATTATTCTCAATATAACATGCATTATTACTCACATTATGCAGTTATTATCGCTAGAACTATACTAAACATACGTACTACTTTCATTATCATCAATATAACATGCATTTTTACCCATATAATGGAGGTATTATCGCTAGAACTGTAATAATTATACTTATTACTTATATTATTCTCAATAAAACATGCATTATTACCCACATTATGCAGTTATGATCGCCAGAACTATAATAAATATACTTATTACTCCCAATATTATCAATGTAACATGCATTATTACCCATATAATGCAGTTATTATCGCTAGAACTGTAATAATTATACTTATTACTTATATTGTTAGCAATATAACGTGCATTATTACCCATATAATGCAGTTGTTATCGCTAGAACTGTAATAATTATACTTATTACTCATATTATTATCAATATAACATGCATTATTACCCACATTATGCAGTAATTATCGCTAGAACTATAATAAATATACGTATTACTTTCATTATCATCAAAATAACATGCATTATTACCCATATAATAGAGGTATTATCGCTAGAACTGTAATAATTATACTTATTACTTATACTATTAGCAATATAACGTGCATTTTTACCCATATAATGCAGTTATTATCGCTAGAACTGTAATAATTGTACTCATTACTTATATTATTAGCAATATAACGTGCATTATTACCCATATTATGCAGTTATTATCGCTAGAACTGTAATAATTATACTTATTACTTATATCATTATCAATATAACATGCATTATTACCCATATAATAGAGGTATTATCGCTAGAACTGTAATAATTATACTTATTACTTATACTATTAGCAATATAACGTGCATTATTACCCATATAATGCAGTTATTATCGCCAGAACTGTAATAATTATACTTATTACTTATATTATTCTCAATATATCATGCATTATTACCCACATTATGCAGTTATTATCGCTAGAACTATAATAAATATACGTATTACTTTCATTATCATCAAAATAACATGCATTATTACCCATATAATAGAGGTATTATCGCTAGAACTGTAATAATTATACTTATTACTTATACTATTAGCAATAAAACGTGCATTGTTACCCATATAATGCAGTTATTATCGCTAGAACTATAATAATTATACTTATTACTCCCGATATTATCAATATAACATGCATTATTACCCATATATTGCAGTTATTATCGCTAGAACTGTAATAATTATACTTATTACTTATATTATTAGAAATATAACGTGCATTGTTACCCATATAATGCAGTTATTATCGCTAGAACTGTAATAATTATACTTATTACTTATATTATTATCAATATAACATGCATTATTACCCATATAATGGAGGTATTATCGCAAGAACTGTAATAATTATACTTATTAGTTATACTATTAGCAATATAACGTGCATTATTACCCATATAATGCAGTTATTATCGCCAGAGCTGTAATAATTATACTTATTACTTATATTATTCTCAATATAACATGCATTATTACCCACATTATGCAGTTATTATCGCTAGAACTATAATAAATATACGTATTACTTTCATTATCATCAATATAACATGCATTATTACCCATATAATGGAGGTACTATCGCTAGAACTGTAATAATTATACTTATTACTTATATTATTATCAATATAACATGCATTATTACCCATATTATGAAGTTATTATCGATAGAACTGTAATAAATACACTTATTACTTTTACTATTATCAATATATCATGCACTATTAGCCATATTTTACTATTATTATCGCTAGAACTATAATAATTATACTTATTACTCCCGATGTTATCAATATAACATGCCTTATTACCCATATAATGTAGTTATTATCGCTAGAACTGTAATAATTATACTCATTACTTATATTATTAGCAATGTAACGTGCATTATTACCCATATTATGCAGTTATTATGGCTAGAACTGTAATATCTATACTTATTACTTATATTATTATCAATATAACATGCATTATTACCCATATAATGGAGGTATTATCGCTAGAACTGTAATAATTATACTTATTACTTATACTATTAGCAATATAACGTGCATTATTACCCATTTAATGCAGTTATTATCGCCAGAACTGCAATAATTATACTTATTACTTATATTATTCTCAATATAACATGCATTATTACCCATATAATGCAGTTATTATCGCTAGATCTGTAATAATTATACTTATTACTTATATTGTTAGCAATGTAACGTGCATTATTACCCATATTATGCAGTTATTATCGCTAGAACTGTAATAATTATACTTATTACTTATATCATTATCAATATAACATGCATTATTACCCATATAATAGAGGTATTATCGAAAGAACTGTAATAATTATACTTATTACTTATACTATTAGCAATATAACGTGCATTATTACCCATATAATGCAGTTACTATCGCCAGAACTGTAATAATTATACTTACTACTTATATTATTCTCAATATAACATGCATTATTACCCACATTATGCAGTTATTATCGCTAGAACTGTAATAACTATACTTATTACTTATATTATTAGCAATATAACGTGCATTATTACCCATATAATGCAGTTATTATCGCTAGAACTGTAATAATTATACTTATCACTTATATTATTATCAATATAACATGCATTATTACCCATATAATGGAGGTATTATCGCAAGAACTGTAATAATTATACTTATTACTTATACTATTAGCAATATAACGTGCATTATTAACCATATAATGCAGTTATTATCGCCAGAACTGTAATAATTATACTTATTACTTATATTATTCTCAATATAACATGCATTATTACTCACATTATGCAGTTATTATCGCTAGAACTATACTAAACATACGTACTACTTTCATTATCATCAATATAACATGCATTTTTACCCATATAATGGAGGTATTATCGCTAGAACTGTAATAATTATACTTATTACTTATATTATTATCAATATAACATGCATTATTACCCATATTATGCAGTTATTATCGATAGAACTGTAATAAATACACTTATTACTTTTACTATTATCAATATATCATGCACTATTAGCCATATTTTACTATTATTATCGCCAGAACTGTAATAATTATACTTATTACTTATATTATTCTCAATATAACATGCATTATTACTCACATTATGCAGTTATTATCGCTAGAACTATACTAAACATACGTACTACTTTCATTATCATCAATATAACATGCATTTTTACCCATATAATGGAGGTATTATCGCTAGAACTGTAATAATTATACTTATTACTTATATTATTATCAATATAACATGCATTATTACCCATATTATGCAGTTATTATCGATAGAACTGTAATAAATACACTTATTACTTTTACTATTATCAATATATCATGCACTATTAGCCATATTTTACTATTATTATCGCTAGAACTATAATA
Organism: Megachile leachella; assembly: GCA_963576845.1. Classification (NCBI taxonomy): domain Eukaryota; kingdom Metazoa; phylum Arthropoda; class Insecta; order Hymenoptera; family Megachilidae; genus Megachile; species Megachile leachella. The sequence goes on from CAUYWW010000158.1 coordinate 159,815, forward strand.
ATTATACTTATTACTCCCGATGTTATCAATATAACATGCCTTATTACCCATATAATGCAGTTATTATCGCTAGAACTGTAATAATTATACTCATTACTTATATTATTAGCAATGTAACGTGCATTATTACCCATATTATGCAGTTATTATCGCTAGAACTGTAATATTTATACTTACTACTTATATTATTATCAATATAACATGCATTATTACCCATATAATGGAGGTATTATCGCTAGAACTGTAATAATTATACTTATTACTTATACTATTAGCAATATAACGTGCATTTTTACCCATATAATGCAGTTATTATCGCTAGAACTGTAATAATTATACTTATTACTTATATTGTTAGCAATATAACGTGCATTGTTACCCATATAATGCAGTTATTATCGCTAGAACTGAAATAATTATACTTATTACTTATATTATTATCAATATAACATGCATTATTACCCATATAATGGAGGTATTATCGCAAGAACTGTAATAATAATGATACTTATTACTTATACTATTAGCAATATAACGTGCATTATTACCCATATAATGCAGTTATTATCGCCAGAACTGTAATAATTATACTTATTACTTATATTATTCTCAATATAACATGCATTATTACCCACATTATGCAGTTATTATCGCTAGAACTGTAATAACTATACTTATTACTTATATTATTAGCAATATAACGTGCATTATTACCCATATAATGCAGTTATTATCGCTAGAACTGTAATAATTATACTTATCGCTTATATTATTATCAATATAACATGCATTATTACCCATATAATGCAGTTATTATCTCTAGAACTGCAATAATTATACTTATTACTTATATTATTCTCAATATAACATGCATTATTACCCATATAATAGAGGTATTATAGCTAGAACTGTAATAATTATACTTATTACTTATACTATTAGCAATATAACGTGCATTTTTACCCATATAATGCAGTTATTATCGCTAGAACTGTAATAATTATACTTATTACTTATATTGTTAGCAATATAACGTGCATTGTTACCCATATAATGCAGTTATTATCGCTAGAACTGAAATAATTATACTTATTACTTATATTATTATCAATATAACATGCATTATTACCCATATAATGGAGGTATTATCGCAAGAACTGTAATAATAATGATACTTATTACTTATACTATTAGCAATATAACGTGCATTATTACCCATATAATGCAGTTATTATCGCCAGAACTGTAATAATTATACTTATTACTTATATTATTCTCAATATAACATGCATTATTACCCACATTATGCAGTTATTATCGCTAGAACTGTAATAACTATACTTATTACTTATATTATTAGCAATATAACGTGCATTATTACCCCTATAATGCAGTTATTATCGCTAGAACTGTAATAATTATACTTATCGCTTATATTATTATCAATATAACATGCATTATTACCCATATAATGGCGGTATTATCGCAAGAACTGTAATAATTATACTTATTACTTATACTATTAGCAATATAACGTGCATTATTACCCATATAATGCAGTTATTATCGCCAGAACTGCAATAATTATACTTATTACTTATATTATTCTCAATATAACATGCATTATTACCCATATAATAGAGGTATTATAGCTAGAACTGTAATAATTATACTTATTACTTATACTATTAGCAATATAACGTGCATTATTACCCATATAATGCAGTTATTATCGCTAGAACTGTAATAATTATACTTATCACTTATATTATTATCAATATAACATGCATTATTACCCATATAATGGAGGTATTATCGCAAGAACTGTAATAATTATACTTATTACTTATACTATTAGCAATATAACGTGCATTATTAACCATATAATGCAGTTATTATCGCCAGAACTGTAATAATTATACTTATTACTTATATTATTCTCAATATAACATGCATTATTACTCACATTATGCAGTTATTATCGCTAGAACTATACTAAACATACGTACTACTTTCATTATCATCAATATAACATGCATTTTTACCCATATAATGGAGGTATTATCGCTAGAACTGTAATAATTATACTTATTACTTATATTATTATCAATATAACATGCATTATTACCCATATTATGCAGTTATTATCGATAGAACTGTAATAAATACACTTATTACTTTTACTATTATCAATATATCATGCACTATTAGCCATATTTTACTATTATTATCGCCAGAACTGTAATAATTATACTTATTACTTATATTATTCTCAATATAACATGCATTATTACTCACATTATGCAGTTATTATCGCTAGAACTATACTAAACATACGTACTACTTTCACTATCATCAATATAACATGCATTTTTACCCATATAATGGAGGTATTATCGCTAGAACTGTAATAATTATACTTATTACTTATATTATTATCAATATAACATGCATTATTACCCATATTATGCAGTTATTATCGATAGAACTGTAATAAATACACTTATTACTTTTACTATTATCAATATATCATGCACTATTAGCCATATTTTACTATTATTATCGCTAGAACTATAATAATTATACTTATTACTCCCGATGTTATCAATATAACATGCCTTATTACCCATATAATGCAGTTATTATCGCTAGAACTGTAATAATTATACTCATTACTTATATTATTAGCAATGTAACGTGCATTATTACCCATATTATGCAGTTATTATCGCTAGAACTGTAATATTTATACTTACTACTTATATTATTATCAATATAACATGCATTATTACCCATATAATGGAGGTATTATCGCTAGAACTGTAATAATTATACTTATTACTTATACTATTAGCAATATAACGTGCATTTTTACCCATATAATGCAGTTATTATCGCTAGAACTGTAATAATTATACTTATTACTTATATTGTTAGCAATATAACGTGCATTGTTACCCATATAATGCAGTTATTATCGCTAGAACTGAAATAATTATACTTATTACTTATATTATTATCAATATAACATGCATTATTACCCATATAATGGAGGTATTATCGCAAGAACTGTAATAATAATGATACTTATTACTTATACTATTAGCAATATAACGTGCATTATTACCCATATAATGCAGTTATTATCGCCAGAACTGTAATAATTATACTTATTACTAATATTATTCTCAATATAACATGCATTATTACCCACATTATGCAGTTATTATCGCTAGAACTGTAATAACTATACTTATTACTTATATTATTAGCAATATAACGTGCATTATTACCCATATAATGCAGTTATTATCGCTAGAACTGTAATAATTATACTTATCGCTTATATTATTATCAATATAACATGCATTATTACCCATATAATGCAGTTATTATCTCTAGAACTGTAATAATTATACTTATTACTTATATTATTCTCAATATAACATGCATTATTACCCATATAATAGAGGTATTATAGCTAGAACTGTAATAATTATACTTATTACTTATACTATTAGCAATATAACGTGCATTTTTACCCATATAATGCAGTTATTATCGCTAGAACTGTAATAATTATACTTATTACTTATATTGTTAGCAATATAACGTGCATTGTTACCCATATAATGCAGTTATTATCGCTAGAACTGAAATAATTATACTTATTACTTATATTATTATCAATATAACATGCATTATTACCCATATAATGGAGGTATTATCGCAAGAACTGTAATAATAATGATACTTATTACTTATACTATTAGCAATATAACGTGCATTATTACCCATATAATGCAGTTATTATCGCCAGAACTGTAATAATTATACTTATTACTTATATTATTCTCAATATAACATGCATTATTACCCACATTATGCAGTTATTATCGCTAGAACTGTAATAACTATACTTATTACTTATATTATTAGCAATATAACGTGCATTATTACCCATATAATGCAGTTATTATCGCTAGAACTGTAATAATTATACTTATCGCTTATATTATTATCAATATAACATGCATTATTACCCATATAATGGCGGTATTATCGCAAGAACTGTAATAATTATACTTATTACTTATACTATTAGCAATATAACGTGCATTATTACCCATATAATGCAGTTATTATCGCCAGAACTGCAATAATTATACTTATTACTTATATTATTCTCAATATAACATGCATTATTACCCATATAATAGAGGTATTATAGCTAGAACTGTAATAATTATACTTATTACTTATACTATTAGCAATATAACGTGCATTTTTACCCATATAATGCAGTTATTATCGCTAGAACTGTAATAATTATACTTATTACTTATATTGTTAGCAATATAACGTGCATTGTTACCCATATAATGCAGTTATTATCGCTAGAACTGAAATAATTATACTTATTACTTCTATTATTATCAATATAACATGCATTATTACCCATATAATGGAGGTATTATCGCAAGAACTGTAATAATTATACTTATTACTTATACTATTAGCAATATAGCGTGCATTATTACCCATATAATGCAGTTATTATCGCCAGAACTGTAATAATTATACTTATTACTTATATTATTCTCAATATAACATGCATTATTACCCACATTATGCAGTTATTATCGCTAGAACTGTAATAACTATACTTATTACTTATATTATTAGCAATATAACGTGCATTATTACCCATATAATGCAGTTATTATCGCTAGAACTGTAATAATTATACTTATCACTTATATTATTATCAATATAACATGCATTATTACCCATATAATGGAGGTATTATCGCAAGAACTGTAATAATTATACTTATTACTTATACTATTAGCAATATAACGTGCATTATTACCCATATAATGCAGTTATTATCGCCAGAACTGTAATAATTATACTTATTACTTATATTATTCTCAATATAACATGCATTATTACCCATATAATCCAGTTATTATCGCTAGAACTGTAATAATTGTACTCATTACTTATATTATTAGCAATATAACGTGCATTATTACCCATATAATGCAGTTATTATCGCTAGAACTGTAATAATTATACTTATTACTTATATTATTATCAATATAACATGCATTATTACCCATATAATGGAGGTATTATCGCAAGAACTGTAATAATTATACTTATTACTTTTATTATCATCAATATAACTTGCATTATTACCCATATTATGCAGTTTTATCGATAGAACTGTAATAAATATATTTATTAGTTTTATTATTATCAATATAACATGCACTATTTGCCATATTTTACTATTATTAGCGCTAGAACTACAATAATTATACTTATTACTCCCGATGTTATCAATATAACATGCCTTATTACCCATATAATGCAGTTATTATCGCTAGAACTATAATAAATATACGTATTACTTTCATTATCATCAATATAACATGCATTATTACCCATATAATGGAGGTATTATCGCTAGAACTGTAATAATTATACTTATTACTTATATTATTATCAATATAACATGCATTATTACCCATATTATGCAGTTATTATCTCTAGAACCATAATAAATATACTCATTACTCCCAATATTATCAATATAACATGCATTTTTACCCATATAATGCAGTTATTATCGCTAGAACTGTAATAATTATACTTATTACTTATATTATTATCAATATAACATGCATTATTACCCATATAATGCAGTTATTATCGCTAGAACTGTAATAATTGTACTCATTACTTATATTATTAGCAATATAACGTGCATTATTACCCATATAATGCATTTATTATCGCTAGAACTGTAATAATTATACTTATTACTTATATTATTATCAATATAACATGCATTATTACCAATATAATAGAGGTATTATCGCTAGAACTGTAATAATTATACTTATTACTTATACTATTAGCAATAAAACGTGCATTGTTACCCATATAATGCAGTTATTATCGCTAGAACTATAATAATTATACTTATTACTCCCGATATTATCAATATAGCATGCATTACTACCCATATAATGCAGTTATTATCGCTAGAACTGTAATAATTATACTTACTACTTATATTATTAGCAATATAACGTGCATTATTACCCATATAATGCAGTTATTATCGCTAGAACTGTAATAATTATACTTATTACTTATATTATTATCAATATAACATGCATTATTACCCATATAATGGAGGTATTATCGCAAGAACTGTAATAATTATAGTTATTACTTATACTATTAGCAATATAACGTGCATTATTACCCATATAATGCAGTTATTATCGCCAGAACTGTAATAATTATACTTATTACTTATATTATTCTCAATAAAACATGCATTATTACCCACATTATGCAGTTATGATCGCCAGAACTATAATAAATATACTTATTACTCCCAATATTATCAATGTAACATGCATTATTACCCATATAATGCAGTTATTATCGCTAGAACTGTAATAATTATACTTATTACTTATATTGTTAGCAATATAACGTGCATTATTACCCATATAATGCAGTTGTTATCGCTAGAACTGTAATAATTATACTTATTACTCATATTATTCTCAACATAACATGCATTATTACCCACATTATGAAGTTATTATCGCTAGAACTATAATAAATATACGTATTACTTTCATTATCATCAAAATAACATGCATTATTACCCATATAATAGAGGTATTATCGCTAGAACTGTAATAATTATACTTATTACTTATACTATTAGCAATATAACGTGCATTTTTACCCATATAATGCAGTTATTATCGCTAGAAGTGTAATAATTGTACTCATTACTTATATTATTAGCAATATAACGTGCATTATTACCCATATTATGCAGTTATTATCTCTAGAACCATAATAAATATACTCATTACTCCCAATATTATCAATATAACATGCATTTTTACCCATATAATGCAGTTATTATCGCTAGAACTGTAATAATTATACTTATTACTTTTATTATTATCAATATAACATGCACTATTTGCCATATTTTACTATTATTATCGATAGAACTATAATAATTATACTTATTACTCCCGATATTATCAATATAACATGCATTATTACCCATATAATGCAGTTATTATCGCTAGAACTGTAATAATTATACTTATTACTTATATTATTATCAATATAACATGCATTATTACCCATATAATGCAGTTATTATCGCGAGAACTGTAATAATTGTACTCATTACTTATATTATTAGCAATATAACGTGCATTATTACCCATATTATGCAGTTATTACCGCTAGAACTGTAATAATTATACTTATTACTTATATCATTATCAATATAACATGCATTATTACCCATATAATAGAGGTATTATCGCTAGAACTGTAATAATTATACTTATTACTTATACTATTAGCAATATAACGTGCATTTTTACCCATATAATGCAGTTATTATCGCTAGAACTGTAATAATTATACTTATTACTTATATTGTTAGCAATATAACGTGCATTATTACCCATATAATGCATTTATTATCGCTAGAACTGTAATAATTATACTTATTACTTATATTATTATCAATATAACATGCATTATTACCCATATAATAGAGGTATTATCGCTAGAACTGTAATAATTATACTTATTACTTATACTATTAGCAATAAAACGTGCATTGTTACCCATATAATGCAGTTATTATCGCTAGAACTATAATAATTATACTTATTACTCCCGATATTATCAATATAGCATGCATTACTACCCATATAATGCAGTTATTATCGCTAGAACTGTAATAATTATACTTACTACTTATATTATTAGCAATATAACGTGCATTATTACCCATATAATGCAGTTATTATCGCTAGAACTGTAATAATTATACTTATTACTTATATTATTATCAATATAACATGCATTATTACCCATATAATGGAGGTATTATCGCAAGAACTGTAATAATTATACTTATTACTTATACTATTAGCAATATAACGTGCATTATTACCCATATAATGCAGTTATTATCGCCAGAACTGTAATAATTATACTTATTACTTATATTATTCTCAATAAAACATGCATTATTACCCACATTATGCAGTTATGATCGCCAGAACTATAATAAATATACTTATTACTCCCAATATTATCAATGTAACATGCATTATTACCCATATAATGCAGTTATTATCGCTAGAACTGTAATAATTATACTTATTACTTATATTGTTAGCAATATAACGTGCATTATTACCCATATAATGCAGTTGTTATCGCTAGAACTGTAATAATTATACTTATTACTCATATTATTATCAATATAACATGCATTATTACCCATATTATGCAGTTATTATCGCTAGAACTGTAATAATTATACTTATTACTTATATTGTTAGCAATATAACGTGCATTATTACCCATATAATGCAGTTAATATCGCTAGAACTGTAATAATTATACTTATTACTCATATTATTCTCAATATAACATGCATTATTACCCACATTATGCAGTTATTATCGCTAGAACTATAATAAATATACGTATTACTTTCATTATCATCAAAATAACATGCATTATTACCCATATAATAGAGGTATTATCGCTAGAACTGTAATAATTATACTTATTACTTATACTATTAGCAATATAACGTGCATTTTTACCCATATAATGCAGTTATTATCGCTAGAACTGTAATAATTGTACTCATTACTTATATTATTAGCAATATAACGTGCATTATTACCCATATTATGCAGTTATTATCGCTAGAACTGTAATAATTATACTTATTACTTATATCATTATCAATATAACATGCATTATTACCCATATAATAGAGGTATTATCGCTAGAACTGTAATAATTATACTTATTACTTATACTATTAGCAATAAAACGTGCATTGTTACCCATATAATGCAGTTATTATCGCTAGAACTATAATAATTATACTTATTACTCCCGATATTATCAATATAACATGCATTATTACCCATATAATGCAGTTATTATCGCTAGAACTGTAATAATTATACTTATTAGTTATACTATTAGCAATATAACGTGCATTATTACCCATATAATGCAGTTATTATCGCCAGAGCTGTAATAATTATACTTATTACTTATATTATTCTGAATATAACATGCATTATTACCCACATTATGCAGTTATTATCGCTAGAACTATAATAAATATACGTATTACTTTCATTATCATCAATATAACATGCATTATTACCCATATAATGGAGGTATTATCGCTAGAACTGTAATAATTATACTTATTACTTATATTATTATCAATATAACATGCATTATTACCCATATTATGCAGTTATTATCGATAGAACTGTAATAAATACACTTATTACTTTTACTATTATCAATATATCATGCACTATTAGCCATATTTTACTATTATTATCGCTAGAACTATAATAATTATACTTATTACTCCCGATGTTATCAATATAGCATGCCTTATTACCCATATAATGCAGTTATTATCGCTAGAACTGTAATAATTATACTCATTACTTATATTATTAGCAATGTAACGTGCATTATTACCCATATTATGCAGTTATTATGGCTAGAACTGTAATATCTATACTTATTACTTATATTATTATCAATATAACATGCATTATTACCCATATAATGGAGGTATTATCGCTAGAACTGTAATAATTATACTTATTACTTATACTATTAGCAATATAACGTGCATTATTACCCATTTAATGCAGTTATTATCGCCAGAACTGTAATAATTATACTTATTACTTATATTATTCTCAATATAACATGCATTATTACCCATATAATGCAGTTATTATCGCTAGAACTGTAATAATTATACTTATTACTTATATTGTTAGCAATATAACGTGCATTATTACCCATATAATGCAGTTATTATCGCTAGAACTGTAATAATTATACTTATTACTTATATTATTTTCAATATAACATGCATTATTACCCATATAATGCAGTTATTACCGCTAGATCTGTAATAATTATACTTATTACTTATATTGTTAGCAATGTAACGTGCATTATTACCCATATTATGCAGTTATTATCGCTAGAACTGTAATAATTATACTTATTACTTATATCATTATCAATATAACATGCATTATTACCCATATAATAGAGGTATTATCGCTAGAACTGTAATAATTATACTTATTACTTATACTATTAGCAATATAACGTGCATTTTTACCCATATAATGCAGTTATTATCGCTAGAACTGTAATAATTATACTTATTACTTATATTGTTAGCAATATAACGTGCATTGTTACCCATATAATGCAGTTATTATCGCTAGAACTGAAATAATTATACATATTACTTATATTATTATCAATATAACATGCATTATTACCCATATAATGGAGGTATTATCGCAAGAACTGTAATAGTTATACTTATTACTTATACTATTAGCAATATAACGTGCATTATTACCCATATAATGCAGTTCTTATCGCCAGAACTGTAATAATTATACTTATTACTTATATTATTATCAATATAACATGCATTATTACCCATATAATGGAGGTATTATCGCAAGAACTGTAATAATTATACTTATTACTTATACTATTAGCAATATGACGTGCATTATTACCCATATAATGCAGTTATTATCGCCAGAACTGTAATAACTATACTTATTACTTATATTATTCTCAATATAACATGCATTATTACCCACATTATGCAGTTATTATCGCTAGAACTATAATAAATATACGTATTACTTTCATTATCATCAATATAACATGCATTATTACCCATATAATAGAGGTATTATCGCTAGAACTGTAATAATTATACTTATTACTTATACTATTAGCAATAAAACGTGCATTGTTACCCATATAATGCAGTTATTATCGCTAGAACTATAATAATTATACTTATTACTCCCGATATTATCAATATAGCATGCATTACTACCCATATAATGCAGTTATTATCGCTAGAACTGTAATAATTATACTTACTACTTATATTATTAGCAATATAACGTGCATTATTACCCATATAATGCAGTTATTATCGCTAGAACTGTAATAATTATACTTATTACTTATATTATTATCAATATAACATGCATTATTACCCATATAATGGAGGTATTATCGCAAGAACTGTAATAATTATACTTATTACTTATACTATTAGCAATATAACGTGCATTATTACCCATATAATGCAGTTATTATCGCCAGAACTGTAATAATTATACTTATTACTTATATTATTCTCAATAAAACATGCATTATTACCCACATTATGCAGTTATGATCGCCAGAACTATAATAAATATACTTATTACTCCCAATATTATCAATGTAACATGCATTATTACCCATATAATGCAGTTATTATCGCTAGAACTGTAATAATTATACTTATTACTTATATTGTTAGCAATATAACGTGCATTATTACCCATATAATGCAGTTGTTATCGCTAGAACTGTAATAATTATACTTATTACTCATATTATTATCAATATAACATGCATTATTACCCATATTATGCAGTTATTATCGCTAGAACTGTAATAATTATACTTATTACTTATATTGTTAGCAATATAACGTGCATTATTACCCATATAATGCAGTTAATATCGCTAGAACTGTAATAATTATACTTATTACTCATATTATTCTCAATATAACATGCATTATTACCCACATTATGCAGTTATTATCGCTAGAACTATAATAAATATACGTATTACTTTCATTATCATCAAAATAACATGCATTATTACCCATATAATAGAGGTATTATCGCTAGAACTGTAATAATTATACTTATTACTTATACTATTAGCAATATAACGTGCATTTTTACCCATATAATGCAGTTATTATCGCTAGAACTGTAATAATTGTACTCATTACTTATATTATTAGCAATATAACGTGCATTATTACCCATATTATGCAGTTATTATCGCTAGAACTGTAATAATTATACTTATTACTTATATCATTATCAATATAACATGCATTATTACCCATATAATAGAGGTATTATCGCTAGAACTGTAATAATTATACTTATTACTTATACTATTAGCAATAAAACGTGCATTGTTACCCATATAATGCAGTTATTATCGCTAGAACTATAATAATTATACTTATTACTCCCGATATTATCAATATAACATGCATTATTACCCATATAATGCAGTTATTATCGCTAGAACTGTAATAATTATACTTATTAGTTATACTATTAGCAATATAACGTGCATTATTACCCATATAATGCAGTTATTATCGCCAGAGCTGTAATAATTATACTTATTACTTATATTATTCTGAATATAACATGCATTATTACCCACATTATGCAGTTATTATCGCTAGAACTATAATAAATATACGTATTACTTTCATTATCATCAATATAACATGCATTATTACCCATATAATGGAGGTATTATCGCTAGAACTGTAATAATTATACTTATTACTTATATTATTATCAATATAACATGCATTATTACCCATATTATGCAGTTATTATCGATAGAACTGTAATAAATACACTTATTACTTTTACTATTATCAATATATCATGCACTATTAGCCATATTTTACTATTATTATCGCTAGAACTATAATAATTATACTTATTACTCCCGATGTTATCAATATAGCATGCCTTATTACCCATATAATGCAGTTATTATCGCTAGAACTGTAATAATTATACTCATTACTTATATTATTAGCAATGTAACGTGCATTATTACCCATATTATGCAGTTATTATGGCTAGAACTGTAATATCTATACTTATTACTTATATTATTATCAATATAACATGCATTATTACCCATATAATGGAGGTATTATCGCTAGAACTGTAATAATTATACTTATTACTTATACTATTAGCAATATAACGTGCATTATTACCCATTTAATGCAGTTATTATCGCCAGAACTGTAATAATTATACTTATTACTTATATTATTCTCAATATAACATGCATTATTACCCATATAATGCAGTTATTATCGCTAGAACTGTAATAATTATACTTATTACTTATATTGTTAGCAATATAACGTGCATTATTACCCATATAATGCAGTTATTATCGCTAGAACTGTAATAATTATACTTATTACTTATATTATTTTCAATATAACATGCATTATTACCCATATAATGCAGTTATTACCGCTAGATCTGTAATAATTATACTTATTACTTATATTGTTAGCAATGTAACGTGCATTATTACCCATATTATGCAGTTATTATCGCTAGAACTGTAATAATTATACTTATTACTTATATCATTATCAATATAACATGCATTATTACCCATATAATAGAGGTATTATCGCTAGAACTGTAATAATTATACTTATTACTTATACTATTAGCAATATAACGTGCATTTTTACCCATATAATGCAGTTATTATCGCTAGAACTGTAATAATTATACTTATTACTTATATTGTTAGCAATATAACGTGCATTGTTACCCATATAATGCAGTTATTATCGCTAGAACTGAAATAATTATACATATTACTTATATTATTATCAATATAACATGCATTATTACCCATATAATGGAGGTATTATCGCAAGAACTGTAATAGTTATACTTATTACTTATACTATTAGCAATATAACGTGCATTATTACCCATATAATGCAGTTCTTATCGCCAGAACTGTAATAATTATACTTATTACTTATATTATTATCAATATAACATGCATTATTACCCATATAATGGAGGTATTATCGCAAGAACTGTAATAATTATACTTATTACTTATACTATCAGCAATATAACGTGCATTATTACCCTTATAATGCAGTTATTATCGCCAGAACTGTAATAATTATACTTATTACTTATATTATTCTCAATATAACATGCATTATTACCCACATTATGCAGTTATTATCGCTAGAACTATAATAAATATACGTATTACTTTCATTATCATCAATATAACATGCATTATTACCCATGTAATAGAGGTATTATCGCTGGAACTGTAATAATTATACTTATTACTTATACTATTAGCAATAAAACGTGCATTGTTACCCATATAATGCAGTTATTATCGCTAGAACTATAATAATTATACTCATTACTCCCAATATTATCAATATAACATGCAATTTTACCCATATAATGCAGTTATTATCGCTAGAACTGTAATAATTATACTTATTACTTTTATTATTATCAATATAACATGCACTATTTGCCATATTTTACTATTATTATCGCTAGAACTATAATAATTATACTTATTACTCCCGATATTATCAATATAACATGCATTATTACAAATATAATGCAGTTATTATCGCTAGAACTATAATAAATATACGTATTACTTTCATTATCATCAATATAACATGCATTATTACCCATATAATAGAGGTATTATCGCTAGAACTGTAATAATTATACTTATTACTTATACTATTAGCAATAAAACGTGCATTGTTACCCATATAATGCAGTTATTATCGCTAGAACTATAATAATTATACTTATTACTCCCGAAATTATCAATATAACATGCATTATTACCCATATAATGCAGTTATTATCGCTAGAACTGTAATAATTATACTTATTACTTTTATTATTATCAATATAACATGCACTATTTGCCATATTTTACTATTATTATCGCTAGATCTATAATAATTATACTTATTACTCCCGATATTATCAATATAACATGCATTATTACAAATATAATGCAGTTATTATCGCTAGAACTATAATAAATATACGTATTACTTTCATTATCATCAATATAACATGCATTTATACCCATATAATAGAGGTATTATCGCTAGAACTGTAATAATTATACTTATTACTTATACTATTAGCAATAAAACGTGCATTGTTACCCATATAATGCAGTTATTATCGCTAGAACTATAATAATTATACTTATTACTCCCGATATTATCAATATAACATGCATTATTACCCATATAATGCAGTTATTATCGCTAGAACTGTAATAATTATACTTATTACTTATATTATTAGCAATATAACGTGCATTATTACCCATATAATGCAGTTATTATCGCTAGAACTGTAATAATTATACTTATTACTTATATTATTATCAATATAACATGCATTATTACCCATATAATGGAGGTATTATCGCAAGAACTGTAATAATTATACTTATTACTTATACTATTAGCAATATAACGTGCATGACTACCCATATAATGCAGTTATTATCGCCAGAACTGTAATAACTATACTTATTACTTATATTATTCTCAATATAACATGCATTATTACCCACATTATGCAGTTATTATCGCTAGAACTATAATAAATATACGTATTACTTTCATTATCATCAATATAACATGCATTATTACCCATATTATGCAGTTATTATCGACAGAACTGTAATAAATATACTTATTACTTTTATTATTATCAATATAACATGCACTATTTGCCATATTTTACTATTATTATCGCTAGAACTATAATAATTATACTTATTACTCCCGATATTATCAATATAACATGCATTATTACCCATATAATGCAGTTATTATCGCTAGAACTGTAATAATTATACTTATTACTTATATTATTAGCAATATAACGTGCATTATTACCCATATAATGCAGTTATTATCGCTAGAACTGTAATAATTATACTTATTACTTATATTATTATCAATATAACATGCATTATTACCCATATAATGGAGGTATTATCGCAAGAACTGTAATAATTATACTTATTACTTATACTATTAGCAATATGACGTGCATTATTACCCATATAATGCAGTTATTATCGCCAGAACTGTAATAACTATACTTATTACTTATATTATTCTCAATATAACATGCATTATTACCCACATTATGCAGTTATTATCGCTAGAACTATAATAAATATACGTATTACTTTCATTATCATCAATATAACATGCATTATTACCCATATAATGGAGGTATTATCGCTAGAACTGTAATAATTATACTTATTACTTATATTATTATCAATATAACATGCATTATTACCCATATTATGCAGTTATTATCGATAGAACTGTAATAAATACACTTATTACTTTTACTATTATCAATATATCATGCACTATTAGCCATATTTTACTATTATTATCGCTAGAACTGTAATAATTATACTTATTACTCCCGATGTTATCAATATAACATGCCTTATTACCCATATAATGCAGTTATTATCGCTAGAACTGTAATAATTATACTCATTACTTATATTATTAGCAATGTAACGTGCATTATTACCCATATTATGCAGTTATTATGGCTAGAACTGTAATATCTATACTTATTACTTATATTATTATCAATATAACATGCATTATTACCCATATAATGGCGGTATTATCGCTAGAACTGTAATAATTATACTTATTACTTATACTATTAGCAATATAACGTGCATGACTACCCATATAATGCAGTTATTATCGCCAGAACTGTAATAACTATACTTATTACTTATATTATTCTCAATATAACATGCATTATTACCCACATTATGCAGTTATTATCGCTAGAACTATAATAAATATACGTATTACTTTCATTATCATCAATATAACATGCATTATTACCCATATTATGCAGTTATTATCGACAGAACTGTAATAAATATACTTATTACTTTTATTATTATCAATATAACATGCACTATTTGCCATATTTTACTATTATTATCGCTAGAACTATAATAATTATACTTATTACTCCCGATATTATCAATATAACATGCATTATTACCCATATAATGCAGTTATTATCGCTAGAACTGTAATAATTATACTTATTACTTATATTATTAGCAATATAACGTGCATTATTACCCATATAATGCAGTTATTATCGCTAGAACTGTAATAATTATACTTATTACTTATATTATTATCAATATAACATGCATTATTACCCATATAATGGAGGTATTATCGCAAGAACTGTAATAATTATACTTATTACTTATACTATTAGCAATATGACGTGCATCATTACCCATATAATGCAGTTATTATCGCCAGAACTGTAATAACTATACTTATTACTTATATTATTCTCAATATAACATGCATTATTACCCACATTATGCAGTTATTATCGCTAGAACTATAATAAATATACGTATTACTTTCATTATCATCAATATAACATGCATTATTACCCATATAATGGAGGTATTATCGCTAGAACTGTAATAATTATACTTATTACTTATATTATTATCAATATAACATGCATTATTACCCATATTATGCAGTTATTATCGATAGAACTGTAATAAATACACTTATTACTTTTACTATTATCAATATATCATGCACTATTAGCCATATTTTACTATTATTATCGCTAGAACTATAATAATTATACTTATTACTCCCGATGTTATCAATATAACATGCCTTATTACCCATATAATGCAGTTATTATCGCTAGAACTGTAATAATTATACTCATTACTTATATTATTAGCAATGTAACGTGCATTATTACCCATATTATGCAGTTATTATGGCTAGAACTGTAATACCTATACTTATTACTTATATTATTATCAATATAACATGCATTATTACCCATATAATGGCGGTATTATCGCTAGAACTGTAATAATTATACTTATTACTTATACTATTAGCAATATAACGTGCATGACTACCCATATAATGCAGTTATTATCGCTAGAACTGTAATAATTATACTTATTACTTATATTGTTAGCAATATAACGTGCATTATTACCCATATAATGCAGTTATTATCGCTAGAACTGTAATAATTATACTTATTACTTATATTATTCCCAATATAACATGCATTATTACCCATATAATGCAGTTATTATCGCTAGATCTGTAATAATTATACTTATTACTTACATTGTTAGCAATATAACGTGCATTATTACCCATATTATGCAGTTATTATCGCTAGAACTGTAATAATTATACTTATTACTTATATCATTATCAATATAACATGCATTATTACCCATATAATAGAGGTATTATCGCTAGAACTGTAATAATTATACTTATTACTTATACTATTAGCAATATAACGTGCATTTTTACCCATATAATGCAGTTATTATCGCTAGAACTGTAATAATTATACTTATTACTTATATTGTTAGCAATATAACGTGCATTGTTACCCATATAATGCAGTTATTATCGCTAGAACTGAAATAATTATACATATTACTTATATTATTATCAATATAACATGCATTATTACCCATATAATGGAGGTATTATCGCAAGAACTGTAATAATTATACTTACTACTTATACTATTAGCAATATAACGTGCATTATTACCCATATAATGCAGTTATTATCGCCAGAACTGTAATAATTATACTTATTACTTATATTATTCTCAATATAACATGCATTATTACCCACATTATGCAGTTATGATCGCCAGAACTATAATAAATATACTTATTACTCCCAATATTATCAATGTAACATGCATTATTACCCATATAATGGAGGTATTATCGCTAGAACTGTAATAATTATACTTATTACTTATACTATTAGCAATATAACGTGCATTTTTACCCATATAATGCAGTTATTATCGCTAGAACTGTAATAATTATACTCATTACTTATATTGTTAGCAATATAACGTGCATTATTACCCATGTAATGCAGTTCTTATCGCTAGAACTGTAATAATTATACTTATTACTTATATTATTATCAATATAACATGCATTATTACCCATATAATGGAGGTATTATCGCAAGAACTGTAATAATTATAGTTATTACTTATACTATTAGCAATATAACGTGCATTATTACCCTTATAATGCAGTTATTATCGCCAGAACTGTAATAATTATACTTATTACTTATATTATTCTCAATATAACATGCATTATTACCCACATTATGCAGTTATTATCGCTAGAACTATAATAAATATACGTATTACTTTCATTATCATCAATATAACATGCATTATTACCCATATAATAGAGGTATTATCGCTAGAACTGTAATAATTATACTTATTACTTATACTATTAGCAATAAAACGTGCATTGTTACCCATATAATGCAGTTATTATCGCTAGAACTATAATAATTATACTTATTACTCCCGATATTATCAATATAACATGCATTATTACCCATATAATGCAGTTATTATCGCTAGAACTGTAATAATTATACTTATTACTTATATTATTAGCAATATAACGTGCATTATTACCCATATAATGCAGTTATTATCGCTAGAACTGTAATAATTATACTTATTACTTATATTATTATCAATATAACATGCATTATTACCCATATAATGGAGGTATTATCGCAAGAACTGTAATAATTATACTTATTACTTATACTATTAGCAATATAACGTGCATTATTACCCACATTATGCAGTTATTATCGCTAGAACTATAATAAATATACGTATTACTTTCATTATCATCAATATAACATGCATTATTACCCATATTATGCAGTTATTATCGATAGAACTGTAATAAATATACTTATTACTTTTATTATTATCAATATAACATGCACTATTTGCCATATTTTACTATTATTATCGCTAGAACTATAATAATTATACTTATTACTCCCGATATTATCAATATAACATGCATTATTACCCATATAATGCAGTTATTATCGCTAGAACTGTAATAATTATACTTATTACTTATATTATTATCAATATAACATGCATTATTACCCATATAATGCAGTTATTATCGCTAGAACTGTAATAATTGTACTCATTACTTATATTATTAGCAATATAACGTGCATTATTACCCATATTATGCAGTTATTATCGCTAGAACTGTAATAATTATACTTATGACTTATATCATTATCAATATAACATGCATTATTACCCACATTATGCAGTTATTATCGCTAGAACTATAATAAATATACGTATTACTTTCATTATCATCAAAATAACATGCATTATTACCCATATAATAGAGGTATTATCGCTAGAACTGTAATAATTATACTTATTACTTATACTATTAGCAATAAAACGTGCATTGTTACCCATATAATGCAATTATTATCGCTAGAACTATAATAATTATACGTATTACTTTTATTATCATCAATATAACATGCATTATTACGCATATTATGCAGTTATTATCGATAGAACTGTAATAAATATACTTATTACTTTTATTATTATCAATATAACATGCACTATTTGCCATATTTTACTATTATTATCGCTAGAACTATAATAATTATACTTATTACTCCCGATATTATCAATATAACATGCATTATTACAAATATAATGCAGTTATTATCGCTAGAACTATAATAAATATACGTATTACTTTCATTATCATCAATATAACATGCATTATTACCCATATAATAGAGGTATTATCGCTAGAACTGTAATAATTATACTTATTACTTATACTATTAGCAATAAAACGTGCATTGTTACCCATATAATGCAGTTATTATCGCTAGAACTATAATAATTATACTTATTACTCCCGATATTATCAATATAACATGCATTATTACCCATATAATGCAGTTATTATCGCTAGAACTGTAATAATTATACTTATTACTTATATTATTAGCAATATAACGTGCATTATTACCCATATTATGCAGTTATTATCGCTAGAACTGTAATAATTATACTTATTACTTATATCATTATCAATATAACATGCATTATTACCCATATAATAGAGGTATTATCGCTAGAACTGTAATAATTATACTTATTACTTATACTATTAGCAATATAACGTGCATTATTACCCATACAATGCAGTTATTATCGCCAGAACTGTAATAACTATACTTATTACTTATATTATTCTCAATATAACATGCATTATTACCCACATTATGCAGTTATTATCGCTAGAACTATAATAAATATACGTATTACTTTCATTATCATCAATATAACATGCATTATTACCCATATTATGCAGTTATTATCGACAGAACTGTAATAAATATACTTATTACTTTTATTATTATCAATATAACATGCACTATTTGCCATATTTTACTATTATTATCGCTAGAACTATAATAATTATACTTATTACTCCCGATATTATCAATATAACATGCATTATTACCCATATAATGCAGTTATTATCGCTAGAACTGTAATAATTATACTTATTACTTATATTATTATCAATATAACATGCATTATTACCCATATAATGCAGTTATTATCGCTAGAACTGTAATAATTGTACTCATTACTTATATTATTAGCAATATAACGTGCATTATTACCCATATTATGCAGTTATTATCGCTAGAACTGTAATAATTATACTTATTACTTATATCATTATCAATATAACATGCATTATTACCCATATAATAGAGGTATTATCGCTAGAACTGTAATAATTATACTTATTACTTATACTATTAGCAATATAACGTGCATTATTACCCATATAATGCAGTTATTATCGCCAGAACTGTAATAATTATACTTATTACTTATATTATTCTCAATATAACATGCATTATTACCCACATTATGCAGTTATTATCGCTAGAACTATAATAAATATACGTATTACTTTCATTATCATCAAAATAACATGCATTATTACCCATATAATAGAGGTATTATCGCTAGAACTGTAATAATTATACTTATTACTTATACTATTAGCAATAAAACGTGCATTGTTACCCATATAATGCAGTTATTATCACTAGAACTATAATAATTATACGTATTACTTTTATTATCATCAATATAACATGCATTATTACCCATATTATGCAGTTATTATCGATAGAACTGTAATAAATATACTTATTACTTTTATTATTATCAATATAACATGCACTATTTGCCATATTTTACTATTATTATCGCTAGAACTATAATAATTATACTCATTACTCCCAATATTATCAATATAACATGCAATTTTACCCATATAATGCAGTTATTATCGCTAGAACTGTAATAATTATACTTATTACTTTTATTATTATCAATATTAACATGCACTATTTGCCATATTTTACTATTATTATCGCTAGAACTATAATAATTATACTTATTACTCCCGATATTATCAATATAACATGCATTATTTCAAATATAATGCAGTTATTATCGCTAGAACTATAATAATTATACTTATTACTCCCGATATTATCAATATAACATGCATTATTACCCATATAATAGAGGTATTATCGCTAGAACTGTAATAATTATACTTATTACTTATACTATTAGCAATAAAACGTGCATTGTTACCCATATAATGCAGTTATTATCGCTAGAACTATAATAATTATACTTATTACTCCCGATATTATCAATATAACATGCATTATTACCCATATAATGCAGTTATTATCGCTAGAACTTAATAATTATACTTATTACTTATATTATTAGCAATATAACGTGAATTATTACCCATATAATGCAGTTATTATCGCTAGAACTGTAATAATTATACTTATTACTTATATTATTATCAATATAACATGCATTATTACCCATATAATGGAGGTATTATCGCAAGAACTGTAATAATTATACTTATTACTTATACTATTAGCAATATAACGTGCATTACTACCCATATAATGCAGTTATTATCGCCAGAACTGTAATAACTATACTTATTACTTATATTATTCTCAATATAACATGCATTATTACCCACATTATGCAGTTATTATCGCTAGAACTATAATAAATATACGTATTACTTTCATTATCATCAATATAACATGCATTATTACCCATATTATGCAGTTATTATCGACAGAACTGTAATAAATATACTTATTACTTTTATTATTATCAATATAACATGCACTATTTGCCATATTTTACTATTATTATCGCTAGAACTATAATAATTATACTTATTACTCCCGATATTATCAATATAACATGTATTATTACCCATATAATGCAGTTATTATCGCTACAACTGTAATAATTATACTTATTACTTATATTATTAGCAATATAACGTGCATTATTACCCATATAATGCAGTTATTATCGCTAGAACTGTAATAATTATACTTATTACTTATATTATTATCAATATAACATGCATTATTACCCATATAATGGAGGTATTATCGCAAGAACTGTAATAATTATACTTATTACTTATACTATTAGCAATATAACGTGCATTATTACCCATATAATGCAGTTATTATCGCCAGAACTGTAATAACTATACTTATTACTTATATTATTCTCAATATAACATGCATTATTACCCACATTATGCAGTTATTATCGCTAGAACTATAATAAATATACGTATTACTTTCATTATCATCAATATAACATGCATTATTACCCATATAATGGAGGTATTATCGCTAGAACTGTAATAATTATACTTATTACTTATATTATTATCAATATAACATGCATTATTACCCATATTATGCAGTTATTATCGATAGAACTGTAATAAATACACTTATTACTTTTACTATTATCAATATATCATGCACTATTAGCCATATTTTACTATTATTATCGCTAGAACTATAATAATTATACTTATTACTCCCGATATTATCAATATAACATGCCTTATTACCCATATAATGCAGTTATTATCGCTAGAACTGTAATAATTATACTCATTACTTATATTATTAGCAATGTAACGTGCATTATTACCCATATTATGCAGTTATTATGGCTAGAACTGTAATATCTATACTTATTACTTATATTATTATCAATATAACATACATTATTACCCATATAATGGCGGTATTATCGCTAGAACTGTAATAATTATACTTATTACTTATACTATTAGCAATATAACGTGCATTATTACCCATTTAATGCAGTTATTATCGCCAGAACTGTAATAATTATACTTATTACTTATATTATTCTCAATATAACATGCATTATTACCCATATAATGCAGTTATTATCGCTAGAACTGTAATAATTATACTTATTACTTATATTGTTAGCAATATAACGTGCATTATTACCCATATAATGCAGTTATTATCGCTAGAACTGTAATAATTATACTTATTACTTATATTATTCCCAATATAACATGCATTATTACCCATATAATGCAGTTATTATCGCTAGATCTGTAATAATTATACTTATTACTTACATTGTTAGCAATATAACGTGCATTATTACCCATATTATGCAGTTATTATCGCTAGAACTGTAATAATTATACTTATTACTTATATCATTATCAATATAACATGCATTATTACCCATATAATAGAGGTATTATCGCTAGAACTGTAATAATTATACTTATTACTTATACTATTAGCAATATAACGTGCATTTTTACCCATATAATGCAGTTATTATCGCTAGAACTGTAATAATTATACTTATTACTTATATTGTTAGCAATATAACGTGCATTGTTACCCATATAATGCAGTTATTATCGCTAGAACTGAAATAATTATACATATTACTTATATTATTATCAATATAACATGCATTATTACCCATATAATGGAGGTATTATCGCAAGAACTGTAATAATTATACTTACTACTTATACTATTAGCAATATAACGTGCATTATTACCCTTATAATGCAGTTATTATCGCCAGAACTGTAATAATTATACTTATTACTTATATTATTCTCAATATAACATGCATTGTTACCCATATAATAGAGGTATTATCGCTAGAACTGTAATAATTATACTTATTACTTATATCATTATCAATATAACATGCATTATTACCCATATAATGCAGTTATTATCGCTAGAACTGTAATAATTATACTTATTACTTATATTATTATCAATATAACATGCATTATTACCCACATTATGCAGTTATTATCGCTAGAACTATAATAAATATACGTATTACTTTCATTATCATCAAAATAACATGCATTATTACCCATATAATGGAGGTATTATCGCAAGAACTGTAATAATTATACTTATTACTTATACTATTAGCAATATAACGTGCATTATTACCCACATTATGCAGTTATTATCGCTAGAACTATAATAAATATACGTATTACTTTCATTATCATCAATATAACATGCATTATTACCCATATTATGCAGTTATTATCGATAGAACTGTAATAAATATACTTATTACTTTTATTATTATCAATATAACATGCACTATTTGCCATATTTTACTATTATTATCGCTAGAACTATAATAATTATACTTATTACTCCCGATATTATCAATATAACATGCATTATTACAAATATAATGCAGTTATTATCGCTAGAACTATAATAAATATACGTATTACTTTCATTATCATCAATATAACATGCATTATTACCCATATAATAGAGGTATTATCGCTAGAACTGTAATAATTATACTTATTACTTATACTATTAGCAATAAAACGTGCATTGTTACCCATATAATGCAGTTATTATCGCTAGAACTATAATAATTATACTTATTACTCCCGATATTATCAATATAACATGCATTATTACCCATATAATGCAGTTATTATCGCTAGAACTGTAATAATTATACTTATTACTTATATTACTAGCAATATAACGTGCATTATTACCCATATAATGCAGTTATTATCGCTAGAACTGTAATAATTATACTTATTACTTATATTATTATCAATATAACATGCATTATTACCCATATAATGGAGGTATTATCGCTAGAACTGTAATAATTATACTTATTACTTATACTATTAGCAACATAACGTGCATTATTACCCATATAATGCAGTTATTATCGCCAGAACTGTAATAACTATACTTATTACTCTATTATTCTCAATATAACATGCATTATTACCCACATTATGCAGTTATTATCGCTAGAACTATAATAAATATACGTATTACTTTCATTATCATCAATATAACATGCATTATTACCCATATTATGCAGTTATTATCGATAGAACTGTAATAAATATACTTATTACTTTTATTATTATCAATATAACATGCACTATTTGCCATATTTTACTATTATTATCGCTAGAACTATAATAATTATACTTATTACTCCCGATATTATCAATATAACATGCATTATTACCCATATAATGCAGTTATTATCGCTAGAACTGTAATAATTATACTTATTACTTATATTATTATCAATATAACATGCATTATTACCCATATAATGCAGTTATTATCGCTAGAACTGTAATAATTGTACTCATTACTTATATTATTAGCAATATAACGTGCATTATTACCCATATTATGCAGTTATTATCGCTAGAACTGTAATAATTATACTTATTACTTATATCATTATCAATATAACATGCATTATTACCCATATAATAGAGGTATTATCGCTAGAACTGTAATAATTATACTTATTACTTATACTATTAGCAATATAACGTGCATTATTACCCATATAATGCAGTTATTATCGCCAGAACTGTAATAATTATACTTATTACTTATATTATTCTCAATATAACATGCATTATTACCCACATTATGCAGTTATTATCGCTAGAACTATAATAAATATACGTATTACTTTCATTATCATCAAAATAACATGCATTATTACCCATATAATAGAGGTATTATCGCTAGAACTGTAATAATTATACTTATTACATATACTATTAGCAATAAAACGTGCATTGTTACCCATATAATGCAGTTATTATCGCCAGAACTGTAATAACTATACTTATTACTTATATTATTCTCAATATAACATGCATTATTACCCACATTATGCAGTTATTATCGCTAGAACTATAATAAATATACGTATTACTTTCATTATCATCAATATAACATGCATTATTACCTATATTATGCAGTTATTATCGATAGAACTGTAATAAATATACTTATTACTTTTATTATTATCAATATAACATGCACTATTTGCCATATTTTACTATTATTATCGCTAGAACTATAATAATTATACTTATTACTCCCGATATTATCAATATAACATGCATTATTACCCATATAATGCAGTTATTATCGCTAGAACTGTAATAATTATACTTATTACTTATATTATTATCAATATAACATGCATTATTACCCATATAATGCAGTTATTATCGCTAGAACTGTAATATTTGTACTCATTACTTATATTATTAGCAATATAACGTGCATTATTACCCATATTATGCAGTTATTATCGCTAGAACTGTAATAATTATACTTATGACTTATATCATTATCAATATAACATGCATTATTACCCATATAATAGAGGTATTATCGCTAGAACTGTAAGAATTATACTTTTTACTTATACTATTAGCAATATAACGTGCATTATTACCCATATAATGCAGTTATTATCGCCAGAACTGTAATAATTATACTTATTACTTATATTATTCTCAATAGAACATGCATTATTACCCACATTATGCAGTTATTATCGCTAGAACTATAATAAATATACGTATTACTTTCATTATCATCAAAATAACATGCATTATTACCCATATAATAGAGGTATTATCGCTAGAACTGTAATAATTATACTTATTACTTATACTATTAGCAATAAAACGTGCATTGTTACCCATATAATGCAGTTATTATCGCCAGAACTGTAATAACTATACTTATTACTTATATTATTCTCAATATAACATGCATTATTACCCACATTATGCAGTTATTATCGCTAGAACTATAATAAATATACGTATTACTTTCATTATCATCAATATAACATGCATTATTACCTATATTATGCAGTTATTATCGATAGAACTGTAATAAATATACTTATTACTTTTATTATTATCAATATAACATGCACTATTTGCCATATTTTACTATTATTATCGCTAGAACTATAATAATTATACTTATTACTCCCGATATTATCAGTATAACATGCATTATTACCCATATAATGCAGTTATTATCGCTAGAACTGTAATAATTATACTTATTACTTATATCATTATCAATATAACATGCATTATTACCCATATAATAGAGGTATTATCGCTAGAACTGTAATAATTATACTTATTACTTATATTATTATCAATATAACATGCATTATTACCCATATAATGCAGTTATTATCGCTAGAACTGTAATAATTGTACTCATTACTTATATTATTAGCAATATAACGTGCATTATTACCCATATTATGCAGTTATTATCGCTAGAACTGTAATAATTATACTTATTACTTATATCATTATCAATATAACATGCATTATTACCCATATAATAGAGGTATTATCGCTAGAACTGTAATAATTATACTTATTACTTATACTATTAGCAATATAACGTGCATTATTACCCATATAATGCAGTTATTATCGCCAGAACTGTAATAATTATACTTATTACTTATATTATTCTCAATATAACATGCATTATTACCCACATTATGCAGTTATTATCGCTAGAACTATAATAAATATACGTATTACTTTCATTATCATCAAAATAACATGCATTATTACCCATATAATAGAGGTATTATCGCTAGAACTGTAATAATTATACTTATTACTTATACTATTAGCAATAAAACGTGCATTGTTACCCATATAATGCAGTTATTATCACTAGAACTATAATAATTATACGTATTACTTTCATTATCATCAATATAACATGCATTATTACCCATATTATGCAGTTATTATCGATAGAACTGTAATAAATATACTTATTACTTTTATTATTATCAATATAACATGCACTATTTGCCATATTTTACTATTATTATCGCTAGAACTATAATAAATATACGTATTGCTTTCATTATCATCAATATAACATGCATTATTACCCATATAATAGAGGTATTATCGCTAGAACTGTAATAATTATACTTATTACTTATACTATTAGCAATAAAACGTGCATTGTTACCCATATAATGCAGTTATTATCGCTAGAACTATAATAATTATACTTATTACTCCCGATATTATCAATATAACATGCATTATTACCCATATAATGCAGTTATTATCGCTAGAACTGTAATAATTATACTTATTACTTATATTATTAGCAATATAACGTGCATTGTTACCCATATAATGCAGTTATTATCGCTAGAACTGTAATAATTATACTTATTACTTATATTATTATCAATATAACATGCATTATTACCCATATAATGGAGGTATTATCGCTAGAACTGTAATAATTATACTTATTACTTATACTATTAGCAACATAACGTGCATTATTACCCATATAATGCAGTTATTATCGCCAGAACTGTAATAACTATACTTATTACTCTATTATTCTCAATATAACATGCATTATTACCCACATTATGCAGTTATTATCGCTAGAACTATAATAAATATACGTATTACTTTCATTATCATCAATATAACATGCATTATTACCCATATTATGCAGTTATTATCGATAGAACTGTAATAAATATACTTATTACTTTTATTATTATCAATATAACATGCACTATTTGCCATATTTTACTATTATTATCGCTAGAACTATAATAATTATACTTATTACTCCCGATATTATCAATATAACATGCATTATTACCCATATAATGCAGTTATTATCGCTAGAACTGTAATAATTATACTTATTACTTATATTATTATCAATATAACATGCATTATTACCCATATAATGCAGTTATTATCGCTAGAACTGTAATAATTGTACTCATTACTTATATTATTAGCAATATAACGTGCATTATTACCCATATTATGCAGTTATTATCGCTAGAACTGTAATAATTATACTTATTACTTATATCATTATCAATATAACATGCATTATTACCCATATAATAGAGGTATTATCGCTAGAACTGTAATAATTATACTTATTACTTATACTATTAGCAATATAACGTGCATTATTACCCATATAATGCAGTTATTATCGCCAGAACTGTAATAATTATACTTATTACTTATATTATTCTCAATATAACATGCATTATTACCCACATTACGCAGTTATTATCGCTAGAACTATAATAAATATACGTATTACTTTCATTATCATCAAAATAACATGCATTATTACCCATATAATAGAGGTATTATCGCTAGAACTGTAATAATTATACTTATTACATATACTATTAGCAATAAAACGTGCATTGTTACCCATATAATGCAGTTATTATCGCCAGAACTGTAATAACTATACTTATTACTTATATTATTCTCAATATAACATGCATTATTACCCACATTATGCAGTTATTATCGCTAGAACTATAATAAATATACGTATTACTTTCATTATCATCAATATAACATGCATTATTACCTATATTATGCAGTTATTATCGATAGAACTGTAATAAATATACTTATTACTTTTATTATTATCAATATAACATGCACTATTTGCCATATTTTACTATTATTATCGCTAGAACTATAATAATTATACTTATTACTCCCGATATTATCAATATAACATGCATTATTACCCATATAATGCAGTTATTATCGCTAGAACTGTAATAATTATACTTATTACTTATATTATTATCAATATAACATGCATTATTACCCATATAATGCAGTTATTATCGCTAGAACTGTAATATTTGTACTCATTACTTATATTATTAGCAATATAACGTGCATTATTACCCATATTATGCAGTTATTATCGCTAGAACTGTAATAATTATACTTATGACTTATATCATTATCAATATAACATGCATTATTACCCATATAATAGAGGTATTATCGCTAGAACTGTAAGAATTATACTTTTTACTTATACTATTAGCAATATAACGTGCATTATTACCCATATAATGCAGTTATTATCGCCAGAACTGTAATAATTATACTTATTACTTATATTATTCTCAATAGAACATGCATTATTACCCACATTATGCAGTTATTATCGCTAGAACTATAATAAATATACGTATTACTTTCATTATCATCAAAATAACATGCATTATTACCCATATAATAGAGGTATTATCGCTAGAACTGTAATAATTATACTTATTACTTATACTATTAGCAATAAAACGTGCATTGTTACCCATATAATGCAGTTATTATCGCCAGAACTGTAATAACTATACTTATTACTTATATTATTCTCAATATAACATGCATTATTACCCACATTATGCAGTTATTATCGCTAGAACTATAATAAATATACGTATTACTTTCATTATCATCAATATAACATGCATTATTACCTATATTATGCAGTTATTATCGATAGAACTGTAATAAATATACTTATTACTTTTATTATTATCAATATAACATGCACTATTTGCCATATTTTACTATTATTATCGCTAGAACTATAATAATTATACTTATTACTCCCGATATTATCAGTATAACATGCATTATTACCCATATAATGCAGTTATTATCGCTAGAACTGTAATAATTATACTTATTACTTATATCATTATCAATATAACATGCATTATTACCCATATAATAGAGGTATTATCGCTAGAACTGTAATAATTATACTTATTACTTATATTATTATCAATATAACATGCATTATTACCCATATAATGTAGTTATTATCGCTAGAACTGTAATAATTGTACTCATTACTTATATTATTAGCAATATAACGTGCATTATTACCCATATTATGCAGTTATTATCGCTAGAACTGTAATAATTATACTTATTACTTATATCATTATCAATATAACATGCATTATTACCCATATAATAGAGGTATTATCGCTAGAACTGTAATAATTATACTTATTACTTATACTATTAGCAATATAACGTGCATTATTACCCATATAATGCAGTTATTATCGCCAGAACTGTAATAATTATACTTATTACTTATATTATTCTCAATATAACATGCATTATTACCCACATTATGCAGTTATTATCGCTAGAACTATAATAAATATACGTATTACTTTCATTATCATCAAAATAACATGCATTATTACCCATATAATAGAGGTATTATCGCTAGAACTGTAATAATTATACTTATTACTTATACTATTAGCAATAAAACGTGCATTGTTACCCATATAATGCAGTTATTATCACTAGAACTATAATAATTATACGTATTACTTTCATTATCATCAATATAACATGCATTATTACCCATATTATGCAGTTATTATCGATAGAACTGTAATAAATATACTTATTACTTTTATTATTATCAATATAACATGCACTATTTGCCATATTTTACTATTATTATCGCTAGAACTATAATAAATATACGTATTACTTTCATTATCATCAATATAACATGCATTATTACCCATATAATAGAGGTATTATCGCTAGAACTGTAATAATTATACTTATTACTTATACTATTAGCAATAAAACGTGCATTGTTACCCATATAATGCAGTTATTATCGCTAGAACTATAATAATTATACTTATTACTCCCGATATTATCAATATAACATGCATTATTACCCATATAATGCAGTTATTATCGCTAGAACTGTAATAATTATACTTATTACTTATATTATTAGCAATATAACGTGCATTGTTACCCATATAATGCAGTTATTATCGCTAGAACTGTAATAATTATACTTATTACTTATATTATTATCAATATAACATGCATTATTACCCATATAATGGAGGTATTATCGCTAGAACTGTAATAATTATACTTATTACTTATACTATTAGCAACATAACGTGCATTATTACCCATATAATGCAGTTATTATCGCCAGAACTGTAATAACTATACTTATTACTCTATTATTCTCAATATAACATGCATTATTACCCACATTATGCAGTTATTATCGCTAGAACTATAATAAATATACGTATTACTTTCATTATCATCAATATAACATGCATTATTACCCATATTATGCAGTTATTATCGATAGAACTGTAATAAATATACTTATTACTTTTATTATTATCAATATAACATGCACTATTTGCCATATTTTACTATTATTATCGCTAGAACTATAATAATTATACTTATTACTCCCGATATTATCAATATAACATGCATTATTACCCATATAATGCAGTTATTATCGCTAGAACTGTAATAATTATACTTATTACTTATATTATTATCAATATAACATGCATTATTACCCATATAATGCAGTTATTATCGCTAGAACTGTAATAATTGTACTCATTACTTATATTATTAGCAATATAACGTGCATTATTACCCATATTATGCAGTTATTATCGCTAGAACTGTAATAATTATACTTATTACTTATATCATTATCAATATAACATGCATTATTACCCATATAATAGAGGTATTATCGCTAGAACTGTAATAATTATACTTATTACTTATACTATTAGCAATATAACGTGCATTATTACCCATATAATGCAGTTATTATCGCCAGAACTGTAATAATTATACTTATTACTTATATTATTCTCAATATAACATGCATTATTACCCACATTACGCAGTTATTATCGCTAGAACTATAATAAATATACGTATTACTTTCATTATCATCAAAATAACATGCATTATTACCCATATAATAGAGGTATTATCGCTAGAACTGTAATAATTATACTTATTACATATACTATTAGCAATAAAACGTGCATTGTTACCCATATAATGCAGTTATTATCGCCAGAACTGTAATAACTATACTTATTACTTATATTATTCTCAATATAACATGCATTATTACCCACATTATGCAGTTATTATCGCTAGAACTATAATAAATATACGTATTACTTTCATTATCATCAATATAACATGCATTATTACCTATATTATGCAGTTATTATCGATAGAACTGTAATAAATATACTTATTACTTTTATTATTATCAATATAACATGCACTATTTGCCATATTTTACTATTATTATCGCTAGAACTATAATAATTATACTTATTACTCCCGATATTATCAATATAACATGCATTATTACCCATATAATGCAGTTATTATCGCTAGAACTGTAATAATTATACTTATTACTTATATTGTTATCAATATAACATGCATTATTACCCATATAATGCAGTTATTATCGCTAGAACTGTAATATTTGTACTCATTACTTATATTATTAGCAATATAACGTGCATTATTACCCATATTATGCAGTTATTATCGCTAGAACTGTAATAATTATACTTATGACTTATATCATTATCAATATAACATGCATTATTACCCATATAATAGAGGTATTATCGCTAGAACTGTAAGAATTATACTTTTTACTTATACTATTAGCAATATAACGTGCATTATTACCCATATAATGCAGTTATTATCGCCAGAACTGTAATAATTATACTTATTACTTATATTATTCTCAATATAACATGCATTATTACCCACATTATGCAGTTATTATCGCTAGAACTATAATAAATATACGTATTACTTTCATTATCATCAAAATAACATGCATTATTACCCATATAATAGAGGTATTATCGCTAGAACTGTAATAATTATACGTATTACTTTTATTATCATCAATATAACATGCATTATTACCCATATTATGCAGTTATTATCGATAGAACTGTAATAAATATACTTATTACTTTTATTATTATCAATATAACATGCACTATTTGCCATATTTTACTATTATTATCGCTAGAACTATAATAATTATACTTATTACTCCCGATATTATCAATATAACATGCATTATTACAAATATAATGCAGTTATTATCGCTAGAACTATAATAAATATACGTATTACTTTCATTATCATCAATATAACATGCATTATTACCCATATAATAGAGGTATTATCGCTAGAACTGTAATAATTATACTTATTACTTATACTATTAGCAATAAAACGTGCATTGTTACCCATATAATGCAGTTATTATCGCTAGAACTATAATAATTATACTTATTACTCCCGATATTATCAATATAACATGCATTATTACCCATATAATGCAGTTATTATCGCTAGAACTGTAATAATTATACTTATTACTTATATTATTAGCAATATAACGTGCATTATTACCCATATAATGCAGTTATTATCGCTAGAACTGTAATAATTATACTTATTACTTATATTATTATCAATATAACATGCATTATTACCCATATAATGGAGGTATTATCGCTAGAACTGTAATAATTATACTTATTACTTATACTATTAGCAATATAACGTGCATTATTACCCATATAATGCAGTTATTATCGCCAGAACTGTAATAACTATACTTATTACTCTATTATTCTCAATATAACATGCATTATTACCCACATTATGCAGTTATTATCGCTAGAACTATAATAAATATACGTATTACTTTCATTATCATCAATATAACATGCATCATTACCCATATTATGCAGTTATTATCGATAGAACTGTAATAAATATACTTATTACTTTTATTATTATCAATATAACATGCACTATTTGCCATATTTTACTATTATTATCGCTAGAACTATAATAATTATACTTATTACTCCCGATATTATCAATATAACATGCATTATTACCCATATAATGCAGTTATTATCGCTAGAACTGTAATAATTATACTTATTACTTATATTATTATCAATATAACATGCATTATTACCCATATAATGCAGTTATTATCGCTAGAACTGTAATAATTGTACTCATTACTTATATTATTAGCAATATAACGTGCATTATTACCCATATTATGCAGTTATTATCGCTAAAACTGTAATAATTATACTTATTACTTATGTCATTATCAATATAACATGCATTATTACCCATATAATGCAGTTATTATCGCTAGAACTGTAATAATTATACTTATTACTTATATTATTAGCAATATAACGTGCATTATTACCCATATTATGCAGTTATTATCGCTAGAACTGTAATAATTATACTTATTACTTATATCACTATCAATATAACATGCATTATTACCCATATAATAGAGGTATTATCGCTAGAACTGTAATAATTATACTTATTACATATACTATTAGCAATAAAACGTGCATTGTTACACATATAATGCAGTTATTATCGCCAGAACTGTAATAACTATACTTATTACTTATATTATTCTCAATATAACATGCATTATTACCCACATTATGCAGTTATTATCGCTAGAACTATAATAAATATACGTATTACTTTCATTATCATCAATATAACATGCATTATTACCCATATTATGCAGTTATTATCGATAGAACTGTAATAAATATACTTATTACTTTTATTATTATCAATATAACATGCACTATTTGCCATATTTTACTATTATTATCGCTAGAACTATAATAATTATACTTATTACTCCCGATATTATCAATATAACATGCATTATTACCCATATAATGCAGTTATTATCGCCAGAACTGTAATAATTATACTTATTACTTATATTATTCTCAATATAACATGCATTATTACCCATATTATGCAGTTATAATCGCTAGAACTATAACAAATATACTTACTACTTTTATTATCATCAATATAACATGCATTATTACCCATATTATGCAGTTATTATCGATAGAACTATAATAAATATACTTATTACTTTTATTATTATCAATATAACATGCACTATTAGCCATATTTTACTATTATTATCGCTAGAACTATAATAATTATACTTATTACGCCCAATATTATCAATATAGCATGCATTATTACCCCTATAATGCAGTTATTATCGCTAGAACTGTAATAATTATACTTATTACTTATATTATTATCAATATAACATGCATTATTACGCATATTATGCAGTTATAATCACTAGAACTATAATAAATATACTTAGTACTTTTATTGTCATCAATATAACATGCATTATTACCCATATTATGCAGTTATTATCGATAGAACTATAATAAATATACTTATTACTTTTATTATTATCAATATAACATGCACTATTAGCCATATTGTACTATTATTATCGCTAGAACTATAATAATTGTACTTATTGCACCCGCTATTATCAATATAACATGCATTATTACCCATATAATGCAGTTATTATCGCTAGAACTGTAATAATTATACTTATTACTTATATTATTAGCAACATAACGTGCATTATTACCCATATTATGCAGTTATTATCGCTAGAACTGTAATAATTATACTTATTACTTATATTATTATCAATATAACATGCATTATTACCCATATAATGGAGTTATTATCGCTAGAACTGTAATAATTATACTTATTACTTATATTACTATCAATATAACATGCATTATTACTCATATAATGCAGTTATTATCGACAGAAGTATAATAGATAAACTTATTACTTTTATTATTATCAATATAACAGGCACTCTAAGCCATATTTTACTAGTATTATCGCTAGAACTGTAATAATTATACTTATTACTTATATTATCAGCAATATAACGTGCATTATTACCCGTATAATGCAGTTATTAACGCTAGAACTGAAATAATTATACTTATTACTTACATTATTAGCAATGTAACGTGCATTATTACCCATATTATGCAGTTATTATCGCTAGAACTATAATAAATATACTTAGTACTTTTATTATCATCAATATAACATGCATTATTACCCATATTATGCAGTTATTATCGATAGAACTATAATAAATATACTTATTATTATAGTTTTATTATTATCAATATAACTTGCACTATTAGCCATATTGTACTATTATTACCGCTAGAACTATAATAATTGTACTTATTGCACCCGATATTATCAATATAACATGCATTATTACCCATATATTGCAGTTATTATCGCTAGAACTGTAATAATTATACTTATTACTTATATTATTAGCAATATAACGTGCATTATTACCCATATTATGCAGTTATTATCACCTAGAACTGTAATAATTATACTTATTACTTATATTATTATCAATATAACATGCATTATTACCCATATAATGGAGTTATTATCGCTAGAACTGTAATAATTATACTTATTACTTATATTATTCTCAATATAACATGCATTATTACCCATATTATGCAGTTATAATCGCTAGAACTATAACAAATATACTTACTACTTTTATTATCATCAATATAACATGCATTATTACCCATATTATGCAGTTATTATCGATAGAACTATAATAAATATACTTATTACTTTTATTATTATCAATATAACATGCACTATTAGCCATATTTTACTATTATTATCGCTAGAACTATAATAATTATACTTATTACTCCCGATATTATCAATATGACATGCATTATTACCCATATAATGCAGTTATTATCGCTAGAACTGTAATAATTATACTTATTACTTACATTATTAGCAATATAACGTGCATTATTTCCCATATAATGCAGTTATTATCGCTAGAACTGTAATAATTATACTTATTACTTACATTATTAGCAATGTAACGTGCATTATTACCCATATTATGCAGTTATTATCGCTAGAACTATAATAAATATACGTATTACTTTTATTATCATCAATATAACATGCATTATTACCCACATAATGCAGTTATTATCGCTAGAACTGTAATAATTATACTTATTACTTACATTATTAGCAATATAACATGCATTATTACCCCTATAATGCAGTTATTATCGCTAGAACTATAATAAGTATACTTACTACTTTTATTATCATCAATATAACATGCATTATTACCCATATTATGCAGTTCTTATCGATAGAACTATAATAAATATACTTATTACTTTTATTATAATCAATATAACTTGCACTATTAGCCATATTGTACTATTATTATCGCTAGAACTATAATAATTATACTTATTACTCCCGATATTATCAATATAACATGCATTATTACCAATATAATGCAGTTATTATCGCTAGAACTGTATTAATCATATTTATTACTTATACTATTATCAATATAACATGCATTATTACCCATATAATGCAGTTATTATCGCTAGAACTGTAATAATTATACTTATTACTTATATTATTATCAATATAACATGCATTATTACCCATATTATGCAGTTATTACCGATAGAACTGTAATAAATATACTTATTGCTTTTATTATTATCAATATAGCATGCACTATTAGCCATATTTTACTATTATTATCGCTAGAACTATAATAATTATACTTATTACTCCCAATATTATCAATATAGCATGCATTATTACCCCTATAATGCAGTTATTATCGCTAGAACTGTAATAATTATACTTATTACTTATATTATTATCAATATAACATGCATTATTACGCATATTATGCAGTTATAATCGCTAGAACTATAATAAATATACTTAGTACTTTTATTATCATCAATATAACATGCATTATTACCCATATTATGCAGTTATTATCGATAGAACTGTAATAAATATACTTATTACTTTTACTATTATCAATATAACATGCACTGTTAGCCATATTTTACTATTATTATCGCTAGAACTATAATAATTATACTTATTGCTCCCGATATTATCGATATAACATGCATTATTACCCCTATAATGCAGTTATTATCGCCAGAACTGTAATAATTATACTTATTACTTATATTATTATCAATGTAACATGCATTATTACCCATATTATGCAGTTATTATCGATAGAACTATAATAAATATACTTATTACTTTTATTATTATCAATATAACATGCACTATTAGCCATATTTTACTATTATTATCGCTAGAACTATAATAATTATACTTATTACTCCCGATATTATCAATATGACATGCATTACTACCCATATAATGCAGTTATGATCGGTAGAACTGTAATAATTATACTTATTACTTACATTATTAGCAATATAACGTGCATTATTACCCATATAATGCAGTTATTATCGGTAGAACTGTAATAATTATACTTATTACTTACATTATTAGCAATATAACGTGCATTATTTCCCATATAATGCAGTTATTATCGCTGGAACTGAAATAATTATACTTATTACTTACATTATTAGCAATGTAACGTGCATTATTACCCATATTATGCAGTTATTATCGCTAGAACTATAATAAATATACGTATTACTTTTATTATCATCAATATAACATGCATTATTACCCACATTACGCAGTTATTATCGATAGAACAGTAATAAATATACTTATTACTTTTATTATTATCAATATAACATGCACTATTAGCCATATTTTACTATTATTATCGCTAGAACTATAATAATTATACTTATTACTCCCGATATTATCAATATGACATGCATTATTACCCATATAATGCAGTTATGATCGGTAGAACTGTAATAATTATACTTATTACTTACATTATTAGCAATATAACGTGCATTATTACCCATATAATGCAGTTATTATCGGTAGAACTGTAATAATTATACTTATTACTTACATTATTAGCAATATAACGTGCATTATTTCCCATATAATGCAGTTATTGTCGCTGGAACTGAAATAATTATACTTATTACTTACATTATTAGCAATGTAACGTGCATTATTACCCATATTATGCAGTTATTATCGCTAGAACTATAATAAATATACGTATTACTTTTATTATCATCAATATAACATGCATTATTACCCACATTACGCAGTTATTATCGATAGAACAGTAATAAATATACTTATTACTTTTATTATTATCAATATAACATGCACTATTAGCCATATTTTACTATTATTATCGCTAGAACTATAATAATTATACTTATTACTCCCGATATTATCAATATGACATGCATTATTACCCATATAATGCAGTTATTATCGGTAGAACGGTAATAATTATACTTATTACTTACATTATTAGCAATATAACGTGCATTATTTCCCATATAATGCAGTTATTATCGCTAGAACTGAAATAATTATACTTATTACTTATATTATTCTCAATATAACATGCATTATTACCCATATTATGCAGTTATAATCGCTAGAACTATAACAAATATACTTACTACTTTTATTATCATCAATATAACATGCATTATTACCCATATTATGCAGTTATTATCGATAGAACTATAATAAATATACTTATTACTTTTATTATTATCAATATAACATGCACTATTAGCCATATTTTACTATTATTATCGCTAGAACTATAATAATTATACATATTACTCCCGATATTATCAATATGACATGCATTATTACCCATATAATGCAGTTATGATCGGTAGAACTGTAATAATTATACTTATTACTTACATTATTAGCAATATAACGTGCGTTATTACCCATATAATGCAGTTATTATCGGTAGAACTGTAATAATTATACTTATTACTTACATTATTAGCAATATAACGTGCATTATTTCCCATATAATGCAGTTATTATCGCTGGAACTGAAATAATTATACTTATTACTTACATTATTAGCAATGTAACGTGCATTATTACCCATATTATGCAGTTATTATCGCTAGAACTATAATAAATATACGTATTACTTTTATTATCATCAATATAACATGCATTATTACCCACATTACGCAGTTATTATCGATAGAACAGTAATAAATATACTTATTACTTTTATTATTATCAATATAACATGCACTATTAGCCATGTTTTACTATTATTATCGCTAGAAGTATATTAATTATACTTATTACTCCCGATACTATCAATATGACATGCATTATTACCCATATAATGCAGTTATTATCGGTAGAACTGTAATAATTATACTTATTACTTACATTATTAGCAATATAACGTGCATTATTTCCCATATAATGCAGTTATTATCGCTAGAACTGAAATAATTATACTTATTACTTATATTATTCTCAATATAACATGCATTATTACCCATATTATGCAGTTATAATCGCTAGAACTATAACAAATATACTTACTACTTTTATTATCATCAATATAACATGCATTATTACCCATATTATGCAGTTATTATCGATAGAACTATAATAAATATACTTATTACTTTTATTATTATCAATATAACATGCACTATTAGCCATATTTTACTATTATTATCGCTAGAACTATAATAATTATACTTATTACTCCCGATATTATCAATATGACATGCATTATTACCCATATAATGCAGTTATGATCGGTAGAACTGTAATAATTATACTTATTACTTACATTATTAGCAATATAACGTGCATTATTACCCATATTATGCAGTTATTATCGCTAGAACTATAATAAATATACGTATTACTTTTATTATCATCAATATAACATGCATTATTACCCACATTACGCAGTTATTATCGATAGAACAGTAATAAATATACTTATTACTTTTATTATTATCAATATAACATGCACTATTAGCCATGTTTTACTATTATTATCGCTAGAAGTATATTAATTATACTTATTACTCCCGATACTATCAATATGACATGCATTATTACCCATATAATGCAGTTATTATCGGTAGAACTGTAATAATTATACTTATTACTTACATTATTAGCAATATAACGTGCATTATTTCCCATATAATGCAGTTATCATCGCTAGAACTGTAATAAATATACTTACTACTTACATTATTTTCAATATAACATGTATTATTACCCATATTATGCAGTTATAATCGCTGGAACTATAATAAATATACTTAGTACTTTTATCATCATCAATATAACATGCATTATTACCCATATTATGCAGTTATTATCGATAGAACTGTAATAAATATACTTATTACTTTTATTATTATCAATATAACATGCTCTATTAGCCATATTTTACTATTATTATCGCTAGAACTATAATAATTATACTTATTACTCCCAATATTATCAATATAGCATGCATTATTACCCCTATAATGCAGTTATTATCGCTAGAACTGTAATAATTATACTTATTACTTATATTATTATCAATATAACATGCATTATTACGCATATTATGCAGTTATAATCGCTAGAACTATAATAAATATACTTAGCACTTTTATTATCATCAATATAACATGCATTATTACCCATATTATGCAGTTATTATCGATAGAACTGTAATAAATATACTTATTTCTTTTATTATTATCAATATAGCATGCACTATTAGCCATATTTTACTATTATTATCGCTAGAACTATAATAATTATACTTATTACGCCCAATATTATCAATATAGCATGCATTATTACCCCTATAATGCAGTTATTATCGCTAGAACTGTAATAATTATACTTATTACATATATTATTATCAATATAACATGCATTATTACGCATATTATGCAGTTATAATCGCTAGAACTATAATAAATATACTTAGTACTTTTATTGTCATCAATATAACATGCATTATTACCCATATTATGCAGTTATTATCGCTAGAACTATAATAAATATACTTATTACTTTTATTATTATCAATATAACATGCACTATTAGCCATATTGTACTATTATTATCGCTAGAACTATAATAATTGTACTTATTGCACCCGCTATTATCAATATAACATGCATTATTACCCATATAATGCAGTTATTATCGCTAGAACTGTAATAATTATACTTATTACTTATATTATTAGCAACATAACGTGCATTATTACCCATATTATGCAGTTATTATCGCTAGAACTGTAATAATTATACTTATTACTTATATTATTATCAATATAACATGCATTATTACCCATATAATGGAGTTATTATCGCTAGAACTGTAATAATTATACTTATTACTTATATTACTATCAATATAACATGCATTATTACCCATATAATGCAGTTATTATCGCTAGAACTGTAATAATTGTACTCATTACTTATATTATTAGCAATATAACGTGCATTATTACCCATATTATGCAGTTATTATCGCTAGAACTGTAATAATTATACTTATTACTTATATCATTATCAATATAACATGCATTATTACCCATATAATAGAGGTATTATCGCTAGAACTGTAATAATTATACTTATTACTTATACTATTAGCAATATAACGTGCATTATTACCCATATAATGCAGTTATTATCGCCAGAACTGTAATAATTATACTTATTACTTATATTATTCTCAATATAACATGCATTATTACCCACATTATGCAGTTATTATCGCTAGAACTATAATAAATATACGTATTACTTTCATTATCATCAAAATAACATGCATTATTACCCATATAATAGAGGTATTATCGCTAGAACTGTAATAATTATACTTATTACTTATACTATTAGCAATAAAACGTGCATTGTTACCCATATAATGCAGTTATTATCACTAGAACTATAATAATTATACGTATTACTTTCATTATCATCAATATAACATGCATTATTACCCATATTATGCAGTTATTATCGATAGAACTGTAATAAATATACTTATTACTTTTATTATTATCAATATAACATGCACTATTTGCCATATTTTACTATTATTATCGCTAGAACTATAATAAATATACGTATTACTTTCATTATCATCAATATAACATGCATTATT
Source organism: Megachile leachella (assembly GCA_963576845.1). Lineage (NCBI taxonomy): Eukaryota > Metazoa > Arthropoda > Insecta > Hymenoptera > Megachilidae > Megachile > Megachile leachella. The sequence continues at coordinate 204,527 of CAUYWW010000158.1, forward strand.
ACCCATATAATAGAGGTATTATCGCTAGAACTGTAATAATTATACTTATTACTTATACTATTAGCAATAAAACGTGCATTGTTACCCATATAATGCAGTTATTATCGCTAGAACTATAATAATTATACTTATTACTCCCGATATTATCAATATAACATGCATTATTACCCATATAATGCAGTTATTATCGCTAGAACTGTAATAATTATACTTATTACTTATATTATTAGCAATATAACGTGCATTGTTACCCATATAATGCAGTTATTATCGCTAGAACTGTAATAATTATACTTATTACTTATATTATTATCAATATAACATGCATTATTACCCATATAATGGAGGTATTATCGCTAGAACTGTAATAATTATACTTATTACTTATACTATTAGCAACATAACGTGCATTATTACCCATATAATGCAGTTATTATCGCCAGAACTGTAATAACTATACTTATTACTCTATTATTCTCAATATAACATGCATTATTACCCACATTATGCAGTTATTATCGCTAGAACTATAATAAATATACGTATTACTTTCATTATCATCAATATAACATGCATTATTACCCATATTATGCAGTTATTATCGATAGAACTGTAATAAATATACTTATTACTTTTATTATTATCAATATAACATGCACTATTTGCCATATTTTACTATTATTATCGCTAGAACTATAATAATTATACTTATTACTCCCGATATTATCAATATAACATGCATTATTACCCATATAATGCAGTTATTATCGCTAGAACTGTAATAATTATACTTATTACTTATATTATTATCAATATAACATGCATTATTACCCATATAATGCAGTTATTATCGCTAGAACTGTAATAATTGTACTCATTACTTATATTATTAGCAATATAACGTGCATTATTACCCATATTATGCAGTTATTATCGCTAGAACTGTAATAATTATACTTATTACTTATATCATTATCAATATAACATGCATTATTACCCATATAATAGAGGTATTATCGCTAGAACTGTAATAATTATACTTATTACTTATACTATTAGCAATATAACGTGCATTATTACCCATATAATGCAGTTATTATCGCCAGAACTGTAATAATTATACTTATTACTTATATTATTCTCAATATAACATGCATTATTACCCACATTACGCAGTTATTATCGCTAGAACTATAATAAATATACGTATTACTTTCATTATCATCAAAATAACATGCATTATTACCCATATAATAGAGGTATTATCGCTAGAACTGTAATAATTATACTTATTACATATACTATTAGCAATAAAACGTGCATTGTTACCCATATAATGCAGTTATTATCGCCAGAACTGTAATAACTATACTTATTACTTATATTATTCTCAATATAACATGCATTATTACCCACATTATGCAGTTATTATCGCTAGAACTATAATAAATATACGTATTACTTTCATTATCATCAATATAACATGCATTATTACCTATATTATGCAGTTATTATCGATAGAACTGTAATAAATATACTTATTACTTTTATTATTATCAATATAACATGCACTATTTGCCATATTTTACTATTATTATCGCTAGAACTATAATAATTATACTTATTACTCCCGATATTATCAATATAACATGCATTATTACCCATATAATGCAGTTATTATCGCTAGAACTGTAATAATTATACTTATTACTTATATTGTTATCAATATAACATGCATTATTACCCATATAATGCAGTTATTATCGCTAGAACTGTAATATTTGTACTCATTACTTATATTATTAGCAATATAACGTGCATTATTACCCATATTATGCAGTTATTATCGCTAGAACTGTAATAATTATACTTATGACTTATATCATTATCAATATAACATGCATTATTACCCATATAATAGAGGTATTATCGCTAGAACTGTAAGAATTATACTTTTTACTTATACTATTAGCAATATAACGTGCATTATTACCCATATAATGCAGTTATTATCGCCAGAACTGTAATAATTATACTTATTACTTATATTATTCTCAATATAACATGCATTATTACCCACATTATGCAGTTATTATCGCTAGAACTATAATAAATATACGTATTACTTTCATTATCATCAAAATAACATGCATTATTACCCATATAATAGAGGTATTATCGCTAGAACTGTAATAATTATACGTATTACTTTTATTATCATCAATATAACATGCATTATTACCCATATTATGCAGTTATTATCGATAGAACTGTAATAAATATACTTATTACTTTTATTATTATCAATATAACATGCACTATTTGCCATATTTTACTATTATTATCGCTAGAACTATAATAATTATACTTATTACTCCCGATATTATCAATATAACATGCATTATTACAAATATAATGCAGTTATTATCGCTAGAACTATAATAAATATACGTATTACTTTCATTATCATCAATATAACATGCATTATTACCCATATAATAGAGGTATTATCGCTAGAACTGTAATAATTATACTTATTACTTATACTATTAGCAATAAAACGTGCATTGTTACCCATATAATGCAGTTATTATCGCTAGAACTATAATAATTATACTTATTACTCCCGATATTATCAATATAACATGCATTATTACCCATATAATGCAGTTATTATCGCTAGAACTGTAATAATTATACTTATTACTTATATTATTAGCAATATAACGTGCATTATTACCCATATAATGCAGTTATTATCGCTAGAACTGTAATAATTATACTTATTACTTATATTATTATCAATATAACATGCATTATTACCCATATAATGGAGGTATTATCGCTAGAACTGTAATAATTATACTTATTACTTATACTATTAGCAATATAACGTGCATTATTACCCATATAATGCAGTTATTATCGCCAGAACTGTAATAACTATACTTATTACTCTATTATTCTCAATATAACATGCATTATTACCCACATTATGCAGTTATTATCGCTAGAACTATAATAAATATACGTATTACTTTCATTATCATCAATATAACATGCACTATTAGCCATATTTTACTATTATTATCGCTAGAACTATAATAATTATACTTATTACTCCCGATATTATCAATATGACATGCATTATTACCCATATAATGCAGTTATGATCGGTAGAACTGTAATAATTATACTTATTACTTACATTATTAGCAATATAACGTGCATTATTACCCATATTATGCAGTTATTATCGCTAGAACTATAATAAATATACGTATTACTTTTATTATCATCAATATAACATGCATTATTACCCACATTACGCAGTTATTATCGATAGAACAGTAATAAATATACTTATTACTTTTATTATTATCAATATAACATGCACTATTAGCCATGTTTTACTATTATTATCGCTAGAAGTATATTAATTATACTTATTACTCCCGATACTATCAATATGACATGCATTATTACCCATATAATGCAGTTATTATCGGTAGAACTGTAATAATTATACTTATTACTTACATTATTAGCAATATAACGTGCATTATTTCCCATATAATGCAGTTATCATCGCTAGAACTGTAATAAATATACTTACTACTTACATTATTTTCAATATAACATGTATTATTACCCATATTATGCAGTTATAATCGCTGGAACTATAATAAATATACTTAGTACTTTTATCATCATCAATATAACATGCATTATTACCCATATTATGCAGTTATTATCGATAGAACTGTAATAAATATACTTATTACTTTTATTATTATCAATATAACATGCTCTATTAGCCATATTTTACTATTATTATCGCTAGAACTATAATAATTATACTTATTACTCCCAATATTATCAATATAGCATGCATTATTACCCCTATAATGCAGTTATTATCGCTAGAACTGTAATAATTATACTTATTACTTATATTATTATCAATATAACATGCATTATTACGCATATTATGCAGTTATAATCGCTAGAACTATAATAAATATACTTAGCACTTTTATTATCATCAATATAACATGCATTATTACCCATATTATGCAGTTATTATCGATAGAACTGTAATAAATATACTTATTTCTTTTATTATTATCAATATAGCATGCACTATTAGCCATATTTTACTATTATTATCGCTAGAACTATAATAATTATACTTATTACGCCCAATATTATCAATATAGCATGCATTATTACCCCTATAATGCAGTTATTATCGCTAGAACTGTAATAATTATACTTATTACATATATTATTATCAATATAACATGCATTATTACGCATATTATGCAGTTATAATCGCTAGAACTATAATAAATATACTTAGTACTTTTATTGTCATCAATATAACATGCATTATTACCCATATTATGCAGTTATTATCGCTAGAACTATAATAAATATACTTATTACTTTTATTATTATCAATATAACATGCACTATTAGCCATATTGTACTATTATTATCGCTAGAACTATAATAATTGTACTTATTGCACCCGCTATTATCAATATAACATGCATTATTACCCATATAATGCAGTTATTATCGCTAGAACTGTAATAATTATACTTATTACTTATATTATTAGCAACATAACGTGCATTATTACCCATATTATGCAGTTATTATCGCTAGAACTGTAATAATTATACTTATTACTTATATTATTATCAATATAACATGCATTATTACCCATATAATGGAGTTATTATCGCTAGAACTGTAATAATTATACTTATTACTTATATTACTATCAATATAACATGCATTATTACCCATATAATGCAGTTATTATCGCTAGAACTGTAATAATTGTACTCATTACTTATATTATTAGCAATATAACGTGCATTATTACCCATATTATGCAGTTATTATCGCTAGAACTGTAATAATTATACTTATTACTTATATCATTATCAATATAACATGCATTATTACCCATATAATAGAGGTATTATCGCTAGAACTGTAATAATTATACTTATTACTTATACTATTAGCAATATAACGTGCATTATTACCCATATAATGCAGTTATTATCGCCAGAACTGTAATAATTATACTTATTACTTATATTATTCTCAATATAACATGCATTATTACCCACATTATGCAGTTATTATCGCTAGAACTATAATAAATATACGTATTACTTTCATTATCATCAAAATAACATGCATTATTACCCATATAATAGAGGTATTATCGCTAGAACTGTAATAATTATACTTATTACTTATACTATTAGCAATAAAACGTGCATTGTTACCCATATAATGCAGTTATTATCACTAGAACTATAATAATTATACGTATTACTTTCATTATCATCAATATAACATGCATTATTACCCATATTATGCAGTTATTATCGATAGAACTGTAATAAATATACTTATTACTTTTATTATTATCAATATAACATGCACTATTTGCCATATTTTACTATTATTATCGCTAGAACTATAATAAATATACGTATTACTTTCATTATCATCAATATAACATGCATTATTACCCATATAATAGAGGTATTATCGCTAGAACTGTAATAATTATACTTATTACTTATACTATTAGCAATAAAACGTGCATTGTTACCCATATAATGCAGTTATTATCGCTAGAACTATAATAATTATACTTATTACTCCCGATATTATCAATATAACATGCATTATTACCCATATAATGCAGTTATTATCGCTAGAACTGTAATAATTATACTTATTACTTATATTATTAGCAATATAACGTGCATTGTTACCCATATAATGCAGTTATTATCGCTAGAACTGTAATAATTATACTTATTACTTATATTATTATCAATATAACATGCATTATTACCCATATAATGGAGGTATTATCGCTAGAACTGTAATAATTATACTTATTACTTATACTATTAGCAACATAACGTGCATTATTACCCATATAATGCAGTTATTATCGCCAGAACTGTAATAACTATACTTATTACTCTATTATTCTCAATATAACATGCATTATTACCCACATTATGCAGTTATTATCGCTAGAACTATAATAAATATACGTATTACTTTCATTATCATCAATATAACATGCATTATTACCCATATTATGCAGTTATTATCGATAGAACTGTAATAAATATACTTATTACTTTTATTATTATCAATATAACATGCACTATTTGCCATATTTTACTATTATTATCGCTAGAACTATAATAATTATACTTATTACTCCCGATATTATCAATATAACATGCATTATTACCCATATAATGCAGTTATTATCGCTAGAACTGTAATAATTATACTTATTACTTATATTATTATCAATATAACATGCATTATTACCCATATAATGCAGTTATTATCGCTAGAACTGTAATAATTGTACTCATTACTTATATTATTAGCAATATAACGTGCATTATTACCCATATTATGCAGTTATTATCGCTAGAACTGTAATAATTATACTTATTACTTATATCATTATCAATATAACATGCATTATTACCCATATAATAGAGGTATTATCGCTAGAACTGTAATAATTATACTTATTACTTATACTATTAGCAATATAACGTGCATTATTACCCATATAATGCAGTTATTATCGCCAGAACTGTAATAATTATACTTATTACTTATATTATTCTCAATATAACATGCATTATTACCCACATTACGCAGTTATTATCGCTAGAACTATAATAAATATACGTATTACTTTCATTATCATCAAAATAACATGCATTATTACCCATATAATAGAGGTATTATCGCTAGAACTGTAATAATTATACTTATTACATATACTATTAGCAATAAAACGTGCATTGTTACCCATATAATGCAGTTATTATCGCCAGAACTGTAATAACTATACTTATTACTTATATTATTCTCAATATAACATGCATTATTACCCACATTATGCAGTTATTATCGCTAGAACTATAATAAATATACGTATTACTTTCATTATCATCAATATAACATGCATTATTACCTATATTATGCAGTTATTATCGATAGAACTGTAATAAATATACTTATTACTTTTATTATTATCAATATAACATGCACTATTTGCCATATTTTACTATTATTATCGCTAGAACTATAATAATTATACTTATTACTCCCGATATTATCAATATAACATGCATTATTACCCATATAATGCAGTTATTATCGCTAGAACTGTAATAATTATACTTATTACTTATATTGTTATCAATATAACATGCATTATTACCCATATAATGCAGTTATTATCGCTAGAACTGTAATATTTGTACTCATTACTTATATTATTAGCAATATAACGTGCATTATTACCCATATTATGCAGTTATTATCGCTAGAACTGTAATAATTATACTTATGACTTATATCATTATCAATATAACATGCATTATTACCCATATAATAGAGGTATTATCGCTAGAACTGTAAGAATTATACTTTTTACTTATACTATTAGCAATATAACGTGCATTATTACCCATATAATGCAGTTATTATCGCCAGAACTGTAATAATTATACTTATTACTTATATTATTCTCAATATAACATGCATTATTACCCACATTATGCAGTTATTATCGCTAGAACTATAATAAATATACGTATTACTTTCATTATCATCAAAATAACATGCATTATTACCCATATAATAGAGGTATTATCGCTAGAACTGTAATAATTATACGTATTACTTTTATTATCATCAATATAACATGCATTATTACCCATATTATGCAGTTATTATCGATAGAACTGTAATAAATATACTTATTACTTTTATTATTATCAATATAACATGCACTATTTGCCATATTTTACTATTATTATCGCTAGAACTATAATAATTATACTTATTACTCCCGATATTATCAATATAACATGCATTATTACAAATATAATGCAGTTATTATCGCTAGAACTATAATAAATATACGTATTACTTTCATTATCATCAATATAACATGCATTATTACCCATATAATAGAGGTATTATCGCTAGAACTGTAATAATTATACTTATTACTTATACTATTAGCAATAAAACGTGCATTGTTACCCATATAATGCAGTTATTATCGCTAGAACTATAATAATTATACTTATTACTCCCGATATTATCAATATAACATGCATTATTACCCATATAATGCAGTTATTATCGCTAGAACTGTAATAATTATACTTATTACTTATATTATTAGCAATATAACGTGCATTATTACCCATATAATGCAGTTATTATCGCTAGAACTGTAATAATTATACTTATTACTTATATTATTATCAATATAACATGCATTATTACCCATATAATGGAGGTATTATCGCTAGAACTGTAATAATTATACTTATTACTTATACTATTAGCAATATAACGTGCATTATTACCCATATAATGCAGTTATTATCGCCAGAACTGTAATAACTATACTTATTACTCTATTATTCTCAATATAACATGCATTATTACCCACATTATGCAGTTATTATCGCTAGAACTATAATAAATATACGTATTACTTTCATTATCATCAATATAACATGCATCATTACCCATATTATGCAGTTATTATCGATAGAACTGTAATAAATATACTTATTACTTTTATTATTATCAATATAACATGCACTATTTGCCATATTTTACTATTATTATCGCTAGAACTATAATAATTATACTTATTACTCCCGATATTATCAATATAACATGCATTATTACCCATATAATGCAGTTATTATCGCTAGAACTGTAATAATTATACTTATTACTTATATTATTATCAATATAACATGCATTATTACCCATATAATGCAGTTATTATCGCTAGAACTGTAATAATTGTACTCATTACTTATATTATTAGCAATATAACGTGCATTATTACCCATATTATGCAGTTATTATCGCTAAAACTGTAATAATTATACTTATTACTTATGTCATTATCAATATAACATGCATTATTACCCATATAATGCAGTTATTATCGCTAGAACTGTAATAATTATACTTATTACTTATATTATTAGCAATATAACGTGCATTATTACCCATATTATGCAGTTATTATCGCTAGAACTGTAATAATTATACTTATTACTTATATCACTATCAATATAACATGCATTATTACCCATATAATAGAGGTATTATCGCTAGAACTGTAATAATTATACTTATTACATATACTATTAGCAATAAAACGTGCATTGTTACACATATAATGCAGTTATTATCGCCAGAACTGTAATAACTATACTTATTACTTATATTATTCTCAATATAACATGCATTATTACCCACATTATGCAGTTATTATCGCTAGAACTATAATAAATATACGTATTACTTTCATTATCATCAATATAACATGCATTATTACCCATATTATGCAGTTATTATCGATAGAACTGTAATAAATATACTTATTACTTTTATTATTATCAATATAACATGCACTATTTGCCATATTTTACTATTATTATCGCTAGAACTATAATAATTATACTTATTACTCCCGATATTATCAATATAACATGCATTATTACCCATATAATGCAGTTATTATCGCCAGAACTGTAATAATTATACTTATTACTTATATTATTCTCAATATAACATGCATTATTACCCATATTATGCAGTTATAATCGCTAGAACTATAACAAATATACTTACTACTTTTATTATCATCAATATAACATGCATTATTACCCATATTATGCAGTTATTATCGATAGAACTATAATAAATATACTTATTACTTTTATTATTATCAATATAACATGCACTATTAGCCATATTTTACTATTATTATCGCTAGAACTATAATAATTATACTTATTACGCCCAATATTATCAATATAGCATGCATTATTACCCCTATAATGCAGTTATTATCGCTAGAACTGTAATAATTATACTTATTACTTATATTATTATCAATATAACATGCATTATTACGCATATTATGCAGTTATAATCGCTAGAACTATAATAAATATACTTAGTACTTTTATTGTCATCAATATAACATGCATTATTACCCATATTATGCAGTTATTATCGATAGAACTATAATAAATATACTTATTACTTTTATTATTATCAATATAACATGCACTATTAGCCATATTGTACTATTATTATCGCTAGAACTATAATAATTGTACTTATTGCACCCGCTATTATCAATATAACATGCATTATTACCCATATAATGCAGTTATTATCGCTAGAACTGTAATAATTATACTTATTACTTATATTATTAGCAACATAACGTGCATTATTACCCATATTATGCAGTTATTATCGCTAGAACTGTAATAATTATACTTATTACTTATATTATTATCAATATAACATGCATTATTACCCATATAATGGAGTTATTATCGCTAGAACTGTAATAATTATACTTATTACTTATATTACTATCAATATAACATGCATTATTACTCATATAATGCAGTTATTATCGACAGAAGTATAATAGATAAACTTATTACTTTTATTATTATCAATATAACAGGCACTCTAAGCCATATTTTACTAGTATTATCGCTAGAACTGTAATAATTATACTTATTACTTATATTATCAGCAATATAACGTGCATTATTACCCGTATAATGCAGTTATTAACGCTAGAACTGAAATAATTATACTTATTACTTACATTATTAGCAATGTAACGTGCATTATTACCCATATTATGCAGTTATTATCGCTAGAACTATAATAAATATACTTAGTACTTTTATTATCATCAATATAACATGCATTATTACCCATATTATGCAGTTATTATCGATAGAACTATAATAAATATACTTATTATTATAGTTTTATTATTATCAATATAACTTGCACTATTAGCCATATTGTACTATTATTACCGCTAGAACTATAATAATTGTACTTATTGCACCCGATATTATCAATATAACATGCATTATTACCCATATATTGCAGTTATTATCGCTAGAACTGTAATAATTATACTTATTACTTATATTATTAGCAATATAACGTGCATTATTACCCATATTATGCAGTTATTATCACCTAGAACTGTAATAATTATACTTATTACTTATATTATTATCAATATAACATGCATTATTACCCATATAATGGAGTTATTATCGCTAGAACTGTAATAATTATACTTATTACTTATATTATTCTCAATATAACATGCATTATTACCCATATTATGCAGTTATAATCGCTAGAACTATAACAAATATACTTACTACTTTTATTATCATCAATATAACATGCATTATTACCCATATTATGCAGTTATTATCGATAGAACTATAATAAATATACTTATTACTTTTATTATTATCAATATAACATGCACTATTAGCCATATTTTACTATTATTATCGCTAGAACTATAATAATTATACTTATTACTCCCGATATTATCAATATGACATGCATTATTACCCATATAATGCAGTTATTATCGCTAGAACTGTAATAATTATACTTATTACTTACATTATTAGCAATATAACGTGCATTATTTCCCATATAATGCAGTTATTATCGCTAGAACTGTAATAATTATACTTATTACTTACATTATTAGCAATGTAACGTGCATTATTACCCATATTATGCAGTTATTATCGCTAGAACTATAATAAATATACGTATTACTTTTATTATCATCAATATAACATGCATTATTACCCACATAATGCAGTTATTATCGCTAGAACTGTAATAATTATACTTATTACTTACATTATTAGCAATATAACATGCATTATTACCCCTATAATGCAGTTATTATCGCTAGAACTATAATAAGTATACTTACTACTTTTATTATCATCAATATAACATGCATTATTACCCATATTATGCAGTTCTTATCGATAGAACTATAATAAATATACTTATTACTTTTATTATAATCAATATAACTTGCACTATTAGCCATATTGTACTATTATTATCGCTAGAACTATAATAATTATACTTATTACTCCCGATATTATCAATATAACATGCATTATTACCAATATAATGCAGTTATTATCGCTAGAACTGTATTAATCATATTTATTACTTATACTATTATCAATATAACATGCATTATTACCCATATAATGCAGTTATTATCGCTAGAACTGTAATAATTATACTTATTACTTATATTATTATCAATATAACATGCATTATTACCCATATTATGCAGTTATTACCGATAGAACTGTAATAAATATACTTATTGCTTTTATTATTATCAATATAGCATGCACTATTAGCCATATTTTACTATTATTATCGCTAGAACTATAATAATTATACTTATTACTCCCAATATTATCAATATAGCATGCATTATTACCCCTATAATGCAGTTATTATCGCTAGAACTGTAATAATTATACTTATTACTTATATTATTATCAATATAACATGCATTATTACGCATATTATGCAGTTATAATCGCTAGAACTATAATAAATATACTTAGTACTTTTATTATCATCAATATAACATGCATTATTACCCATATTATGCAGTTATTATCGATAGAACTGTAATAAATATACTTATTACTTTTACTATTATCAATATAACATGCACTGTTAGCCATATTTTACTATTATTATCGCTAGAACTATAATAATTATACTTATTGCTCCCGATATTATCGATATAACATGCATTATTACCCCTATAATGCAGTTATTATCGCCAGAACTGTAATAATTATACTTATTACTTATATTATTATCAATGTAACATGCATTATTACCCATATTATGCAGTTATTATCGATAGAACTATAATAAATATACTTATTACTTTTATTATTATCAATATAACATGCACTATTAGCCATATTTTACTATTATTATCGCTAGAACTATAATAATTATACTTATTACTCCCGATATTATCAATATGACATGCATTACTACCCATATAATGCAGTTATGATCGGTAGAACTGTAATAATTATACTTATTACTTACATTATTAGCAATATAACGTGCATTATTACCCATATAATGCAGTTATTATCGGTAGAACTGTAATAATTATACTTATTACTTACATTATTAGCAATATAACGTGCATTATTTCCCATATAATGCAGTTATTATCGCTGGAACTGAAATAATTATACTTATTACTTACATTATTAGCAATGTAACGTGCATTATTACCCATATTATGCAGTTATTATCGCTAGAACTATAATAAATATACGTATTACTTTTATTATCATCAATATAACATGCATTATTACCCACATTACGCAGTTATTATCGATAGAACAGTAATAAATATACTTATTACTTTTATTATTATCAATATAACATGCACTATTAGCCATATTTTACTATTATTATCGCTAGAACTATAATAATTATACTTATTACTCCCGATATTATCAATATGACATGCATTATTACCCATATAATGCAGTTATGATCGGTAGAACTGTAATAATTATACTTATTACTTACATTATTAGCAATATAACGTGCATTATTACCCATATAATGCAGTTATTATCGGTAGAACTGTAATAATTATACTTATTACTTACATTATTAGCAATATAACGTGCATTATTTCCCATATAATGCAGTTATTGTCGCTGGAACTGAAATAATTATACTTATTACTTACATTATTAGCAATGTAACGTGCATTATTACCCATATTATGCAGTTATTATCGCTAGAACTATAATAAATATACGTATTACTTTTATTATCATCAATATAACATGCATTATTACCCACATTACGCAGTTATTATCGATAGAACAGTAATAAATATACTTATTACTTTTATTATTATCAATATAACATGCACTATTAGCCATATTTTACTATTATTATCGCTAGAACTATAATAATTATACTTATTACTCCCGATATTATCAATATGACATGCATTATTACCCATATAATGCAGTTATTATCGGTAGAACGGTAATAATTATACTTATTACTTACATTATTAGCAATATAACGTGCATTATTTCCCATATAATGCAGTTATTATCGCTAGAACTGAAATAATTATACTTATTACTTATATTATTCTCAATATAACATGCATTATTACCCATATTATGCAGTTATAATCGCTAGAACTATAACAAATATACTTACTACTTTTATTATCATCAATATAACATGCATTATTACCCATATTATGCAGTTATTATCGATAGAACTATAATAAATATACTTATTACTTTTATTATTATCAATATAACATGCACTATTAGCCATATTTTACTATTATTATCGCTAGAACTATAATAATTATACATATTACTCCCGATATTATCAATATGACATGCATTATTACCCATATAATGCAGTTATGATCGGTAGAACTGTAATAATTATACTTATTACTTACATTATTAGCAATATAACGTGCGTTATTACCCATATAATGCAGTTATTATCGGTAGAACTGTAATAATTATACTTATTACTTACATTATTAGCAATATAACGTGCATTATTTCCCATATAATGCAGTTATTATCGCTGGAACTGAAATAATTATACTTATTACTTACATTATTAGCAATGTAACGTGCATTATTACCCATATTATGCAGTTATTATCGCTAGAACTATAATAAATATACGTATTACTTTTATTATCATCAATATAACATGCATTATTACCCACATTACGCAGTTATTATCGATAGAACAGTAATAAATATACTTATTACTTTTATTATTATCAATATAACATGCACTATTAGCCATGTTTTACTATTATTATCGCTAGAAGTATATTAATTATACTTATTACTCCCGATACTATCAATATGACATGCATTATTACCCATATAATGCAGTTATTATCGGTAGAACTGTAATAATTATACTTATTACTTACATTATTAGCAATATAACGTGCATTATTTCCCATATAATGCAGTTATTATCGCTAGAACTGAAATAATTATACTTATTACTTATATTATTCTCAATATAACATGCATTATTACCCATATTATGCAGTTATAATCGCTAGAACTATAACAAATATACTTACTACTTTTATTATCATCAATATAACATGCATTATTACCCATATTATGCAGTTATTATCGATAGAACTATAATAAATATACTTATTACTTTTATTATTATCAATATAACATGCACTATTAGCCATATTTTACTATTATTATCGCTAGAACTATAATAATTATACTTATTACTCCCGATATTATCAATATGACATGCATTATTACCCATATAATGCAGTTATGATCGGTAGAACTGTAATAATTATACTTATTACTTACATTATTAGCAATATAACGTGCATTATTACCCATATTATGCAGTTATTATCGCTAGAACTATAATAAATATACGTATTACTTTTATTATCATCAATATAACATGCATTATTACCCACATTACGCAGTTATTATCGATAGAACAGTAATAAATATACTTATTACTTTTATTATTATCAATATAACATGCACTATTAGCCATGTTTTACTATTATTATCGCTAGAAGTATATTAATTATACTTATTACTCCCGATACTATCAATATGACATGCATTATTACCCATATAATGCAGTTATTATCGGTAGAACTGTAATAATTATACTTATTACTTACATTATTAGCAATATAACGTGCATTATTTCCCATATAATGCAGTTATTATCGCTAGAACTGTAATAAATATACTTACTACTTACATTATTTTCAATATAACATGTATTATTACCCATATTATGCAGTTATAATCGCTGGAACTATAATAAATATACTTAGTACTTTTATCATCATCAATATAACATGCATTATTACCCATATTATGCAGTTATTATCGATAGAACTGTAATAAATATACTTATTACTTTTATTATTATCAATATAACATGCTCTATTAGCCATATTTTACTATTATTATCGCTAGAACTATAATAATTATACTTATTACTCCCAATATTATCAATATAGCATGCATTATTACCCCTATAATGCAGTTATTATCGCTAGAACTGTAATAATTATACTTATTACTTATATTATTATCAATATAACATGCATTATTACGCATATTATGCAGTTATAATCGCTAGAACTATAATAAATATACTTAGCACTTTTATTATCATCAATATAACATGCATTATTACCCATATTATGCAGTTATTATCGATAGAACTGTAATAAATATACTTATTTCTTTTATTATTATCAATATAGCATGCACTATTAGCCATATTTTACTATTATTATCGCTAGAACTATAATAATTATACTTATTACGCCCAATATTATCAATATAGCATGCATTATTACCCCTATAATGCAGTTATTATCGCTAGAACTGTAATAATTATACTTATTACATATATTATTATCAATATAACATGCATTATTACGCATATTATGCAGTTATAATCGCTAGAACTATAATAAATATACTTAGTACTTTTATTGTCATCAATATAACATGCATTATTACCCATATTATGCAGTTATTATCGCTAGAACTATAATAAATATACTTATTACTTTTATTATTATCAATATAACATGCACTATTAGCCATATTGTACTATTATTATCGCTAGAACTATAATAATTGTACTTATTGCACCCGCTATTATCAATATAACATGCATTATTACCCATATAATGCAGTTATTATCGCTAGAACTGTAATAATTATACTTATTACTTATATTATTAGCAACATAACGTGCATTATTACCCATATTATGCAGTTATTATCGCTAGAACTGTAATAATTATACTTATTACTTATATTATTATCAATATAACATGCATTATTACCCATATAATGGAGTTATTATCGCTAGAACTGTAATAATTATACTTATTACTTATATTACTATCAATATAACATGCATTATTACCCATATAATGCAGTTATTATCGACAGAAGTATAATAGATAAACTTATTACTTTTATTATTATCAATATAACAGGCACTCTAAGCCATATTTTACTAGTATTATCGCTAGAACTGTAATAATTATACTTATTACTTATATTATCAGCAATATAACGTGCATTATTACCCATATAATGCAGTTATTAACGCTAGAACTGTAATAATTATACTTATTACTTATATTATTATCAATATAACATGCATTATTACCCATATTATGCAATTATTATCGCTAGAACTATAATAAATATACGTATTACTTTTATTATCATCAATATAACATGCATTATTACCCATATTATGCAGTTATTATCGATAGAACTGTAATAAATATACTTATTGCTTTTATTATTATCAATATAGCATGCACTATTAGCCATATTTTACTATTATTATCGCTAGAACTATAATAATTATACTTATTACTCCCAATATTATCAATATAGCATGCATTATTACCCCTATAATGCAGTTATTATCGCTAGAACTGTAATAATTATACTTATTACTCATATTATTATCAATATAACATGCATTATTACGCATATTATGCAGTTATAATCGCTAGAACTATAATAAATATACTTAGTACTTTTATTGTCATCAATATAACATGCATTATTACCCATATTATGCAGTTATTATCCATAGAACTGTAATAAATATACTTATTACTTTTATTAGTATCAATATAACATGCACTGTTAGCCATATTTTACTATTATTATCGCTAGAACTATAATAATTATACTTATTACTCCCAATATTATCAATATAACATGCATTATTACCACTATAATGCAGTTATTATTGCTAGAACTGTAATAATTATACTTATTACTTATATTATTATCCATATAACATGCATTATTACCCATATTATGCAGTTATTATCGCTAGAACTATAATAAGTATACTTAATACTTTTATTATCATCAATATAACATGTATTATTACCCATATTATGCAGTTCTTATCGATAGAACTATAATAAATATACTTATTACTTTTGTTATTATCAATATAACATGCACTATTAGCCATATTGTACTATTATTATCGCTAGAACTATAATAATTATATTTATTGCTCCCGATATTATCGATATAACAAGCATTATTACCCCTATAATGCAGTTATTATCGCTAGAACTGTAATAATTATACTTATTACTCATATTATTATCAATATAACATGCATTATTACGCATATTATGCAGTTATAATCGCTAGAACTATAATAAATATACTTAGCACTTTTATTATCATCAATATAACATGCATTATTACCCATATTATGCAGTTATTATCGATAGAACTGTAATAAATATACTTATTACTTTTATTATTATCAATATAGCATGCACTATTAGCCATATTTTACTATTATTGTCGCTAGAACTATAATAATTATACTTACTACTCCCAATATTATCAATATAGCATGCATTATTACCCCTATAATGCAGTTATTATCGCTAGAACTGTAATAATTATACTTATTACTTATATTATTATCAATATAACATGCATTATTACGCATATTATGCAGTTATAATCGCTAGAACTATAATAAATATACTTCCACTTTTATTATCATCAATATAACATGCATTATTACCCATATTATGCAGTTATTATCGATAGAACTGTAATAAATATACTTATTTCTTTTATTATTATCAATATAGCATGCACTATTAGCCATATTTTACTATTATTATCGCTAGAACTATAATAATTATACTTATTACGCCCAATATTATCAATATAGCATGCATTATTACCCCTATAATGCAGTTATTATCGCTAGAACTGTAATAATTATACTTATTACTTATATTATTATCAATATAACATGCATTATTACGCATATTATGCAGTTATAATCGCTAGAACTATAATAAATATACTTAGTACTTTTATTGTCATCAATATAACATGCATTATTACCCATATTATGCAGTTATTATCGATAGAACTATAATAAATATACTTATTACTTTTATTATTATCAATATAACATGCACTATTAGCCATATTGTACTATTATTATCGCTAGAACTATAATAATTGTACTTATTGCACCCGCTATTATCAATATAACATGCATTATTACCCATATAATGCAGTTATTATCGCTAGAACTGTAATAATTATACTTATTACTTATATTATTAGCAACATAACGTGCATTATTACCCATATTATGCAGTTATTATCGCTAGAACTGTAATAATTATACTTATTACTTATATTATTATCAATATAACATGCATTATTACCCATATAATGGAGTTATTATCGCTAGAACTGTAATAATTATACTTATTACTTATATTACTATCAATATAACATGCATTATTACCCATATAATGCAGTTATTATCGACAGAAGTATAATAGATAAACTTATTACTTTTATTATTATCAATATAACAGGCACTCTAAGCCATATTTTACTAGTATTATCGCTAGAACTGTAATAATTATACTTATTACTTATATTATCAGCAATATAACGTGCATTATTACCCATATAATGCAGTTATTAACGCTAGAACTGTAATAATTATACTTATTACTTATATTATTATCAATATAACATGCATTATTACCCATTTTATGCAATTATTATCGCTAGAACTATAATAAATATACGTATTACTTTTATTATCATCAATATAACATGCATTATTACCCATATTATGCAGTTATTATCGATAGAACTGTAATAAATATACTTATTGCTTTTATTATTATCAATATAGCATGCACTATTAGCCATATTTTACTATTATTATCGCTAGAACTATAATAATTATACTTATTACTCCCAATATTATCAATATAGCATGCATTATTACCCCTATAATGCAGTTATTATCGCTAGAACTGTAATAATTATACTTATTACTCATATTATTATCAATATAACATGCATTATTACGCATATTATGCAGTTATAATCGCTAGAACTATAATAAATATACTTAGTACTTTTATTGTCATCAATATAACATGCATTATTACCCATATTATGCAGTTATTATCCATAGAACTGTAATAAATATACTTATTACTTTTATTAGTATTAATATAACATGCACTGTTAGCCATATTTTACTATTATTATCGCTAGAACTATAATAATTATACTTATTACTCCCAATATTATCAATATAACATGCATTATTACCACTATAATGCAGTTATTATTGCTAGAACTGTAATAATTATACTTATTACTTATATTATTATCCATATAACATGCATTATTACCCATATTATGCAGTTATTATCGATAGAACTGTAATAAATATACTTATTACTTTTATTATTATCAATATAGCATGCACTATTAGCCATATTTTACTATTATTATCGCTAGAACTATAATAATTATACTTATTACTCCCAATATTATCAATATAGCATGCATTATTACCCCTATAATGCAGTTATTATCGCTAGAACTGTAATAATTATACTTATTACTCCCAATATTATCAATATAACATGCATTATTACCACTATAATGCAGTTATTATTGCTAGAACTGTAATAATTATACTTATTACTTATATTATTATCCATATAACATGCATTATTACCCATATTATGCAGTTATTATCGCTAGAACTATAATAAGTATACTTAATACTTTTATTATCATCAATATAACATGTATTATTACCCATATTATGCAGTTCTTATCGATAGAACTATAATAAATATACTTATTACTTTTGTTATTATCAATATAACATGCACTATTAGCCATATTGTACTATTATTATCGCTAGAACTATAATAATTATATTTATTGCTCCCGATATTATCGATATAACAAGCATTATTACCCCTATAATGCAGTTATTATCGCTAGAACTGTAATAATTATACTTACTACTTATACTATTATCAATATAACATGCATTATTACCCACATAATGGAGTTATTATCGCTAGAACTGTAATAATTATACTTATTACTTATATTATTATCAAAATAACATGCATTATTACCCATATAATGCAGTTATTATCGCTAGAACTATAATAAATATACTTATTACTTTTATTATCATCAATATAACATGCATTATTACCCACATTATGCAGTTATTATCGATAGAACTATAATAAATATACTTATTACTTTTATTATTATCAATATAACATGCTCTATTAGCCATATTTTACTATTATTATCGCTAGAACTATAATAATTATACTTATTACTCCCAATATTATCAATATAGCATGCATTATTACCCCTATAATGCAGTTATTATCGCTAGAACTGTAATAATTATACTTATTACTTATATTATTATCAATATAACATGCATTATTACGCATATTATGCAGTTATAATCGCTAGAACTATAATAAATATACTTAGCACTTTTATTATCATCAATATAACATGCATTATTACCCATATTATGCAGTTATTATCGATAGAACTGTAATAAATATACTTATTACTTTTACTATTATCAATATAACATGCACTGTTAGCCATATTTTACTATTATTATCGCTAGAACTATAATAATTATACTTATTGCTCCCGATATTATCGATATAACATGCATTATTACCCCTATAATGCAGTTATTATCGCCAGAACTGTAATAATTATACTTATTACTTATATTATTATCAATGTAACATGCATTATTACCCATATTATGCAGTTATTATCGATAGAACTATAATAAATATACTTATTACTTTTATTATTATCAATATAACATGCACTATTAGCCATATTTTACTATTATTATCGCTAGAACTATAATAATTATACTTATTACTCCCGATATTATCAATATGACATGCATTACTACCCATATAATGCAGTTATGATCGGTAGAACTGTAATAATTATACTTATTACTTACATTATTAGCAATATAACGTGCATTATTACCCATATAATGCAGTTATTATCGGTAGAACTGTAATAATTATACTTATTACTTACATTATTAGCAATATAACGTGCATTATTTCCCATATAATGCAGTTATTATCGCTGGAACTGAAATAATTATACTTATTACTTACATTATTAGCAATGTAACGTGCATTATTACCCATATTATGCAGTTATTATCGCTAGAACTATAATAAATATACGTATTACTTTTATTATCATCAATATAACATGCATTATTACCCACATTACGCAGTTATTATCGATAGAACAGTAATAAATATACTTATTACTTTTATTATTATCAATATAACATGCACTATTAGCCATATTTTACTATTATTATCGCTAGAACTATAATAATTATACTTATTACTCCCGATATTATCAATATGACATGCATTATTACCCATATAATGCAGTTATTATCGGTAGAACTGTAATAATTATACTTATTACTTACATTATTAGCAATATAACGTGCATTATTTCCCATATAATGCAGTTATTATCGCTAGAACTGAAATAATTATACTTATTACTTATATTATTCTCAATATAACATGCATTATTACCCATATTGTGCAGTTATAATCGCTAGAACTATAACAAATATACTTACTACTTTTATTATCATCAATATAACATGCATTATTACCCATATTATGCAGTTATTATCGATAGAACTATAATAAATATACTTATTACTTTTATTATTATCAATATAACATGCACTATTAGCCATATTTTACTATTATTATCGCTAGAACTATAATAATTATACATATTACTCCC
This sequence comes from Megachile leachella, assembly GCA_963576845.1. Taxonomy (NCBI): domain Eukaryota; kingdom Metazoa; phylum Arthropoda; class Insecta; order Hymenoptera; family Megachilidae; genus Megachile; species Megachile leachella. The sequence goes on from CAUYWW010000158.1 coordinate 227,326, forward strand.
GATATTATCAATATGACATGCATTATTACCCATATAATGCAGTTATGATCGGTAGAACTGTAATAATTATACTTATTACTTACATTATTAGCAATATAACGTGCGTTATTACCCATATAATGCAGTTATTATCGGTAGAACTGTAATAATTATACTTATTACTTACATTATTAGCAATATAACGTGCATTATTTCCCATATAATGCAGTTATTATCGCTGGAACTGAAATAATTATACTTATTACTTACATTATTAGCAATGTAACGTGCATTATTACCCATATTATGCAGTTATTATCGCTAGAACTATAATAAATATACGTATTACTTTTATTATCATCAATATAACATGCATTATTACCCACATTACGCAGTTATTATCGATAGAACAGTAATAAATATACTTATTACTTTTATTATTATCAATATAACATGCACTATTAGCCATGTTTTACTATTATTATCGCTAGAAGTATATTAATTATACTTATTACTCCCGATACTATCAATATGGCATGCATTATTACCCATATAATGCAGTTATTATCGGTAGAACTGTAATAATTATACTTATTACTTACATTATTAGCAATATAACGTGCATTATTTCCCATATAATGCAGTTATTATCGCTAGAACTGAAATAATTATACTTATTACTTATATTATTCTCAATATAACATGCATTATTACCCATATTATGCAGTTATAATCGCTAGAACTATAACAAATATACTTACTACTTTTATTATCATCAATATAACATGCATTATTACCCATATTATGCAGTTATTATCGATAGAACTATAATAAATATACTTATTACTTTTATTATTATCAATATAACATGCACTATTAGCCATATTTTACTATTATTATCGCTAGAACTATAATAATTATACTTATTACTCCCGATATTATCAATATGACATGCATTATTACCCATATAATGCAGTTATGATCGGTAGAACTGTAATAATTATACTTATTACTTACATTATTAGCAATATAACGTGCATTATTACCCATATAATGCAGTTATTATCGGTAGAACTGTAATAATTATACTTATTACTTACATTATTAGCAATATAACGTGCATTATTTCCCATATAATGCAGTTATTATCGCTGGAACTGAAATAATTATACTTATTACTTACATTATTAGCAATGTAACGTGCATTATTACCCATATTATGCAGTTATTATCGACAGAAGTATAATAGATATACTTATTACTTTTATTATTATCAATATAACAGGCACTCTAAGCCATATTTTACTAGTATTATCGCTAGAACTGTAATAATTATACTTATTACTTACATTATTAGCAATGTAACGTGCATTATTACCCATATTATGCAGTTATTATCGACAGAAGTATAATAGATATACTTATTACTTTTATTATTATCAATATAACAGGCACTCTAAGCCATATTTTACTAGTATTATCGCTAGAACTGTAATAATTATACTTATTACTTATATTATCAGCAATATAACGTGCATTATTACCCATATAATGCAGTTATTATCGCTAGAACTGTAATAAATATACTTACTACTTACATTATTTTCAATATAACATGTATTATTACCCATATTATGCAGTTATAATCGCTGGAACTATAATAAATATACTTAGTACTTTTATCATCATCAATATAACATGCATTATTACCCATATTATGCAGTTATTATCGATAGAACTGTAATAAATATACTTATTACTTTTATTATTATCAATATAACATGCTCTATTAGCCATATTTTACTATTATTATCGCTAGAACTATAATAATTATACTTATTACTCCCAATATTATCAATATAGCATGCATTATTACCCCTATAATGCAGTTATTATCGCTAGAACTGTAATAATTATACTTATTACTTATATTATTATCAATATAACATGCATTATTACGCATATTATGCTGTTATAATCGCTAGAACTATAATAAATATACTTAGCACTTTTATTATCATCAATATAACATGCATTATTACCCATATTATGCAGTTATTATCGATAGAACTGTAATAAATATACTTATTTCTTTTATTATTATCAATATAGCATGCACTATTAGCCATATTTTACTATTATTATCGCTAGAACTATAATAATTATACTTATTACGCCCAATATTATCAATATAGCATGCATTATTACCCCTATAATGCAGTTATTATCGCTAGAACTGTAATAATTATACTTATTACTTATATTATTATCAATATAACATGCATTATTACGCATATTATGCAGTTATAATCGCTAGAACTATAATAAATATACTTAGTACTTTTATTGTCATCAATATAACATGCATTATTACCCATATTATGCAGTTATTATCGATAGAACTATAATAAATATACTTATTACTTTTATTATTATCAATATAACATGCACTATTAGCCATATTGTACTATTATTATCGCTAGAACTATAATAATTGTACTTATTGCACCCGCTATTATCAATATAACATGCATTATTACCCATATAATGGAGTTATTATCGCTAGAACTGTAATAATTATACTTATTACTTATATTACTATCAATATAACATGCATTATTACCCATATAATGCAGTTATTATCGACAGAAGTATAATAGATAAACTTATTACTTTTATTATTATCAATATAACAGGCACTCTAAGCCATATTTTACTAGTATTATCGCTAGAACTGTAATAATTATACTTATTACTTATATTATCAGCAATATAACGTGCATTATTACCCATATAATGCAGTTATTAACGCTAGAACTGTAATAATTATACTTATTACTTATATTATTATCAATATAACATGCATTATTACCCATATTATGCAATTATTATCGCTAGAACTATAATAAATATACGTATTACTTTTATTATCATCAATATAACATGCATTATTACCCATATTATGCAGTTATTATCGATAGAACTGTAATAAATATACTTATTGCTTTTATTATTATCAATATAGCATGCACTATTAGCCATATTTTACTATTATTATCGCTAGAACTATAATAATTATACTTATTACTCCCAATATTATCAATATAGCATGCATTATTACCCCTATAATGCAGTTATTATCGCTAGAACTGTAATAATTATACTTATTACTCATATTATTATCAATATAACATGCATTATTACGCATATTATGCAGTTATAATCGCTAGAACTATAATAAATATACTTAGTACTTTTATTGTCATCAATATAACATGCATTATTACCCATATTATGCAGTTATTATCCATAGAACTGTAATAAATATACTTATTACTTTTATTAGTATCAATATAACATGCACTGTTAGCCATATTTTACTATTATTATCGCTAGAACTATAATAATTATACTTATTACTCCCAATATTATCAATATAACATGCATTATTACCACTATAATGCAGTTATTATTGCTAGAACTGTAATAATTATACTTATTACTTATATTATTATCCATATAACATGCATTATTACCCATATTATGCAGTTATTATCGCTAGAACTATAATAAGTATACTTAATACTTTTATTATCATCAATATAACATGTATTATTACCCATATTATGCAGTTCTTATCGATAGAACTATAATAAATATACTTATTACTTTTGTTATTATCAATATAACATGCACTATTAGCCATATTGTACTATTATTATCGCTAGAACTATAATAATTATATTTATTGCTCCCGATATTATCGATATAACAAGCATTATTACCCCTATAATGCAGTTATTATCGCTAGAACTGTAATAATTATACTTATTACTCATATTATTATCAATATAACATGCATTATTACGCATATTATGCAGTTATAATCGCTAGAACTATAATAAATATACTTAGCACTTTTATTATCATCAATATAACATGCATTATTACCCATATTATGCAGTTATTATCGATAGAACTGTAATAAATATACTTATTACTTTTATTATTATCAATATAGCATGCACTATTAGCCATATTTTACTATTATTGTCGCTAGAACTATAATAATTATACTTACTACTCCCAATATTATCAATATAGCATGCATTATTACCCCTATAATGCAGTTATTATCGCTAGAACTGTAATAATTATACTTATTACTTATATTATTATCAATATAACATGCATTATTACGCATATTATGCAGTTATAATCGCTAGAACTATAATAAATATACTTCCACTTTTATTATCATCAATATAACATGCATTATTACCCATATTATGCAGTTATTATCGATAGAACTGTAATAAATATACTTATTTCTTTTATTATTATCAATATAGCATGCACTATTAGCCATATTTTACTATTATTATCGCTAGAACTATAATAATTATACTTATTACGCCCAATATTATCAATATAGCATGCATTATTACCCCTATAATGCAGTTATTATCGCTAGAACTGTAATAATTATACTTATTACTTATATTATTATCAATATAACATGCATTATTACGCATATTATGCAGTTATAATCGCTAGAACTATAATAAATATACTTAGTACTTTTATTGTCATCAATATAACATGCATTATTACCCATATTATGCAGTTATTATCGATAGAACTATAATAAATATACTTATTACTTTTATTATTATCAATATAACATGCACTATTAGCCATATTGTACTATTATTATCGCTAGAACTATAATAATTGTACTTATTGCACCCGCTATTATCAATATAACATGCATTATTACCCATATAATGCAGTTATTATCGCTAGAACTGTAATAATTATACTTATTACTTATATTATTAGCAACATAACGTGCATTATTACCCATATTATGCAGTTATTATCGCTAGAACTGTAATAATTATACTTATTACTTATATTATTATCAATATAACATGCATTATTACCCATATAATGGAGTTATTATCGCTAGAACTGTAATAATTATACTTATTACTTATATTACTATCAATATAACATGCATTATTACCCATATAATGCAGTTATTATCGACAGAAGTATAATAGATAAACTTATTACTTTTATTATTATCAATATAACAGGCACTCTAAGCCATATTTTACTAGTATTATCGCTAGAACTGTAATAATTATACTTATTACTTATATTATCAGCAATATAACGTGCATTATTACCCATATAATGCAGTTATTAACGCTAGAACTGTAATAATTATACTTATTACTTATATTATTATCAATATAACATGCATTATTACCCATTTTATGCAATTATTATCGCTAGAACTATAATAAATATACGTATTACTTTTATTATCATCAATATAACATGCATTATTACCCATATTATGCAGTTATTATCGATAGAACTGTAATAAATATACTTATTGCTTTTATTATTATCAATATAGCATGCACTATTAGCCATATTTTACTATTATTATCGCTAGAACTATAATAATTATACTTATTACTCCCAATATTATCAATATAGCATGCATTATTACCCCTATAATGCAGTTATTATCGCTAGAACTGTAATAATTATACTTATTACTCATATTATTATCAATATAACATGCATTATTACGCATATTATGCAGTTATAATCGCTAGAACTATAATAAATATACTTAGTACTTTTATTGTCATCAATATAACATGCATTATTACCCATATTATGCAGTTATTATCCATAGAACTGTAATAAATATACTTATTACTTTTATTAGTATTAATATAACATGCACTGTTAGCCATATTTTACTATTATTATCGCTAGAACTATAATAATTATACTTATTACTCCCAATATTATCAATATAACATGCATTATTACCACTATAATGCAGTTATTATTGCTAGAACTGTAATAATTATACTTATTACTTATATTATTATCCATATAACATGCATTATTACCCATATTATGCAGTTATTATCGATAGAACTGTAATAAATATACTTATTACTTTTATTATTATCAATATAGCATGCACTATTAGCCATATTTTACTATTATTATCGCTAGAACTATAATAATTATACTTATTACTCCCAATATTATCAATATAGCATGCATTATTACCCCTATAATGCAGTTATTATCGCTAGAACTGTAATAATTATACTTATTACTCCCAATATTATCAATATAACATGCATTATTACCACTATAATGCAGTTATTATTGCTAGAACTGTAATAATTATACTTATTACTTATATTATTATCCATATAACATGCATTATTACCCATATTATGCAGTTATTATCGCTAGAACTATAATAAGTATACTTAATACTTTTATTATCATCAATATAACATGTATTATTACCCATATTATGCAGTTCTTATCGATAGAACTATAATAAATATACTTATTACTTTTGTTATTATCAATATAACATGCACTATTAGCCATATTGTACTATTATTATCGCTAGAACTATAATAATTATATTTATTGCTCCCGATATTATCGATATAACAAGCATTATTACCCCTATAATGCAGTTATTATCGCTAGAACTGTAATAATTATACTTACTACTTATACTATTATCAATATAACATGCATTATTACCCACATAATGGAGTTATTATCGCTAGAACTGTAATAATTATACTTATTACTTATATTATTATCAAAATAACATGCATTATTACCCATATAATGCAGTTATTATCGCTAGAACTATAATAAATATACTTATTACTTTTATTATCATCAATATAACATGCATTATTACCCACATTATGCAGTTATTATCGATAGAACTATAATAAATATACTTATTACTTTTATTATTATCAATATAACATGCTCTATTAGCCATATTTTACTATTATTATCGCTAGAACTATAATAATTATACTTATTACTCCCAATATTATCAATATAGCATGCATTATTACCCCTATAATGCAGTTATTATCGCTAGAACTGTAATAATTATACTTATTACTTATATTATTATCAATATAACATGCATTATTACGCATATTATGCAGTTATAATCGCTAGAACTATAATAAATATACTTAGCACTTTTATTATCATCAATATAACATGCATTATTACCCATATTATGCAGTTATTATCGATAGAACTGTAATAAATATACTTATTACTTTTACTATTATCAATATAACATGCACTGTTAGCCATATTTTACTATTATTATCGCTAGAACTATAATAATTATACTTATTGCTCCCGATATTATCGATATAACATGCATTATTACCCCTATAATGCAGTTATTATCGCCAGAACTGTAATAATTATACTTATTACTTATATTATTATCAATGTAACATGCATTATTACCCATATTATGCAGTTATTATCGATAGAACTATAATAAATATACTTATTACTTTTATTATTATCAATATAACATGCACTATTAGCCATATTTTACTATTATTATCGCTAGAACTATAATAATTATACTTATTACTCCCGATATTATCAATATGACATGCATTACTACCCATATAATGCAGTTATGATCGGTAGAACTGTAATAATTATACTTATTACTTACATTATTAGCAATATAACGTGCATTATTACCCATATAATGCAGTTATTATCGGTAGAACTGTAATAATTATACTTATTACTTACATTATTAGCAATATAACGTGCATTATTTCCCATATAATGCAGTTATTATCGCTGGAACTGAAATAATTATACTTATTACTTACATTATTAGCAATGTAACGTGCATTATTACCCATATTATGCAGTTATTATCGCTAGAACTATAATAAATATACGTATTACTTTTATTATCATCAATATAACATGCATTATTACCCACATTACGCAGTTATTATCGATAGAACAGTAATAAATATACTTATTACTTTTATTATTATCAATATAACATGCACTATTAGCCATATTTTACTATTATTATCGCTAGAACTATAATAATTATACTTATTACTCCCGATATTATCAATATGACATGCATTATTACCCATATAATGCAGTTATTATCGGTAGAACTGTAATAATTATACTTATTACTTACATTATTAGCAATATAACGTGCATTATTTCCCATATAATGCAGTTATTATCGCTAGAACTGAAATAATTATACTTATTACTTATATTATTCTCAATATAACATGCATTATTACCCATATTGTGCAGTTATAATCGCTAGAACTATAACAAATATACTTACTACTTTTATTATCATCAATATAACATGCATTATTACCCATATTATGCAGTTATTATCGATAGAACTATAATAAATATACTTATTACTTTTATTATTATCAATATAACATGCACTATTAGCCATATTTTACTATTATTATCGCTAGAACTATAATAATTATACATATTACTCCCGATATTATCAATATGACATGCATTATTACCCATATAATGCAGTTATGATCGGTAGAACTGTAATAATTATACTTATTACTTACATTATTAGCAATATAACGTGCGTTATTACCCATATAATGCAGTTATTATCGGTAGAACTGTAATAATTATACTTATTACTTACATTATTAGCAATATAACGTGCATTATTTCCCATATAATGCAGTTATTATCGCTGGAACTGAAATAATTATACTTATTACTTACATTATTAGCAATGTAACGTGCATTATTACCCATATTATGCAGTTATTATCGCTAGAACTATAATAAATATACGTATTACTTTTATTATCATCAATATAACATGCATTATTACCCACATTACGCAGTTATTATCGATAGAACAGTAATAAATATACTTATTACTTTTATTATTATCAATATAACATGCACTATTAGCCATGTTTTACTATTATTATCGCTAGAAGTATATTAATTATACTTATTACTCCCGATACTATCAATATGGCATGCATTATTACCCATATAATGCAGTTATTATCGGTAGAACTGTAATAATTATACTTATTACTTACATTATTAGCAATATAACGTGCATTATTTCCCATATAATGCAGTTATTATCGCTAGAACTGAAATAATTATACTTATTACTTATATTATTCTCAATATAACATGCATTATTACCCATATTATGCAGTTATAATCGCTAGAACTATAACAAATATACTTACTACTTTTATTATCATCAATATAACATGCATTATTACCCATATTATGCAGTTATTATCGATAGAACTATAATAAATATACTTATTACTTTTATTATTATCAATATAACATGCACTATTAGCCATATTTTACTATTATTATCGCTAGAACTATAATAATTATACTTATTACTCCCGATATTATCAATATGACATGCATTATTACCCATATAATGCAGTTATGATCGGTAGAACTGTAATAATTATACTTATTACTTACATTATTAGCAATATAACGTGCATTATTACCCATATAATGCAGTTATTATCGGTAGAACTGTAATAATTATACTTATTACTTACATTATTAGCAATATAACGTGCATTATTTCCCATATAATGCAGTTATTATCGCTGGAACTGAAATAATTATACTTATTACTTACATTATTAGCAATGTAACGTGCATTATTACCCATATTATGCAGTTATTATCGACAGAAGTATAATAGATATACTTATTACTTTTATTATTATCAATATAACAGGCACTCTAAGCCATATTTTACTAGTATTATCGCTAGAACTGTAATAATTATACTTATTACTTACATTATTAGCAATGTAACGTGCATTATTACCCATATTATGCAGTTATTATCGACAGAAGTATAATAGATATACTTATTACTTTTATTATTATCAATATAACAGGCACTCTAAGCCATATTTTACTAGTATTATCGCTAGAACTGTAATAATTATACTTATTACTTATATTATCAGCAATATAACGTGCATTATTACCCATATAATGCAGTTATTATCGCTAGAACTGTAATAAATATACTTACTACTTACATTATTTTCAATATAACATGTATTATTACCCATATTATGCAGTTATAATCGCTGGAACTATAATAAATATACTTAGTACTTTTATCATCATCAATATAACATGCATTATTACCCATATTATGCAGTTATTATCGATAGAACTGTAATAAATATACTTATTACTTTTATTATTATCAATATAACATGCTCTATTAGCCATATTTTACTATTATTATCGCTAGAACTATAATAATTATACTTATTACTCCCAATATTATCAATATAGCATGCATTATTACCCCTATAATGCAGTTATTATCGCTAGAACTGTAATAATTATACTTATTACTTATATTATTATCAATATAACATGCATTATTACGCATATTATGCAGTTATAATCGCTAGAACTATAATAAATATACTTAGCACTTTTATTATCATCAATATAACATGCATTATTACCCATATTATGCAGTTATTATCGATAGAACTGTAATAAATATACTTATTTCTTTTATTATTATCAATATAGCATGCACTATTAGCCATATTTTACTATTATTATCGCTAGAACTATAATAATTATACTTATTACGCCCAATATTATCAATATAGCATGCATTATTACCCCTATAATGCAGTTATTATCGCTAGAACTGTAATAATTATACTTATTACTTATATTATTATCAATATAACATGCATTATTACGCATATTATGCAGTTATAATCGCTAGAACTATAATAAATATACTTAGTACTTTTATTGTCATCAATATAACATGCATTATTACCCATATTATGCAGTTATTATCGCTAGAACTATAATAAATATACTTATTACTTTTATTATTATCAATATAACATGCACTATTAGCCATATTGTACTATTATTATCGCTAGAACTATAATAATTGTACTTATTGCACCCGCTATTATCAATATAACATGCATTATTACCCATATAATGCAGTTATTATCGCTAGAACTGTAATAATTATACTTATTACTTATATTATTAGCAACATAACGTGCATTATTACCCATATTATGCAGTTATTATCGCTAGAACTGTAATAATTATACTTATTACTTATATTATTATCAATATAACATGCATTATTACCCATATAATGGAGTTATTATCGCTAGAACTGTAATAATTATACTTATTACTTATATTACTATCAATATAACATGCATTATTACCCATATAATGCAGTTATTATCGACAGAAGTATAATAGATAAACTTATTACTTTTATTATTATCAATATAACAGGCACTCTAAGCCATATTTTACTAGTATTATCGCTAGAACTGTAATAATTATACTTATTACTTATATTATCAGCAATATAACGTGCATTATTACCCATATAATGCAGTTATTAACGCTAGAACTGTAATAATTATACTTATTACTTATATTATTATCAATATAACATGCATTATTACCCATATTATGCAATTATTATCGCTAGAACTATAATAAATATACGTATTACTTTTATTATCATCAATATAACATGCATTATTACCCATATTATGCAGTTATTATCGATAGAACTGTAATAAATATACTTATTGCTTTTATTATTATCAATATAGCATGCACTATTAGCCATATTTTACTATTATTATCGCTAGAACTATAATAATTATACTTATTACTCCCAATATTATCAATATAGCATGCATTATTACCCCTATAATGCAGTTATTATCGCTAGAACTGTAATAATTATACTTATTACTCATATTATTATCAATATAACATGCATTATTACGCATATTATGCAGTTATAATCGCTAGAACTATAATAAATATACTTAGTACTTTTATTGTCATCAATATAACATGCATTATTACCCATATTATGCAGTTATTATCCATAGAACTGTAATAAATATACTTATTACTTTTATTAGTATCAATATAACATGCACTGTTAGCCATATTTTACTATTATTATCGCTAGAACTATAATAATTATACTTATTACTCCCAATATTATCAATATAACATGCATTATTACCACTATAATGCAGTTATTATTGCTAGAACTGTAATAATTATACTTATTACTTATATTATTATCCATATAACATGCATTATTACCCATATTATGCAGTTATTATCGATAGAACTGTAATAAATATACTTATTACTTTTATTATTATCAATATAGCATGCACTATTAGCCATATTTTACTATTATTATCGCTAGAACTATAATAATTATACTTATTACTCCCAATATTATCAATATAGCATGCATTATTACCCCTATAATGCAGTTATTATCGCTAGAACTGTAATAATTATACTTATTACTCCCAATATTATCAATATAACATGCATTATTACCACTATAATGCAGTTATTATTGCTAGAACTGTAATAATTATACTTATTACTTATATTATTATCCATATAACATGCATTATTACCCATATTATGCAGTTATTATCGCTAGAACTATAATAAGTATACTTAATACTTTTATTATCATCAATATAACATGTATTATTACCCATATTATGCAGTTCTTATCGATAGAACTATAATAAATATACTTATTACTTTTGTTATTATCAATATAACATGCACTATTAGCCATATTGTACTATTATTATCGCTAGAACTATAATAATTATATTTATTGCTCCCGATATTATCGATATAACAAGCATTATTACCCCTATAATGCAGTTATTATCGCTAGAACTGTAATAATTATACTTATTACTCATATTATTATCAATATAACATGCATTATTACGCATATTATGCAGTTATAATCGCTAGAACTATAATAAATATACTTAGCACTTTTATTATCATCAATATAACATGCATTATTACCCATATTATGCAGTTATTATCGATAGAACTGTAATAAATATACTTATTACTTTTATTATTATCAATATAGCATGCACTATTAGCCATATTTTACTATTATTATCGCTAGAACTATAATAAATATACTTATTACTCCCGATATTATCAATATAACATGCATTATTACCTATATAATGCAGTTAGTATCGCTAGAACTGTAATAATTATACTTACTACTTATACTATTATCAATATAACATGCATTATTACCCACATAATGGAGTTATTATCGCTAGAACTGTAATAATTATACTTATTACTTATATTATTATCAAAATAACATGCATTATTACCCATATAATGCAGTTATTATCGCTAGAACTATAATAAATATACTTATTACTTTTATTATCATCAATATAACATGCATTATTACCCATATTATGCAGTTATTATCGATAGAACTATAATAAATATACTTATTACTTTTATTATTATCAATATAACATGCTCTATTAGCCATATTTTACTATTATTATCGCTAGAACTATAATAATTATACTTATTACTCCCAATATTATCAATATAGCATGCATTATTACCCCTATAATGCAGTTATTATCGCTAGAACTCTAATAATTATACTTATTACTTATATTATTATCAATATAACATGCATTATTACGCATATTATGCAGTTATAATCGCTAGAACTATAATAAATATACTTAGCACTTTTATTATCATCAATATAACATGCATTATTACCCATATTATGCAGTTATTATCGATAGAACTGTAATAAATATACTTATTACTTTTATTATTATCAATATAGCATGCACTATTAGCCATATTTTACTATTATTATCGCTAGAACTATAATAAATATACTTATTACTCCCGATATTATCAATATAACATCCATTATTACCTATATAATGCAGTTAGTATCGCTAGAACTGTAATAATTATACTTATTACTTATACTACTATCAATATAACATGCATTATTACCCACATAATGGAGTTATTATCGCTAGAACTGTAATAATTATACTTATTACTTATATTATTATCAAAATAACATGCATTATTACCCATATAATGCAGTTATTATCGCTAGAACTATAATAAATATACTTATTACTTTTATTATCATCAATATAACATGCATTATTACCCATATTATGCAGTTATTATCGATAGAACTATAATAAATATACTTATTACTTTTATTATTATCAATATAACATGCTCTATTAGCCATATTTTACTATTATTATCGCTAGAACTATAATAATTATACTTATTACTCCCAATATTATCAATATAGCATGCATTATTACCCCTATAATGCAGTTATTATCGCTAGAACTGTAATAATTATACTTATTACTTATATTATTATCAATATAACATGCATTATTACGCATATTATGCAGTTATAATCGCTAGAACTATAATAAATATACTTAGCACTTTTATTATCATCAATATAACATGCATTATTACCCATATTATGCAGTTATTATCGATAGAACTGTAATAAATATACTTATTTCTTTTATTATTATCAATATAGCATGCACTATTAGCCATATTTTACTATTATTATCGCTAGAACTATAATAATTATACTTATTACGCCCAATATTATCAATATAGCATGCATTATTACCCCTATAATGCAGTTATTATCGCTAGAACTGTAATAATTATACTTATTACTTATATTATTATCAATATAACATGCATTATTACGCATATTATGCAGTTATAATCGCTAGAACTATAATAAATATACTTAGTACTTTTATTGTCATCAATATAACATGCATTATTACCCATATTATGCAGTTATTATCGCTAGAACTATAATAAATATACTTATTACTTTTATTATTATCAATATAACATGCACTATTAGCCATATTGTACTATTATTATCGCTAGAACTATAATAATTGTACTTATTGCACCCGCTATTATCAATATAACATGCATTATTACCCATATAATGCAGTTATTATCGCTAGAACTGTAATAATTATACTTATTACTTATATTATTAGCAACATAACGTGCATTATTATCCATATTATGCAGTTATTATCGCTAGAACTGTAATAATTATACTTATTACTTATATTATTATCAATATAACATGCATTATTACCCATATAATGGAGTTATTATCGCTAGAACTGTAATAATTATACTTATTACTTATATTACTATCAATATAACATGCATTATTACCCATATAATGCAGTTATTATCGACAGAAGTATAATAGATAAACTTATTACTTTTATTCTTATCAATATAACAGGCACTCTAAGCCATATTTTACTAGTATTATCGCTAGAACTGTAATAATTATACTTATTACTTATATTATCAGCAATATAACGTGCATTATTACCCATATAATGCAGTTATTAACGCTAGAACTGTAATAATTATACTTATTACTTATATTATTATCAATATAACATGCATTATTACCCATATTATGCAATTATTATCGCTAGAACTATAATAAATATACTTATTACTTTTATTATCATCAATATAACATGCATTATTACCCATATTATGCAGTTATTATCGATAGAACTATAATAAATATACTTATTACTTTTATTATTATCAATATAACATGCTCTATTAGCCATATTTTACTATTATTATCGCTAGAACTATAATAATTATACTTATTACTCCCAATATTATCAATATAGCATGCATTATTACCCCTATAATGCAGTTATTATCGCTAGAACTGTAATAATTATACTTATTACTTATATTATTATCAATATAACATGCATTATTACGCATATTATGCAGTTATAATCGCTAGAACTATAATAAATATACTTAGCACTTTTATTATCATCAATATAACATGCATTATTACCCATATTATGCAGTTATTATCGATAGAACTGTAATAAATATACTTATTTCTTTTATTATTATCAATATAGCATGCACTATTAGCCATATTTTACTATTATTATCGCTAGAACTATAATAATTATACTTATTACGCCCAATATTATCAATATAGCATGCATTATTACCCCTATAATGCAGTTATTATCGCTAGAACTGTAATAATTATACTTATTACTTATATTATTATCAATATAACATGCATTATTACGCATATTATGCAGTTATAATCGCTAGAACTATAATAAATATACTTAGTACTTTTATTGTCATCAATATAACATGCATTATTACCCATATTATGCAGTTATTATCGCTAGAACTATAATAAATATACTTATTACTTTTATTATTATCAATATAACATGCACTATTAGCCATATTGTACTATTATTATCGCTAGAACTATAATAATTGTACTTATTGCACCCGCTATTATCAATATAACATGCATTATTACCTATATAATGCAGTTATTATCGCTAGAACTGTAATAATTATACTTATTACTTATATTATTAGCAACATAACGTGCATTATTACCCATATTATGCAGTTATTATCGCTAGAACTGTAATAATTATACTTATTACTTATATTATTATCAATATAACATGCATTATTACCCATATAATGGAGTTATTATCGCTAGAACTGTAATAATTATACTTATTACTTATATTACTATCAATATAACATGCATTATTACCCATATAATGCAGTTATTATCGACAGAAGTATAATAGATAAACTTATTACTTTTATTCTTATCAATATAACAGGCACTCTAAGCCATATTTTACTAGTATTATCGCTAGAACTGTAATAATTATACTTATTACTTATATTATCAGCAATATAACGTGCATTATTACCCATATAATGCAGTTATTAACGCTAGAACTGTAATAATTATACTTATTACTTATATTATTATCAATATAACATGCATTATTACCCATATTATGCAATTATTATCGCTAGAACTATAATAAATATACGTATTACTTTTATTATCATCAATATAACATGCATTATTACCCATATTATGCAGTTATTATCGATAGAACTGTAATAAATATACTTATTGCTTTTATTATTATCAATATAGCATGCACTATTAGCCATATTTTACTATTATTATCGCTAGAACTATAATAATTATACTTATTACTCCCAATATTATCAATATAGCATGCATTATTACCCCTATAATGCAGTTATTATCGCTAGAACTGTAATAATTATACTTATTACTCATATTATTATCAATATAACATGCATTATTACGCATATTATGCAGTTATAATCGCTAGAACTATAATAAATATACTTAGTACTTTTATTGTCATCAATATAACATGCATTATTACCCATATTATGCAGTTGTTATCCATAGAACTGTAATAAATATACTTATTACTTTTATTAGTATCAATATAACATGCACTGTTAGCCATATTTTACTATTATTATCGCTAGAACTATAATAATTATACTTATTACTCCCAATATTATCAATATAACATGCATTATTACCACTATAATGCAGTTATTATTGCTAGAACTGTAATAATTATACTTATTACTGATATTATTATCCATATAACATGCATTATTACCCATATTATGCAGTTATTATCGCTAGAACTATAATAAGTATACTTAATACTTTTATTATCATCAATATAACATGTATTATTACCCATATTATGCAGTTCTTATCGATAGAACTATAATAAATATACTTATTACTTTTGTTATTATCAATATAACATGCACTATTAGCCATATTGTACTATTATTATCGCTAGAACTATAATAATTATATTTATTGCTCCCGATATTATCGATATAACAAGCATTATTACCCCTATAATGCAGTTATTATCGCTAGAACTGTAATAATTATACTTATTACTCATATTATTATCAATATAACATGCATTATTACGCATATTATGCAGTTATAATCGCTAGAACTATAATAAATATACTTAGCACTTTTATTATCATCAATATAACATGCATTATTACCCATATTATGCAGTTATTATCGATAGAACTGTAATAAATATACTTATTACTTTTATTATTATCAATATAGCATGCACTATTAGCCATATTTTACTATTATTGTCGCTAGAACTATAATAATTATACTTACTACTCCCAATATTATCAATATAGCATGCATTATTACCCCTATAATGCAGTTATTATCGCTAGAACTGTAATAATTATACTTATTACTTATATTATTATCAATATAACATGCATTATTACGCATATTATGCAGTTATAATCGCTAGAACTATAATAAATATACTTCCACTTTTATTATCATCAATATAACATGCATTATTACCCATATTATGCAGTTATTATCGATAGAACTGTAATAAATATACTTATTTCTTTTATTATTATCAATATAGCATGCACTATTAGCCATATTTTACTATTATTATCGCTAGAACTATAATAATTATACTTATTACGCCCAATATTATCAATATAGCATGCATTATTACCCCTATAATGCAGTTATTATCGCTAGAACTGTAATAATTATACTTATTACTTATATTATTATCAATATAACATGCATTATTACGCATATTATGCAGTTATAATCGCTAGAACTATAATAAATATACTTAGTACTTTTATTGTCATCAATATAACATGCATTATTACCCATATTATGCAGTTATTATCGATAGAACTATAATAAATATACTTATTACTTTTATTATTATCAATATAACATGCACTATTAGCCATATTGTACTATTATTATCGCTAGAACTATAATAATTGTACTTATTGCACCCGCTATTATCAATATAACATGCATTATTACCCATATAATGCAGTTATTATCGCTAGAACTGTAATAATTATACTTATTACTTATATTATTAGCAACATAACGTGCATTATTACCCATATTATGCAGTTATTATCGCTAGAACTGTAATAATTATACTTATTACTTATATTATTATCAATATAACATGCATTATTACCCATATAATGGAGTTATTATCGCTAGAACTGTAATAATTATACTTATTACTTATATTACTATCAATATAACATGCATTATTACCCATATAATGCAGTTATTATCGACAGAAGTATAATAGATAAACTTATTACTTTTATTATTATCAATATAACAGGCACTCTAAGCCATATTTTACTAGTATTATCGCTAGAACTGTAATAATTATACTTATTACTTATATTATCAGCAATATAACGTGCATTATTACCCATATAATGCAGTTATTAACGCTAGAACTGTAATAATTATACTTATTACTTATATTATTATCAATATAACATGCATTATTACCCATATTATGCAATTATTATCGCTAGAACTATAATAAATATACGTATTACTTTTATTATCATCAATATAACATGCATTATTACCCATATTATGCAGTTATTATCGATAGAACTGTAATAAATATACTTATTGCTTTTATTATTATCAATATAGCATGCACTATTAGCCATATTTTACTATTATTATCGCTAGAACTATAATAATTATACTTATTACTCCCAATATTATCAATATAGCATGCATTATTACCCCTATAATGCAGTTATTATCGCTAGAACTGTAGTAATTATACTTATTACTCATATTATTATCAATATAACATGCATTATTACGCATATTATGCAGTTATAATCGCTAGAACTATAATAAATATACTTAGTACTTTTATTGTCATCAATATAACATGCATTATTACCCATATTATGCAGTTATTATCCATAGAACTGTAATAAATATACTTATTACTTTTATTAGTATCAATATAACATGCACTGTTAGCCATATTTTACTATTATTATCGCTAGAACTATAATAATTATACTTATTACTCCCAATATTATCAATATAACATGCATTATTACCACTATAATGCAGTTATTATTGCTAGAACTGTAATAATTATACTTATTACTTATATTATTATCCATATAACATGCATTATTACCCATATTATGCAGTTATTATCGCTAGAACTATAATAAGTATACTTAATACTTTTATTATCATCAATATAACATGTATTATTACCCATATTATGCAGTTCTTATCGATAGAACTATAATAAATATACTTATTACTTTTGTTATTATCAATATAACATGCACTATTAGCCATATTGTACTATTATTATCGCTAGAACTATAATAATTATATTTATTGCTCCCGATATTATCGATATAACAAGCATTATTACCCCTATAATGCAGTTATTATCGCTAGAACTGTAATAATTATACTTATTACTCATATTATTATCAATATAACATGCATTATTACGCATATTATGCAGTTATAATCGCTAGAACTATAATAAATATACTTAGCACTTTTATTATCATCAATATAACATGCATTATTACCCATATTATGCAGTTATTATCGATAGAACTGTAATAAATATACTTATTACTTTTATTATTATCAATATAGCATGCACTATTAGCCATATTTTACTATTATTATCGCTAGAACTATAATAATTATACTTATTACTCCCAATATTATCAATATAGCATGCATTATTACCCCTATAATGCAGTTATTATCGCTAGAACTGTAATAATTATACTTATTACTCCCAATATTATCAATATAACATGCATTATTACCACTATAATGCAGTTATTATTGCTAGAACTGTAATAATTATACTTATTACTTATATTATTATCCATATAACATGCATTATTACCCATATTATGCAGTTATTATCGCTAGAACTATAATAAGTATACTTAATACTTTTATTATCATCAATATAACATGTATTATTACCCATATTATGCAGTTCTTATCGATAGAACTATAATAAATATACTTATTACTTTTATTATCATCAATATAACATGCATTATTACCCATATTATGCAGTTATTATCGATAGAACTATAATAAATATACTTATTACTTTTATTATTATCAATATAACATGCTCTACTAGCCATATTTTACTATTATTATCGCTAGAACTATAATAATTATACTTATTACTCCCAATATTATCAATATAGCATGCATTATTACCCCTATAATGCAGTTATTATCGCTAGAACTGTAATAATTATACTTATTACTTATATTATTATCAATATAACATGCATTATTACGCATATTATGCAGTTATAATCGCTAGAACTATAATAAATATACTTAGCACTTTTATTATCATCAATATAACATGCATTATTACCCATATTATGCAGTTATTATCGATAGAACTGTAATAAATATACTTATTACTTTTATTATTATCAATATAGCATGCACTATTAGCCATATTTTACTATTATTATCGCTAGAACTATAATAAATATACTTATTACTCCCGATATTATCAATATAACATCCATTATTACCTATATAATGCAGTTAGTATCGCTAGAACTGTAATAATTATACTTATTACTTATACTATTATCAATATAACATGCATTATTACCCACATAATGGAGTTATTATCGCTAGAACTGTAATAATTATACTTATTACTTATATTATTATCAAAATAACATGCATTATTACCCATATAATGCAGTTATTATCGCTAGAACTATAATAAATATACTTATTACTTTTATTATCATCAATATAACATGCATTATTACCCATATTATGCAGTTATTATCGATAGAACTATAATAAATATACTTATTACTTTTATTATTATCAATATAACATGCTCTATTAGCCATATTTTACTATTATTATCGCTAGAACTATAATAATTATACTTATTACTCCCAATACTATCAATATAGCATGCATTATTACCCCTATAATGCAGTTATTATCGCTAGAACTGTAATAATTATACTTATTACTTATATTATTATCAATATAACATGCATTATTACGCATATTATGCAGTTATAATCGCTAGAACTATAATAAATATACTTAGTACTTTTATTATCATCAATATAACATGCATTATTACCCATATTATGCAGTTATTATCGATAGAACTGTAATAAATATACTTATTACTTTTATTATTATCAATATAGCATGCACTATTAGCCATATTTTACTATTATTATCGCTAGAGCTATAATAATTATACTTATTACTCCCAATATTATCAATATAGCATGCATTATTACCCCTATAATGCAGTTACTATCGCTAGAACTGTAATAATTATACTTATTACTTATATTATTATCAATATAACATGCATTATTACGCATATTATGCAGTTATAATCGCTAGAACTATAATAAATATACTTAGCACTTTTATTATCATCAATATAACATGCATGATTACCCATATAATGCAGTTATTATCGACAGAAGTATAATAGATAAACTTATTACTTTTATTATTATCAATATAACAGCCACTCTAAGCCATATTTTACTAGTATTATCGCTAGAACTGTAATAATTATACTTATTACTTATATTATCAGCAATACAACGTGCATTATTACCCACATAATGCAGTTATTATCGCTAGAACTGTAATAATTATACTTATTACTTATATTATTATCAATATAACATGCATTATTACCCATATTATGCAATTATTATCGCTAGAACTATAATAAATATACGTATTACTTTTATTATCATCAATATAACATGCATTATTACCCATATTATGCAGTTATTATCGATAGAACTGTAATAAATATACTTATTACTTTTATTATTATCAATATAACATGCACTATTAGCCATATTGTACTATTATTATCGCTAGAACTATAATAATTATATATATTGCTCCCGATATTATCGATATAACAAGCATTATTACCCCTATAATGCAGTTATTATCGCTAGAACTGTAATAATTATACTTATTACTCATATTATTATCAATATAACATGCATTATTACGCATATTATGCAGTTATAATCGCTAGAACTATAATAAATATACTTAGTACTTTTATTGTCATCAATATAACATGCATTATTACCCATATTATGCAGTTATTATCCATAGAACTGTAATAAATATACTTATTACTTTTATTATTATCAATATAGCATGCACTATTAGCCATATTTTACTATTATTATCGCTAGAACTATAATAAATATACTTATTACTCCCGATATTATCAATATAACATCCATTATTACCTATATAATGCAGTTAGTATCGCTAGAACTGTAATAATTATACTTATTACTTATACTACTATCAATATAACATGCATTATTACCCACATAATGGAGTTATTATCGCTAGAACTGTAATAATTATACTTATTACTTATATTATTATCAAAATAACATGCATTATTACCCATATAATGCAGTTATTATCGCTAGAACTATAATAAATATACTTATTACTTTTATTATCATCAATATAACATGCATTATTACCCATATTATGCAGTTATTATCGATAGAACTATAATAAATATACTTATTACTTTTATTATTATCAATATAACATGCTCTATTAGCCATATTTTACTATTATTATCGCTAGAACTATAATAATTATACTTATTACTCCCAATATTATCAATATAGCATGCATTATTACCCCTATAATGCAGTTATTATCGCTAGAACTGTAATAATTATACTTATTACTCCCAATATTATCAATATAACATGCATTATTACCACTATAATGCAGTTATTATTGCTAGAACTGTAATAATTATACTTATTACTTATATTATTATCCATATAACATGCATTATTACCCATATTATGCAGTTATTATCGCTAGAACTATAATAAGTATACTTAATACTTTTATTATCATCAATATAACATGTATTATTACCCATATTATGCAGATCTTATCGATAGAACTATAATAAATATACTTATTACTTTTGTTATTATCAATATAACATGCACTATTAGCCATATTGTACTATTATTATCGCTAGAACTATAATAATTATATTTATTGCTCCCGATATTATCGATATAACAAGCATTATTACCCCTATAATGCAGTTATTATCGCTAGAACTGTAATAATTATACTTATTACTTATATTATTATCAATATAACATGCATTATTACCCATATTATGCAATTATTATCGCTAGAACTATAATAAATATACGTATTACTTTTATTATCATCAATATAACATGCATTATTACCCATATTATGCAGTTATTATCGATAGAACTGTAATAAATATACTTATTACTTTTATTATTATCAATATAACATGCACTATTAGCCATATTGTACTATTATTATCGCTAGAACTATAATAATTATATATATTGCTCCCGATATTATCGATATAACAAGCATTATTACCCCTATAATGCAGTTATTATCGCTAGAACTGTAATAATTATACTTATTACTCATATTATTATCAATATAACATGCATTATTACGCATATTATGCAGTTATAATCGCTAGAACTATAATAAATATACTTAGTACTTTTATTGTCATCAATATAACATGCATTATTACCCATATTATGCAGTTATTATCCATAGAACTGTAATAAATATACTTATTACTTTTATTATTATCAATATAGCATGCACTATTAGCCATATTTTACTATTATTATCGCTAGAACTATAATAAATATACTTATTACTCCCGATATTATCAATATAACATCCATTATTACCTATATAATGCAGTTAGTATCGCTAGAACTGTAATAATTATACTTATTACTTATACTACTATCAATATAACATGCATTATTACCCACATAATGGAGTTATTATCGCTAGAACTGTAATAATTATACTTATTACTTATATTATTATCAATATAACATGCATTATTACCCATATTATGCAATTATTATCGCTAGAACTATAATAAATATACGTATTACTTTTATTATCATCAATATAACATGCATTATTACCCATATTATGCAGTTATTATCGATAGAACTGTAATAAATATACTTATTACTTTTATTATTATCAATATAACATGCACTATTAGCCATATTGTACTATTATTATCGCTAGAACTATAATAATTATATATATTGCTCCCGATATTATCGATATAACAAGCATTATTACCCCTATAATGCAGTTATTATCGCTAGAACTGTAATAATTATACTTATTACTCATATTATTATCAATATAACATGCATTATTACGCATATTATGCAGTTATAATCGCTAGAACTATAATAAATATACTTAGTACTTTTATTGTCATCAATATAACATGCATTATTACCCATATTATGCAGTTATTATCCATAGAACTGTAATAAATATACTTATTACTTTTATTATTATCAATATAGCATGCACTATTAGCCATATTTTACTATTATTATCGCTAGAACTATAATAAATATACTTATTACTCCCGATATTATCAATATAACATCCATTATTACCTATATACTGCAGTTAGTATCGCTAGAACTGTAATAATTATACTTATTACTTATACTACTATCAATATAACATGCATTATTACCCACATAATGGAGTTATTATCGCTAGAACTGTAATAATTATACTTATTACTTATATTATTATCAAAATAACATGCATTATTACCCATATAATGCAGTTATTATCGCTAGAACTATAATAAAT
The DNA here is from genome assembly GCA_963576845.1 of Megachile leachella. Lineage (NCBI taxonomy): Eukaryota > Metazoa > Arthropoda > Insecta > Hymenoptera > Megachilidae > Megachile > Megachile leachella. Next base: position 252,707 of record CAUYWW010000158.1, read on the forward strand.
ATACTTATTACTTTTATTATCATCAATATAACATGCATTATTACCCATATTATGCAGTTATTATCGATAGAACTATAATAAATATACTTATTACTTTTATTATTATCAATATAACATGCTCTATTAGCCATATTTTACTATTATTATCGCTAGAACTATAATAATTATACTTATTACTCCCAATATTATCAATATAGCATGCATTATTACCCCTATAATGCAGTTATTATCGCTAGAACTGTAATAATTATACTTATTACTCCCAATATTATCAATATAACATGCATTATTACCACTATAATGCAGTTATTATTGCTAGAACTGTAATAATTATACTTATTACTTATATTATTATCCATATAACATGCATTATTACCCATATTATGCAGTTATTATCGCTAGAACTATAATAAGTATACTTAATACTTTTATTATCATCAATATAACATGTATTATTACCCATATTATGCAGATCTTATCGATAGAACTATAATAAATATACTTATTACTTTTGTTATTATCAATATAACATGCACTATTAGCCATATTGTACTATTATTATCGCTAGAACTATAATAATTATATTTATTGCTCCCGATATTATCGATATAACAAGCATTATTACCCCTATAATGCAGTTATTATCGCTAGAACTGTAATAATTATACTTATTACTTATATTATCAGCAATACAACGTGCATTATTACCCACATAATGCAGTTATTATCGCTAGAACTGTAATAATTATACTTATTACTTATATTATTATCAATATAACATGCATTATTACCCATATTATGCAATTATTATCGCTAGAACTATAATAAATATACGTATTACTTTTATTATCATCAATATAACATGCATTATTACCTATATTATGCAGTTATTATCGATAGAACTGTAATAAATATACTTATTACTTTTATTATTATCAATATAACATGCACTATTAGCCATATTGTACTATTATTATCGCTAGAACTATAATAATTATATATATTGCTCCCGATATTATCGATATAACAAGCATTATTACCCCTATAATGCAGTTATTATCGCTAGAACTGTAATAATTATACTTATTACTCATATTATTATCAATATAACATGCATTATTACGCATATTATGCAATTATAATCGCTAGAACTATAATAAATATACTTAGTACTTTTATTGTCATCAATATAACATGCATTATTACCCATATTATGCAGTTATTATCCATAGAACTGTAATAAATATACTTATTACTTTTATTATTATCAATATAGCATGCACTATTAGCCATATTTTACTATTATTATCGCTAGAACTATAATAAATATACTTATTACTCCCGATATTATCAATATAACATCCATTATTACCTATATAATGCAGTTAGTATCGCTAGAACTGTAATAATTATACTTATTACTTATACTACTATCAATATAACATGCATTATTACCCACATAATGGAGTTATTATCGCTAGAACTGTAATAATTATACTTATTACTTATATTATTATCAAAATAACATGCATTATTACCCATATAATGCAGTTATTATCGCTAGAACTATAATAAATATACTTATTACTTTTATTATCATCAATATAACATGCATTATTACCCATATTATGCAGTTATTATCGATAGAACTATAATAAATATACTTATTACTTTTATTATTATCAATATAACATGCTCTATTAGCCATATTTTACTATTATTATCGCTAGAACTATAATAAATATACTTATTACTCCCGATATTATCAATATAACATCCATTATTACCTATATAATGCAGTTAGTATCGCTAGAACTGTAATAATTATACTTATTACTTATACTATTATCAATATAACATGCATTATTACCCACATAATGGAGTTATTATCGCTAGAACTGTAATAATTATACTTATTACTTATATTATTATCAAAATAACATGCATTATTACCCATATAATGCAGTTATTATCGCTAGAACTATAATAAATATACTTATTACTTTTATTATCATCAATATAACATGCATTATTACCCATATTATGCAGTTATTATCGATAGAACTATAATAAATATACTTATTACTTTCATTATTATCAATATAACATGCTCTATTAGCCATATTTTACTATTCTTATCGCTAGAACTATAATAATTATACTTATTACTCCCAATATTACCAATATAGCATGCATTATTACCCCTATAATGCAGTTATTATCGCTAGAACTGTAATAATTATACTTATTACTTATATTATTATCAATATAACATGCATTATTACGCATATTATGCAGTTATAATCGCTAGAACTATAATAAATATACTTAGTACTTTTATTATCATCAATATAACATGCATTATTACCCATATAATGCAGTTATTATCGACAGAAGTATAATAGATAAACTTATTACTTCTATTATTATCAATATAACAGCCACTCTAAGCCATATTTTACTAGTATTATCGCTAGAACTGTAATAATTATACTTATTACTTATATTATCAGCAATACAACGTGCATTATTACCCACATAATGCAGTTATTATCGCTAGAACTGTAATAATTATACTTATTACTTATATTATTATCAATATAACATGCATTATCACCCATATTATGCAGTTATAATCGCTAGAACTATAATAAATATACTTAGCACTTTTATTATCATCAATATAACATGCATTATTACCCATATTATGCAGTTATTATCGATAGAACTGTAATAAATATACTTATTACTTTTATTATTATCAATATAGCATGCACTATTAGCCATATTTTACTATTATTATCGCTAGAACTATAATAATTATACTTATTACTCCCAATATTATCAATATAGCATGCATTATTACCCCTATAATGCAGTTATTATCGCTAGAACTGTAATAATTATACTTATTACTCCCAATATTATCAATATAACATGCATTATTACCACTATAATGCAGTTATTATTGCTAGAACTGTAATAATTATACTTATTACTTATATTATTATCCATATAACATGCATTATTACCCATATTATGCAGTTATTATCGCTAGAACTATAATAAGTATACTTAATACTTTTATTATCATCAATATAACATGTATTATTACCCATATTATGCAGTTCTTATCGATAGAACTATAATAAATATACTTATTACTTTTGTTATTATCAATATAACATGCACTATTAGCCATATTGTACTATTATTATCGCTAGAACTATAATAATTATATTTATTGCTCCCGATATTATCGATATAACAAGCATTATTACCCCTATAATGCAGTTATTATCGCTAGAACTGTAATAATTATACTTATTACTCATATTATTATCTATATAACATGCATTATTACGCATATTATGCAGTTATAATCGCTAGAACTATAATAAATATACTTAGCACTTTTATTATCATCAATATAACATGCATTATTACCCATATTATGCAGTTATTATCGATAGAACTGTAATAAATATACTTATTACTTTTATTATTATCAATATAGCATGCACTATTAGCCATATTTTACTATTATTATCGCTAGAACTATAATAAATATACTTATTACTCCCGATATTATCAATATAACATGCATTATTACCTATATAATGCAGTTAGTATCGCTAGAACTGTAATAATTATACTTACTACTTATACTATTATCAATATAACATGCATTATTACCCACATAATGGAGTTATTATCGCTAGAACTGTAATAATTATACTTATTACTTATATTATTATCAAAATAACATGCATTATTACCCATATAATGCAGTTATTATCGCTAGAACTATAATAAATATACTTATTACTTTTATTATCATCAATATAACATGCATTATTACCCATATTATGCAGTTATTATCGATAGAACTATAATAAATATACTTATTACTTTTATTATTATCAATATAACATGCTCTACTAGCCATATTTTACTATTATTATCGCTAGAACTATAATAATTATACTTATTACTCCCAATATTATCAATATAGCATGCATTATTACCCCTATAATGCAGTTATTATCGCTAGAACTTTAATAATTATACTTATTACTTATATTATTATCAATATAACATGCATTATTACGCATATTATGCAGTTATAATCGCTAGAACTATAATAAATATACTTAGCACTTTTATTATCATCAATATAACATGCATTATTACCCATATTATGCAGTTATTATCGATAGAACTGTAATAAATATACTTATTACTTTTATTATTATCAATATAGCATGCACTATTAGCCATATTTTACTATTATTATCGCTAGAACTATAATAAATATACTTATTACTCCCGATATTATCAATATAACATCCATTATTACCTATATAATGCAGTTAGTATCGCTAGAACTGTAATAATTATACTTATTACTTATACTATTATCAATATAACATGCATTATTACCCACATAATGGAGTTATTATCGCTAGAACTGTAATAATTATACTTATTACTTATATTATTATCAAAATAACATGCATTATTACCCATATAATGCAGTTATTATCGCTAGAACTATAATAAATATACTTATTACTTTTATTATCATCAATATAACATGCATTATTACCCATATTATGCAGTTATTATCGATAGAACTATAATAAATATACTTATTACTTTTATTATTATCAATATAACATGCTCTATTAGCCATATTTTACTATTATTATCGCTAGAACTATAATAATTATACTTATTACTCCCAATATTATCAATATAGCATGCATTATTACCCCTATAATGCAGTTATTATCGCTAGAACTGTAATAATTATACTTATTACTTATATTATTATCAATATAACATGCATTATTACGCATATTATGCAGTTATAATCGCTAGAACTATAATAAATATACTTAGCACTTTTATTATCATCAATATAACATGCATGATTACCCATATAATGCAGTTATTATCGACAGAAGTATAATAGATAAACTTATTACTTTTATTATTATCAATATAACAGCCACTCTAAGCCATATTTTACTAGTATTATCGCTAGAACTGTAATAATTATACTTATTACTTATATTATCAGCAATACAACGTGCATTATTACCCACATAATGCAGTTATTATCGCTAGAACTGTAATAATTATACTTATTACTTATATTATTATCAATATAACATGCATTATTACCCATATTATGCAATTATTATCGCTAGAACTATAATAAATATACGTATTACTTTTATTATCATCAATATAACATGCATTATTACCCATATTATGCAGTTATTATCGATAGAACTGTAATAAATATACTTATTACTTTTATTATTATCAATATAACATGCACTATTAGCCATATTGTACTATTATTATCGCTAGAACTATAATAATTATATATATTGCTCCCGATATTATCGATATAACAAGCATTATTACCCCTATAATGCAGTTATTATCGCTAGAACTGTAATAATTATACTTATTACTCATATTATTATCAATATAACATGCATTATTACGCATATTATGCAGTTATAATCGCTAGAACTATAATAAATATACTTAGTACTTTTATTGTCATCAATATAACATGCATTATTACCCATATTATGCAGTTATTATCCATAGAACTGTAATAAATATACTTATTACTTTTATTATTATCAATATAGCATGCACTATTAGCCATATTTTACTATTATTATCGCTAGAACTATAATAAATATACTTATTACTCCCGATATTATCAATATAACATCCATTATTACCTATATAATGCAGTTAGTATCGCTAGAACTGTAATAATTATACTTATTACTTATACTACTATCAATATAACATGCATTATTACCCACATAATGGAGTTATTATCGCTAGAACTGTAATAATTATACTTATTACTTATATTATTATCAAAATAACATGCATTATTACCCATATAATGCAGTTATTATCGCTAGAACTATAATAAATATACTTATTACTTTTATTATCATCAATATAACATGCATTATTACCCATATTATGCAGTTATTATCGATAGAACTATAATAAATATACTTATTACTTTTATTATTATCAATATAACATGCTCTATTAGCCATATTTTACTATTATTATCGCTAGAACTATAATAATTATACTTATTACTCCCAATATTATCAATATAGCATGCATTATTACCCCTATAATGCAGTTATTATCGCTAGAACTGTAATAATTATACTTATTACTCCCAATATTATCAATATAACATGCATTATTACCACTATAATGCAGTTATTATTGCTAGAACTGTAATAATTATACTTATTACTTATATTATTATCCATATAACATGCATTATTACCCATATTATGCAGTTATTATCGCTAGAACTATAATAAGTATACTTAATACTTTTATTATCATCAATATAACATGTATTATTACCCATATTATGCAGATCTTATCGATAGAACTATAATAAATATACTTATTACTTTTGTTATTATCAATATAACATGCACTATTAGCCATATTGTACTATTATTATCGCTAGAACTATAATAATTATATTTATTGCTCCCGATATTATCGATATAACAAGCATTATTACCCCTATAATGCAGTTATTATCGCTAGAACTGTAATAATTATACTTATTACTTATATTATCAGCAATACAACGTGCATTATTACCCACATAATGCAGTTATTATCGCTAGAACTGTAATAATTATACTTATTACTTATATTGTTATCAATATAACATGCATTATTACCCATATTATGCAATTATTATCGCTAGAACTATAATAAATATACGTATTACTTTTATTATCATCAATATAACATGCATTATTACCCATATTATGCAGTTATTATCGATAGAACTGTAATAAATATACTTATTACTTTTATTATTATCAATATAACATGCACTATTAGCCATATTGTACTATTATTATCGCTAGAACTATAATAATTATATATATTGCTCCCGATATTATCGATATAACAAGCATTATTACCCCTATAATGCAGTTATTATCGCGAGAACTGTAATAATTATACTTATTACTCATATTATTATCAATATAACATGCATTATTACGCATATTATGCAGTTATAATCGCTAGAACTATAATAAATATACTTAGTACTTTTATTGTCATCAATATAACATGCATTATTACCCATATTATGCAGTTATTATCCATAGAACTGTAATAAATATACTTATTACTTTTATTATTATCAATATAGCATGCACTATTAGCCATATTTTACTATTATTATCGCTAGAACTATAATAAATATACTTATTACTCCCGATATTATCAATATAACATCCATTATTACCTATATAATGCAGTTAGTATCGCTAGAACTGTAATAATTATACTTATTACTTATACTACTATCAATATAACATGCATTATTACCCACATAATGGAGTTATTATCGCTAGAACTGTAATAATTATACTTATTACTTATATTATTATCAAAATAACATGCATTATTACCCATATAATGCAGTTATTATCGCTAGAACTATAATAAATATACTTATTACTTTTATTATCATCAATATAACATGCATTATTACCCATATTATGCAGTTATTATCGATAGAACTATAATAAATATACTTATTACTTTTATTATTATCAATATAACATGCTCTATTAGCCATATTTTACTATTATTATCGCTAGAACTATAATAAATATACTTATTACTCCCGATATTATCAATATAACATCCATTATTACCTATATAATGCAGTTAGTATCGCTAGAACTGTAATAATTATACTTATTACTTATACTATTATCAATATAACATGCATTATTACCCACATAATGGAGTTATTATCGCTAGAACTGTAATAATTATACTTATTACTTATATTATTATCAAAATAACATGCATTATTACCCATATAATGCAGTTATTATCGCTAGAACTATAATAAATATACTTATTACTTTTATTATCATCAATATAACATGCATTATTACCCATATTATGCAGTTATTATCGATAGAACTATAATAAATATACTTATTACTTTCATTATTATCAATATAACATGCTCTATTAGCCATATTTTACTATTATTATCGCTAGAACTATAATAATTATACTTATTACTCCCAATATTACCAATATAGCATGCATTATTACCCCTATAATGCAGTTATTATCGCTAGAACTGTAATAATTATACTTATTACTTATATTATTATCAATATAACATGCATTATTACGCATATTATGCAGTTATAATCGCTAGAACTATAATAAATATACTTAGTACTTTTATTATCATCAATATAACATGCATTATTACCCATATAATGCAGTTATTATCGACAGAAGTATAATAGATAAACTTATTACTTTTATTATTATCAATATAACAGCCACTCTAAGCCATATTTTACTAGTATTATCGCTAGAACTGTAATAATTATACTTATTACTTATATTATCAGCAATACAACGTGCATTATTACCCACATAATGCAGTTATTATCGCTAGAACTGTAATAATTATACTTATTACTTATATTATTATCAATATAACATGCATTATTACCCATATTATGCAATTATTATCGCTAGAACTATAATAAATATACGTATTACTTTTATTATCATCAATATAACATGCATTATTACCCATATTATGCAGTTATTATCGATAGAACTGTAATAAATATACTTATTACTTTTATTATTATCAATATAACATGCACTATTAGCCATATTGTACTATTATTATCGCTAGAACTATAATAATTATATATATTGCTCCCGATATTATCGATATAACAAGCATTATTACCCCTATAATGCAGTTATTATCGCTAGAACTGTAATAATTATACTTATTACTCATATTATTATCAATATAACATGCATTATTACGCATATTATGCAGTTATAATCGCTAGAACTATAATAAATATACTTAGTACTTTTATTGTCATCAATATAACATGCATTATTACCCATATTATGCAGTTATTATCCATAGAACTGTAATAAATATACTTATTACTTTTATTATTATCAATATAGCATGCACTATTAGCCATATTTTACTATTATTATCGCTAGAACTATAATAATTATACTTATTACTCCCAATATTACCAATATAGCATGCATTATTACCCCTATAATGCAGTTATTATCGCTAGAACTGTAATAATTATACTTATTACTTATATTATTATCAATATAACATGCATTATTACGCATATTATGCAGTTATAATCGCTAGAACTATAATAAATATACTTAGTACTTTTATTATCATCAATATAACATGCATTATTACCCATATAATGCAGTTATTATCGACAGAAGTATAATAGATAAACTTATTACTTTTATTATTATCAATATAACAGCCACTCTAAGCCATATTTTACTAGTATTATCGCTAGAACTGTAATAATTATACTTATTACTTATATTATCAGCAATACAACGTGCATTATTACCCACATAATGCAGTTATTATCGCTAGAACTGTAATAATTATACTTATTACTTATATTATTATCAATATAACATGCATTATTACCCATATTATGCAATTATTATCGCTAGAACTATAATAAATATACGTATTACTTTTATTATCATCAATATAACATGCATTATTACCCATATTATGCAGTTATTATCGATAGAACTGTAATAAATATACTTATTACTTTTATTATTATCAATATAACATGCACTATTAGCCATATTGTACTATTATTATCGCTAGAACTATAATAATTATATATATTGCTCCCGATATTATCGATATAACAAGCATTATTACCCCTATAATGCAGTTATTATCGCTAGAACTGTAATAATTATACTTATTACTCATATTATTATCAATATAACATGCATTATTACGCATATTATGCAGTTATAATCGCTAGAACTATAATAAATATACTTAGTACTTTTATTGTCATCAATATAACATGCATTATTACCCATATTATGCAGTTATTATCCATAGAACTGTAATAAATATACTTATTACTTTTATTATTATCAATATAGCATGCACTATTAGCCATATTTTACTATTATTATCGCTAGAACTATAATGAATATACTTATTACTCCCGATATTATCAATATAACATCCATTATTACCTATATAATGCAGTTAGTATCGCTAGAACTGTAATAATTATACTTATTACTTATACTACTATCAATATAACATGCATTATTACCCACATAATGGAGTTATTATCGCTAGAACTGTAATAATTATACTTATTACTTATATTATTATCAAAATAACATGCATTATTACCCATATAATGCAGTTATTATCGCTAGAACTATAATAAATATACTTATTACTTTTATTATCATCAATATAACATGCATTATTACCCATATTATGCAGTTATTATCGATAGAACTATAATAAATATACTTATTACTTTTATTATTATCAATATAACATGCTCTATTAGCCATATTTTACTATTATTATCGCTAGAACTATAATAATTATACTTATTACTCCCAATATTATCAATATAGCATGCATTATTACCCCTATAATGCAGTTATTATCGCTAGAACTGTAATAATTATACTTATTACTTATATTATTATCAATATAACATGCATTATTACGCATATTATGCAGTTATAATCGCTAGAACTATAATAAATATACTTAGTACTTTTATTATCATCAATATAACATGCATTATTACCCATATTATGCAGTTATTATCGATAGAACTGTAATAAATATACTTATTACTTTTATTATTATCAATATAGCATGCACTATTAGCCATATTTTACTATTATTATCGCTAGAACTATAATAATTATACTTATTACGCCCAATATTATCAATATAGCATGCATTATTACCCCTATAATGCAGTTATTATCGCTAGAACTGTAATAATTATACTTATTACTTATATTATTATCAATATAACATGCATTATTACGCATATTATGCAGTTATAATCGCTAGAACTATAATAAATATACTTAGTACTTTTATTATCATCAATATAACATGCATTATTACCCATATTATGCAGTTATTATCGATAGAACTGTAATAAATATACTTATTACTTTTATTATTATCAATATAACATGCACTGTTAGCCATATTTTACTATTATTATCGCTAGAACTATAATAATTGTACTTATTACTCCCAATATTATCAATATAACATGCATTATTACCCCTATAATGCAGTTATTATCGCTAGAACTGTAATAATTATACTTATTACTTATATTATTATCAATATAACATGCATTATTACCCATATTATGCAGTTATTATCGCTAGAACTATAATAATTATACTTATTGCTCCCGATATTATCGATATAACATGCATTATTACCCCTATAATGCAGTTATTATCGCTAGAACTGTAATAATTATACTTATTACTTATATTATTATCAATATAACATGCATTATTACGCATATTATGCAGTTATAATCGCTAGAACTATAATAAATATACTTAGCACTTTTATTATCATCAATATAACATGCATGATTACCCATATAATGCAGTTATTATCGACAGAAGTATAATAGATAAACTTATTACTTTTATTATTATCAATATAACAGCCACTCTAAGCCATATTTTACTAGTATTATCGCTAGAACTGTAATAATTATACTTATTACTTATATTATCAGCAATACAACGTGCATTATTACCCACATAATGCAGTTATTATCGCTAGAACTGTAATAATTATACTTATTACTTATATTATTATCAATATAACATGCATTATTACCCATATTATGCAATTATTATCGCTAGAACTATAATAAATATACGTATTACTTTTATTATCATCAATATAACATGCATTATTACCCATATTATGCAGTTATTATCGATAGAACTGTAATAAATATACTTATTACTTTTATTATTATCAGTATAACATGCACGATTAGCCATATTGTACTATTATTATCGCTAGAACTATAATAATTATATATATTGCTCCCGATATTATCGATATAACAAGCATTATTACCCCTATAATGCAGTTATTATCGCTAGAACTGTAATAATTATACTTATTACTCATATTATTATCAATATAACATGCATTATTACGCATATTATGCAGTTATAATCGCTAGAACTATAATAAATATACTTAGTACTTTTATTGTCATCAATATAACATGCATTATTACCCATATTATGCAGTTATTATCCATAGAACTGTAATAAATATACTTATTACTTTTATTATTATCAATATAGCATGCACTATTAGCCATATTTTACTATTATTATCGCTAGAACTATAATAAATATACTTATTACTCCCGATATTATCAATATAACATCCATTATTACCTATATAATGCAGTTAGTATCGCTAGAACTGTAATAATTATACTTATTACTTATACTACTATCAATATAACATGCATTATTACCCACATAATGGAGTTATTATCGCTAGAACTGTAATAATTATACTTATTACTTATATTATTATCAAAATAACATGCATTATTACCCATATAATGCAGTTATTATCGCTAGAACTATAATAAATATACTTATTACTTTTATTATCATCAATATAACATGCATTATTACCCATATTATGCAGTTATTATCGATAGAACTATAATAAATATACTTATTACTTTTATTATTATCAATATAACATGCTCTATTAGCCATATTTTACTATTATTATCGCTAGAACTATAATAATTATACTTATTACTCCCAATATTATCAATATAGCATGCATTATTACCCCTATAATGCAGTTATTATCGCTAGAACTGTAATAATTATACTTATTACTCCCAATATTATCAATATAACATGCATTATTACCACTATAATGCAGTTATTATTGCTAGAACTGTAATAATTATACTTATTACTTATATTATTATCCATATAACATGCATTATTACCCATATTATGCAGTTATTATCGCTAGAACTATAATAAGTATACTTAATACTTTTATTATCATCAATATAACATGTATTATTACCCATATTATGCAGATCTTATCGATAGAACTATAATAAATATACTTATTACTTTTGTTATTATCAATATAACATGCACTACTAGCCATATTGTACTATTATTATCGCTAGAACTATAATAATTATATTTATTGCTCCCGATATTATCGATATAACAAGCATTATTACCCCTATAATGCAGTTATTATCGCTAGAACTGTAATAATTATACTTATTACTTATATTATCAGCAATACAACGTGCATTATTACCCACATAATGCAGTTATTATCGCTAGAACTGTAATAATTATACTTATTACTTATATTATTATCAATATAACATGCATTATTACCCATATTATGCAATTATTATCGCTAGAACTATAATAAATATACGTATTACTTTTATTATCATCAATATAACATGCATTATTACCCATATTATGCAGTTATTATCGATAGAACTGTAATAAATATACTTATTACTTTTATTATTATCAATATAACATGCACTATTAGCCATATTGTACTATTATTATCGCTAGAACTATAATAATTATATATATTGCTCCCGATATTATCGATATAACAAGCATTATTACCCCTATAATGCAGTTATTATCGCTAGAACTGTAATAATTATACTTATTACTCATATTATTATCAATATAACATGCATTATTACGCATATTATGCAGTTATAATCGCTAGAACTATAATAAATATACTTAGTACTTTTATTGTCATCAATATAACATGCATTATTACCCATATTATGCAGTTATTATCCATAGAACTGTAATAAATATACTTATTACTTTTATTATTATCAATATAGCATGCACTATTAGCCATATTTTACTATTATTATCGCTAGAACTATAATAAATATACTTATTACTCCCGATATTATCAATATAACATCCATTATTACCTATATAATGCAGTTAGTATCGCTAGAACTGTAATAATTATACTTATTACTTATACTACTATCAATATAACATGCATTATTACCCACATAATGGAGTTATTATCGCTAGAACTGTAATAATTATACTTATTACTTATATTATTATCAAAATAACATGCATTATTACCCATATAATGCAGTTATTATCGCTAGAACTATAATAAATATACTTATTACTTTTATTATCATCAATATAACATGCATTATTACCCATATTATGCAGTTATTATCGATAGAACTATAATAAATATACTTATTACTTTTATTATTATCAATATAACATGCTCTATTAGCCATATTTTACTATTATTATCGCTAGAACTATAATAATTATACTTATTACTCCCAATATTATCAATATAGCATGCATTATTACCCCTATAATGCAGTTATTATCGCTAGAACTGTAATAATTATACTTATTACTTATATTATTATCAATATAACATGCATTATTACGCATATTATGCAGTTATAATCGCTAGAACTATAATAAATATACTTAGTACTTTTATTATCATCAATATAACATGCATTATTACCCATATTATGCAGTTATTATCGATAGAACTGTAATAAATATACTTATTACTTTTATTATTATCAATATAGCATGCACTATTAGCCATATTTTACTATTATTATCGCTAGAACTATAATAATTATACTTATTACGCCCAATATTATCAATATAGCATGCATTATTACCCCTATAATGCAGTTATTATCGCTAGAACTGTAATAATTATACTTATTACTTATATTATTATCAATATAACATGCATTATTACGCATATTATGCAGTTATAATCGCTAGAACTATAATAAATATACTTAGTACTTTTATTATCATCAATATAACATGCATTATTACCCATATTATGCAGTTATTATCGATAGAACTGTAATAAATATACTTATTACTTTTATTATTATCAATATAACATGCACTGTTAGCCATATTTTACTATTATTATCGCTAGAACTATAATAATTGTACTTATTACTCCCAATATTATCAATATAACATGCATTATTACCCCTATAATGCAGTTATTATCGCTAGAACTGTAATAATTATACTTATTACTTATATTATTATCAATATAACATGCATTATTACCCATATTATGCAGTTATTATCGCTAGAACTATAATAATTATACTTATTGCTCCCGATATTATCGATATAACATGCATTATTACCCCTATAATGCAGTTATTATCGCTAGAACTGTAATAATTATACTTATTACTTATATTATTATCAATATAACATGCATTATTACGAATATTATGCAGTTATAATCGCTAGAACTATAATAAATATACTTAGTACTTTTATTGTCATCAATATAACATGCATTATTACCCATATTATGCAGTTATTATCGATAGAACTATAATAAATATACTTATTACTTTTATTGTTATCAATATAACATGCACTATTAGCCATATTGTACTATTATTATCGCTAGAACTATAATAATTGTACTTATTGCACCCGATATTATCAATATAACATGCATTATTACCCATATAATGCAGTTATTATCGCTAGAACTGTAATAATTATACTTATTACTTATATTATTATCAATATAACATGCATTATTACCCATATTATGCAGTTATTATCGCTAGAACTATAATAAATATACGTATTACTTTTATTATCATCAATATAACATGCATTATTACCCATATTATGCAGTTATTATCGATAGAACTATAATAAATATACTTATTACTTTTATTATTATCAATATAACATGCACTATTAGCCATATTGTACTATTATTATCGCTAGAACTATAATAATTGTACTTATTGCACCCGATATTATCAATATAACATGCATTATTACCCATATAATGCAGTTATTATCGCTAGAACTGTAATAATTATACTTATTACTTATATTATTATCAATATAACATGTATTATTACCCATATTATGCAGTTATTATCGCTAGAACTATAATAAATATACGTATTACTTTTATTATCATCAATATAACATGCTTTATTACCCATATTATGCAATTATTATCGATAGAACTGTAATAAATATACTTATTACTTTTATTATTATCAATATAACATGCACTATTAGCCATATTGTACTATTATTATCGCTAGAACTATAATAATTGTACTTATTGCACCCGATATTATCAATATAACATGCATTATTACCCATATAATGCAGTTATTATCGCTAGAACTGTAATAATTATACTTATTACTTATATTACTATCAATATAACATGCATTATTACCCATATTATGCAGTTATTATCGCTAGAACTATAATAAATATACGTATTACTTTTATTATCATCAATATAACATGCATTATTACCCATATTATGCAGTTATTATCGATAGAACTGTAATAAATATACTTATTGCTTTTATTATTATCAATATAGCATGCACTATTAGGCATATTTTACTATTATTATCGCTAGAACTATAATAATTATACTTATTACTCCCAATATTATCAATATAGCATGCATTATTACCCCTATAATGCAGTTATTATCGCTAGAACTGTAATAATTATACTTATTACTTATATTATTATCAATATAACATGCATTATTACGCATATTATGCAGTTATAATCGCTAGAACTATAATAAATATACTTAGTACTTTTATTATCATCAATATAACATGCATTATTACCCATATTATGCAGTTATTATCGATAGAACTGTAATAAATATACTTATTACTTTTATTATTATCAATATAACATGCACTGTTAGCCATATTTTACTATTATTATCGCTAGAACTATAATAATTAAACTTATTGCTCCCGATATTACCGATATAACATGCATTATTACCCCTATAATGCAGTTATTATCGCTAGAACTGTAATAATTATACTTATTACTTATATTATTATCAATATAACATGCATTATTACGCATATTATGCAGTTATAATCGCTAGAACTGTAATAAATATACTTAGCACTTTTATTATCATCAATATAACATGCATTATTACCCATATTATGCAGTTCTTATCGATAGAACTATAATAAATATACTTATTACTTTTATTATAATCAATATAACATGCACTATTAGCCATATTGTACTATTATTATCGCTAGAACTATAATAATTATACTTATTGCACCCGATATTATCAATATAACATGCATTATTACCCATATAATGCAGTTATTATCGCTAGAACTGTAATAATTATACTTATTACTTATATTATTATCAATATAACATGTATTATTACCCATATTATGCAGTTATTATCGCTAGAACTATAATAAATATACGTATTACTTTTATTATCATCAATATAACATGCATTATTACCCATATTATGCAATTATTATCGATAGAACTGTAATAAATATACTTATTACTTTTATTATTATCAATATAACATGCACTATTAGCCATATTGTACTATTATTATCGCTAGAACTATAATAATTGTACTTATTGCACCCGGTATTATCAATATAACATGCATTATTACCCATATAATGCAGTTATTATCGCTAGAACTGTAATAATTATACTTATTACTTATATTATTATCAATATAACATGCATTATTACCCATATTATGCAGTTATTATCGCTAGAACTATAATAAATATACTTAGTACTTTTATTATCATCAATATAACATGCATTATTACCCATATTATGCAGTTATTATCGATAGAACTGTAATAAATATACTTATTACTTTTATTATTATCAATATAACATGCACTGTTAGCCATATTTTACTATTATTATCGCTAGAACTATAATAATTAAACTTATTGCTCCCGATATTATCGATATAACATGCATTATTACCCCTATAATGCAGTTATTATCGCTAGAACTGTAATAATTATACTTATTACTTATATTATTATCAATGTAACATGCATTATTACCCATATAATGCAGTTATTATCGCTAGAACTGTAATAATTATACTTATTACTTATATTATTATCAATATAACATGCATTATTACCCATATTATGCAGTTATTATCGCTAGAACTATAATAAATATACGTATTACTTTTATTATCATCAATATAACATGCATTATTACCCATATTATGCAGTTATTATCGATAGAACTGTAATAAATATACTTATTGCTTTTATTATTATCAATATAGCATGCACTATTAGCCATATTTTACTATTATTATCGCTAGAACTATAATAATTATACTTATTACTCCCAATATTATCAATATAGCATGCATTATTACCCCTATAATGCAGTTATTATCGCTAGAACTGTAATAATTATACTTATTACTTATATTATTATCAATATAACATGCATTATTACGCATATTATGCAGTTATAATCGCTAGAACTATAATAAATATACTTAGTACTTTTATTATCATCAATATAACATGCATTATTACCCATATTATGCAGTTATTATCGATAGAACTGTAATAAATATACTTATTACTTTTATTATTATCAATATAACATGCATTATTACCCATATTATGCAGTTATTATCGCTAGAACTATAATAATTATACTTATTGCTCCCGATATTATCGATATAACATGCATTATTACCCCTATAATGCAGTTATTATCGCTAGAACTGTAATAATTATACTTATTACTTTTATTATTGTCAATATAACATGCACTATTAGCCATATTGTACTATTATTATCGCTAGAACTATAATAATTGTACTTATTGCACCCGATATTATCAATATAACATGCATTATTACCCATATAATGCAGTTATTATCGCTAGAACTGTAATAATTATACTTATTACTTATATTATTATCAATATAACATGCATTATTACCCATATAATGGAGTTATTATCGCTAGAACTGTAATAATTATACTTATTACTTATATTACTATCAATATAACATGCATTATTACCCATATAATGCAGTTATTATCGACAGAAGTATAATAGATATACTTATTACTTTTATTATTATCAATATAACAGGCACTCTAAGCCATATTTTACTAGTATTATCGCTAGAACTGTAATAATTATACTTATTACTTATATTATCAGCAATATAACGTGCATTATTACCCATATAATGCAGTTATTATCGCTAGAACTGTAATAATTATACTTATTACTTATATTATTATCAATATAACATGCATTATTACCCATATTATGCAGTTATTATCGCTAGAACTATAATAAATATACGTATTACTTTTATTATCATCAATATAACATGCATTATTACCCATATTATGCAGTTCTTATCGATAGAACTATAATAAATATACTTATTACTTTTATTATAATCAATATAACATGCACTATTAGCCATATTGTACTATTATTATCGCTAGAACTATAATAATTATACTTATTACTCCCGATATTATCAATATAGCATGCATTATTACCCCTATAATGCAGTTATTATCGCTAGAACTGTAATAACTATACTTATTACTTATATTATTATCAATATAACATGCATTATTACGCATATTATGCAGTTATAATCGCTAGAACTATAATAAATATACTTAGTACTTCTATTATCATCAATATAACATGCATTATTACCCATATTATGCAGTTATTATCGATAGAACTATAATAAATATACTTATTACTTTTATTATTATCAATATAACATGCACTATTAGCCATATTGTACTATTATTATCGCTAGAACTATAATAATTGTACTTATTGCACCCGATATTATCAATATAACATGCATTAATACCCATATAATGCAGTTATTATCGCTAGAACTGTAATAATTATACTTATTACTTACATTATTAGCAATATAACGTGCATTATTACCCATATTATGCAGTTATTATCGCTAGAACTGTAATAATTATACTTATTACTTATATTATTATCAATATAACATGCATTATTACCCATATAATGGAGTTATTATCGCTAGAACTGTAATAATTATACTTATTACTTATATTATTCTCAATATAACATGCATTATTACCCATATAATGCAGTTATTATCGCTAGAACTGTAATAATTATACTTATTACTTATATTATTATCAATATAACATGCATTATTACGCATATTATGCAGTTATAATCGCTAGAACTGTAATAAATATACTTAGCACTTTTATTATCATCAATATAACATGCATTATTACCCATATTATGCAGTTCTTATCGATAGAACTATAATAAATATACTTATTACTTTTATTATAATCAATATAACATGCACTATTAGCCATATTGTACTATTATTATCGCTAGAACTATAATAATTATACTTATTACTCCCGATATTATCAATATAACATGCATTATTACCCATATAATGCAGTTATTATCGCTAGAACTGTAATAATTATACTTATTACCTATATTATTATCAATATAACATGCATTATTACGCATATTATGCAGTTATAATCGCTAGAACTATAATAAATATACTTAGCACTTTTATTATCATCAATATAACATGCATTATTACCCATATTATGCAGTTATTATCGATAGAACAGTAATAAATATACTTATTACTTTTATTATTATCAATATAACATGCACTATTAGCCATATTGTACTATTATTATCGCTAGAACTATAATAATTATACTTATTACTCCCGATATTATCAATATAACATGCATTATTACCCATATAATGCAGTTATTATCGCTAGAACTGTAAAAATTATACTTGTTACTTATATTATCAGCCATATAACGTGCATTATTACCCATATAATGCAGTTCTTATCGCTAGAACTGTAATAATTATACTTATTACTTATATTATTATCAATATAACATGCATTATTACCCATATTATGCAGTTATTATCTCTAGAACTATAATAAATATACGTATTACTTTTATTATCATCAATATAACATGCATTATTACCCATATTATGCAGTTATTATCGATAGAACTGTAATAAATATACTTATTACTTTTATTATTATCAATATAACATGCACTATTAGCCATATTGTACTATTATTATCGCTAGAACTATAATAATTATACTTATTACTCCCAATATTATCAATATAACATGCATTATTACCCCTATTATGCAGTTATTATCGCTAGAACTGTAATAATTATACTTATTACTTATATTATTATCAATATAACATGCATTATTACCCATATAATGCAGTTATTATCGACAGAAGTATAATAAATATACTTATTACTTTTATTGTTATCAATATAACAGGCGCTCTAAGCCATATTTTACTAGTATTATCGCTAGAACTGTAATAATTATACTTATTACTTATATTATCAGCAATATAACGTGCATTATTACCCATATAATGCAGTTCTTATCGCTAGAACTGTAATAATTATACTTTTTACTTATATTATTATCAATATAACATGCATTATTACCCATATTATGCAGTTATTATCTCTAGAACTATAATAAATATACGTATTACTTTTATTATCATCAATATAACATGCATTATTACCCATATTATGCAGTTATTATCGATAGAACTGTAATAAATATACTTATTACTTTTATTATTATCAATATAACATGCACTATTAGCCATATTGTACTATTATTATCGCTAGAACTATAATAATTATACTTATTACTCCCAATATTATCAATATAACATGCATTATTACCCCTATTATGCAGTTATTATCGCTAGAACTGTAATAATTATACTTATTACTTATATTATTCTCAATATAACATGCATTATTACCCATATAATGCAGTTATTATCGACAGAAGTATAATAAATATACTTATTACTTTTATTATTATCAATATAACAGGCGCTCTAAGCCATATTTTACTAGTATTATCGCTAGAACTGTAATAATTATACTTATTACTTATATTATCAGCAATATAACGTGCATTATTACCCATATAATGCAGTTATTATCGGTAGAACTGTAATAATTATACTTATTACTTACATTATTAGCAATATAACGTGCATTATTTCCCATATAATGCAGTTATTATCGCTGGAACTGAAATAATTATACTTATTACTTACATTATAAGCAATGTAACGTGCATTATTACCCATATTATGCAGTTATTATCGCTAGAACTATTATAAATATACGTATTACTTTTATTATCATCAATATAACATGCATTATTACCCATATTACGCAGTTATTATCGATAGAACAGTAATAAATATACTTATTACTTTTATTATTATCAATATAACATGCACTATTAGCCATATTTTACTATTATTATCGCTAGAACTATAATAATTATACTTATTACTCCCGATATTATCAATATGACATGCATTATTACCCATATAATGCAGTTATTATCGGTACAACTGTAATAATTATACTTATTACTTACATTATTAGCAATATAACGTGCATTATTTCCCATATAATGCAGTTATTATCGCTAGAACTGCAATAATTATACTTATTACTTACATTATTAGCAATGTAACGTGCATTATTACCCATATTATGCAGTTATTATCGCTAGAACTATAATAAATATACGTATTACTTTTATTATCATCAATATAACATGCATTATTACCCATATTATGCAGTTATTATCGATAGAACAGTAATAAATATACTTATTACTTTTATTATTATCAATATAACATGCACTATTAGCCATATTGTACTATTATTATCGCTAGAACTATAATAATTATACTTATTACTCCCGATATTATCAATATAAGATGCATTATTACCCATATAATGCAGTTATTATCGCTAGAACTGTAAAAATTATACTTATTACTTATATTATCAGCCATATAACGTGCATTATTACCCATATAATGCAGTTCTTATCGCTAGAACTGTAATAATTATACTTATTACTTATATTATTATCAATATAACATGCATTATTACCCATATTATGCAGTTATTATCTCTAGAACTATAATAAATATACGTATTACTTTTATTATCATCAATATAACATGCATTATTACCCATATTATGCAGTTATTATCGATAGAACTGTAATAAATATACTTATTACTTTTATTATTATCAATATAACATGCACTATTAGCCATATTGTACTATTATTATCGCTAGAACTATAATAATTATACTTATTACTCCCAATATTATCAATATAACATGCATTATTACCCCGATTATGCAGTTATTATCGCTAGAACTGTAATAATTATACTTATTACTTATATTATTATCAATATAACATGCATTATTACCCATATAATGCAGTTATTATCGACAGAAGTATAATAAATATACTTATTACTTTTATTATTATCAATATAACAGGCGCTCTAAGCCATATTTTACTAGTATTATCGCTAGAACTGTAATAATTATACTTATTACTTATATTATCAGCAATATAACGTGCATTATTACCCATATAATGCAGTTATTATCGCTAGAACTGTAATAATTATACTTATTACTCATATTATTATCAATATAACATGCATTATTACCCATATTATGCAGTTATAATCGCTAGAACTATAACAAATATACTTACTACTTTTATTATCAGCAATATAACATGCATTATTACCCATATTATGCAGTTATTATCGATAGAACTATAATAAATATACTTATTACTTTTATTATTATCAATATAACATGCACTATTAGCCATATTTTACTATTATTATCGCTAGAACTATAATAATTATACTTATTACTCCCGATATTATCAATATGACATGCATTATTACCCATATAATGCAGTTATGATCGGTAGAACTGTAATAATTATACTTATTACTTACATTATTAGCAATATAACGTGCATTATTACCCATATAATGCAGTTATTATCGGTAGAACTGTAATAATTATACTTATTACTTACATTATTAGCAATATAACGTGCATTATTTCCCATATAATGCAGTCATTATCGCTGGAACTGAAATAATTATACTTATTACTTACATTATTAGCAATGTAACGTGCATTATTACCCATATTATGCAGTTATTATCGCTAGAACTATAATAAATATACGTATTACTTTTATTATCATCAATATAACATGCATTATTACCCGTATTACGCAGTTATTATCGATAGAACAGTAATAAATATACTTATTACTTTTATTATTATCAATATAACATGCACTATTAGCCATATTTTACTATTATTATCGCTAGAACTATAATAATTATACTTATTACTCCCGATATTATCAATATGACATGCATTATTACCCATATAATGCAGTTATTATCGGTACAACTGTAATAATTATACTTATTACTTACATTATTAGCAATATAACGTGCATTATTTCCCATATAATGCAGTCATTATCGCTGGAACTGAAATAATTATACTTATTACTTACATTATTAGCAATGTAACGTGCATTATTACCCATATTATGCAGTTATTATCGCTAGAACTATAATAAATATACGTATTACTTTTATTATCATCAATATAACATGCATTATTACCCGTATTACGCAGTTATTATCGATAGAACAGTAATAAATATACTTATTACTTTTATTATTATCAATATAACATGCACTATTAGCCATATTTTACTATTATTATCGCTAGAACTATAATAATTATACTTATTACTCCCGATATTATCAATATGACATGCATTATTACCCATATAATGCAGTTATTATCGGTACAACTGTAATAATTATACTTATTACTTACATTATTAGCAATATAACGTGCATTATTTCCCATATAATGCAGTTATTATCGCTAGAACTGAAATAATTATACTTATTACTCATATTATTATCAATATAACATGCATTATTACCCATATTATGCAGTTATAATCGCTAGAACTATAACAAATATACTTACTACTTTCATTATCAGCAATATAACATGCATTATTACCCATATTATGCAGTTATTATCGATAGAACTATAATAAATATACTTATTACTTTTATTATTATCAATATAACATGCACTATTAGCCATATTTTACTATTATTATCGCTAGAACTATAATAATTATACTTATTACTCCCGATATTATCAATATGACATGCATTATTACCCATATAATGCAGTTATGATCGGTAGAACTGTAATAATTATACTTATTACTTACATTATTAGCAATATAACGTGCATTATTACCCATATAATGCAGTTATTATCGGTAGAACTGTAATAATTATACTTATTACTTACATTATTAGCAATATAACGTGCATTATTTCCCATATAATGCAGTTATTATCGCTGGAACTGAAATAATTATACTTATTACTTACATTATAAGCAATGTAACGTGCATTATTACCCATATTATGCAGTTATTATCGCTAGAACTATTATAAATATACGTATTACTTTTATTATCATCAATATAACATGCATTATTACCCATATTACGCAGTTATTATCGATAGAACAGTAATAAATATACTTATTACTTTTATTATTATCAATATAACATGCACTATTAGCCATATTTTACTATTATTATCGCTAGAACTATAATAATTATACTTATTACTCCCGATATTATCAATATGACATGCATTATTACCCATATGATGCAGTTATTATCGGTACAACTGTAATAATTATACTTATTACTTACATTATTAGCAATATAACGTGCATTATTTCCCATATAATGCAGTTATTATCGCTAGAACTGCAATAATTATACTTATTACTTACATTATTAGCAATGTAACGTGCATTATTACCCATATTATGCAGTTATTATCGCTAGAACTATAATAAATATACGTATTACTTTTATTATCATCAATATAACATGCATTATTACCCATATTATGCAGTTATTATCGATAGAACAGTAATAAATATACTTATTACTTTTATTATTATCAATATAACATGCACTATTAGCCATATTGTACTATTATTATCGCTAGAACTATAATAATTATACTTATTACTCCCGATATTATCAATATAAGATGCATTATTACCCATATAATGCAGTTATTATCGCTAGAACTGTAAAAATTATACTTATTACTTATATTATCAGCCATATAACGTGCATTATTACCCATATAATGCAGTTCTTATCGCTAGAACTGTAATAATTATACTTATTACTTATATTATTATCAATATAACATGCATTATTACCCATATTATGCAGTTATTATCTCTAGAACTATAATAAATATACGTATTACTTTTATTATCATCAATATAACATGCATTATTACCCATATTATGCAGTTATTATCGATAGAACTGTAATAAATATACTTATTACTTTTATTATTATCAATATAACATGCACTATTAGCCATATTGTACTATTATTATCGCTAGAACTATAATAATTATACTTATTACTCCCAATATTATCAATATAACATGCATTATTACCCCGATTATGCAGTTATTATCGCTAGAACTGTAATAATTATACTTATTACTTATATTATTATCAATATAACATGCATTATTACCCATATAATGCAGTTATTATCGACAGAAGTATAATAAATATACTTATTACTTTTATTATTATCAATATAACAGGCGCTCTAAGCCATATTTTACTAGTATTATCGCTAGAACTGTAATAATTATACTTATTACTTATATTATCAGCAATATAACGTGCATTATTACCCATATAATGCAGTTATTATCGCTAGAACTGTAATAATTATACTTATTACTCATATTATTATCAATATAACATGCATTATTACCCATATTATGCAGTTATAATCGCTAGAACTATAACAAATATACTTACTACTTTTATTATCAGCAATATAACATGCATTATTACCCATATTATGCAGTTATTATCGATAGAACTATAATAAATATACTTATTACTTTTATTATTATCAATATAACATGCACTATTAGCCATATTTTACTATTATTATCGCTAGAACTATAATAATTATACTTATTACTCCCGATATTATCAATATGACATGCATTATTACCCATATAATGCAGTTATGATCGGTAGAACTGTAATAATTATACTTATTACTTACATTATTAGCAATATAACGTGCATTATTACCCATATAATGCAGTTATTATCGGTAGAACTGTAATAATTATACTTATTACTTACATTATTAGCAATATAACGTGCATTATTTCCCATATAATGCAGTCATTATCGCTGGAACTGAAATAATTATACTTATTACTTACATTATTAGCAATGTAACGTGCATTATTACCCATATTATGCAGTTATTATCGCTAGAACTATAATAAATATACGTATTACTTTTATTATCATCAATATAACATGCATTATTACCCGTATTACGCAGTTATTATCGATAGAACAGTAATAAATATACTTATTACTTTTATTATTATCAATATAACATGCACTATTAGCCATATTTTACTATTATTATCGCTAGAACTATAATAATTATACTTATTACTCCCGATATTATCAATATGACATGCATTATTACCCATATAATGCAGTTATTATCGGTACAACTGTAATAATTATACTTATTACTTACATTATTAGCAATATAACGTGCATTATTTCCCATATAATGCAGTCATTATCGCTGGAACTGAAATAATTATACTTATTACTTACATTATTAGCAATGTAACGTGCATTATTACCCATATTATGCAGTTATTATCGCTAGAACTATAATAAATATACGTATTACTTTTATTATCATCAATATAACATGCATTATTACCCGTATTACGCAGTTATTATCGATAGAACAGTAATAAATATACTTATTACTTTTATTATTATCAATATAACATGCACTATTAGCCATATTTTACTATTATTATCGCTAGAACTATAATAATTATACTTATTACTCCCGATATTATCAATATGACATGCATTATTACCCATATAATGCAGTTATTATCGGTACAACTGTAATAATTATACTTATTACTTACATTATTAGCAATATAACGTGCATTATTTCCCATATAATGCAGTTATTATCGCTAGAACTGAAATAATTATACTTATTACTCATATTATTATCAATATAACATGCATTATTACCCATATTATGCAGTTATAATCGCTAGAACTATAACAAATATACTTACTACTTTCATTATCAGCAATATAACATGCATTATTACCCATATTATGCAGTTATTATCGATAGAACTATAATAAATATACTTATTACTTTTATTATTATCAATATAACATGCACTATTAGCCATATTTTACTATTATTATCGCTAGAACTATAATAATTATACTTATTACTCCCGATATTATCAATATGACATGCATTATTACCCATATAATGCAGTTATGATCGGTAGAACTGTAATAATTATACTTATTACTTACATTATTAGCAATATAACGTGCATTATTACCCATATAATGCAGTTATTATCGGTAGAACTGTAATAATTATACTTATTACTTACATTATTAGCAATATAACGTGCATTATTTCCCATATAATGCAGTTATTATCGCTGGAACTGAAATAATTATACTTATTACTTACATTATAAGCAATGTAACGTGCATTATTACCCATATTATGCAGTTATTATCGCTAGAACTATTATAAATATACGTATTACTTTTATTATCATCAATATAACATGCATTATTACCCATATTACGCAGTTATTATCGATAGAACAGTAATAAATATACTTATTACTTTTATTATTATCAATATAACATGCACTATTAGCCATATTTTACTATTATTATCGCTAGAACTATAATAATTATACTTATTACTCCCGATATTATCAATATGACATGCATTATTACCCATATGATGCAGTTATTATCGGTACAACTGTAATAATTATACTTATTACTTACATTATTAGCAATATAACGTGCATTATTTCCCATATAATGCAGTTATTATCGCTAGAACTGCAATAATTATACTTATTACTTACATTATTAGCAATGTAACGTGCATTATTACCCATATTATGCAGTTATTATCGCTAGAACTATAATAAATATACGTATTACTTTTATTATCATCAATATAACATGCATTATTACCCATATTATGCAGTTATTATCGATAGAACAGTAATAAATATACTTATTACTTTTATTATTATCAATATAACATGCACTATTAGCCATATTGTACTATTATTATCGCTAGAACTATAATAATTATACTTATTACTCCCGATATTATCAATATAAGATGCATTATTACCCATATAATGCAGTTATTATCGCTAGAACTGTAAAAATTATACTTATTACTTATATTATCAGCCATATAACGTGCATTATTACCCATATAATGCAGTTCTTATCGCTAGAACTGTAATAATTATACTTATTACTTATATTATTATCAATATAACATGCATTATTACCCATATTATGCAGTTATTATCTCTAGAACTATAATAAATATACGTATTACTTTTATTATCATCAATATAACATGCATTATTACCCATATTATGCAGTTATTATCGATAGAACTGTAATAAATATACTTATTACTTTTATTATTATCAATATAACATGCACTATTAGCCATATTGTACTATTATTATCGCTAGAACTATAATAATTATACTTATTACTCCCAATATTATCAATATAACATGCATTATTACCCCGATTATGCAGTTATTATCGCTAGAACTGTAATAATTATACTTATTACTTATATTATTATCAATATAACATGCATTATTACCCATATAATGCAGTTATTATCGACAGAAGTATAATAAATATACTTATTACTTTTATTATTATCAATATAACAGGCGCTCTAAGCCATATTTTACTAGTATTATCGCTAGAACTGTAATAATTATACTTATTACTTATATTATCAGCAATATAACGTGCATTATTACCCATATAATGCAGTTATTATCGCTAGAACTGTAATAATTATACTTATTACTCATATTATTATCAATATAACATGCATTATTACCCATATTATGCAGTTATAATCGCTAGAACTATAACAAATATACTTACTACTTTTATTATCAGCAATATAACATGCATTATTACCCATATTATGCAGTTATTATCGATAGAACTATAATAAATATACTTATTACTTTTATTATTATCAATATAACATGCACTATTAGCCATATTTTACTATTATTATCGCTAGAACTATAATAATTATACTTATTACTCCCGATATTATCAATATGACATGCATTATTACCCATATAATGCAGTTATGATCGGTAGAACTGTAATAATTATACTTATTACTTACATTATTAGCAATATAACGTGCATTATTACCCATATAATGCAGTTATTATCGGTAGAACTGTAATAATTATACTTATTACTTACATTATTAGCAATATAACGTGCATTATTTCCCATATAATGCAGTCATTATCGCTGGAACTGAAATAATTATACTTATTACTTACATTATTAGCAATGTAACGTGCATTATTACCCATATTATGCAGTTATTATCGCTAGAACTATAATAAATATACGTATTACTTTTATTATCATCAATATAACATGCATTATTACCCGTATTACGCAGTTATTATCGATAGAACAGTAATAAATATACTTATTACTTTTATTATTATCAATATAACATGCACTATTAGCCATATTTTACTATTATTATCGCTAGAACTATAATAATTATACTTATTACTCCCGATATTATCAATATGACATGCATTATTACCCATATAATGCAGTTATTATCGGTACAACTGTAATAATTATACTTATTACTTACATTATTAGCAATATAACGTGCATTATTTCCCATATAATGCAGTCATTATCGCTGGAACTGAAATAATTATACTTATTACTTACATTATTAGCAATGTAACGTGCATTATTACCCATATTATGCAGTTATTATCGCTAGAACTATAATAAATATACGTATTACTTTTATTATCATCAATATAACATGCATTATTACCCGTATTACGCAGTTATTATCGATAGAACAGTAATAAATATACTTATTACTTTTATTATTATCAATATAACATGCACTATTAGCCATATTTTACTATTATTATCGCTAGAACTATAATAATTATACTTATTACTCCCGATATTATCAATATGACATGCATTATTACCCATATAATGCAGTTATTATCGGTACAACTGTAATAATTATACTTATTACTTACATTATTAGCAATATAACGTGCATTATTTCCCATATAATGCAGTTATTATCGCTAGAACTGAAATAATTATACTTACTACTTACATTATTAGCAATGTAACGTGCATTATTACCCATATTATGCAGTTATTATCGCTAGAACTATAATAAATATACGTATTACTTTTATTATCATCAATATAACATGCATTATTACCCATATTATGCAGTTATTATCGATAGAACAGTAATAAATATACTTATTACTTTTATTATTATCAATATAACATGCACTATTAGCCATATTGTACTATTATTATCGCTAGAACTATAATAATTATACTTATTACTCCCGATATTATCAATATAACAAGCATTATTACCCATATAATGCAGTTATTATCGCTAGAACTGTAAAAATTATACTTATTACTTATATTATCAGCCATATAACGTGCATTATTACCCATATAATGCAGTTCTTATCGCTAGAACTGTAATAATTATACTTTTTACTTATATTATTATCAATATAACATGCATTATTACCCATATTATGCAGTTATTATCTCTAGAACTATAATAAATATACGTATTACTTTTATTATCATCAATATAACATGCATTATTACCCATATTATGCAGTTATTATCGATAGAACTGTAATAAATATACTTATTACTTTTATTATTATCAATATAACATGCACTATTAGCCATATTGTACTATTATTATCGCTAGAACTACAATAATTATACTTATTACTCCCAATATTATCAATATAACATGCATTATTACCCCTATTATGCAGTTATTATCGCTAGAACTGTAATAATTATACTTATTACTTATATTATTCTCAATATAACATGCATTATTACCCATATAATGCAGTTATTATCGACAGAAGTATAATAAATATACTTATTACTTTTATTATTATCAATATAACAGGCGCTCTAAGCCATATTTTACTAGTATTATCGCTAGAACTGTAATAATTATACTTATTACTTATATTATCAGCAATATAACGTGCATTATTACCCATATAATGCAGTTATTATCGGTAGAACTGTAATAATTATACTTATTACTTACATTATTAGCAATATAACGTGCATTATTTCCCATATAATGCAGTTATTATCGCTGGAACTGAAATAATTATACTTATTACTTACATTATTAGCAATGTAACGTGCATTATTACCCATATTATGCAGTTATTATCGCTAGAACTATAATAAATATACGTATTACTTTTATTATCATCAATATAACATGCATTATTACCCATATTATGCAGTTATTATCGATAGAACAGTAATAAATATACTTATTACTTTTATTATTATCAATATAACATGCACTATTAGCCATATTTTACTATTATTATCGCTAGAACTATAATAATTATACTTATTACTCCCAATATTATCAATATAACATGCATTATTACCCCTATTATGCAGTTATTATCGCTAGAACTGTAATAATTATACTTATTACTTATATTATTCTCAATATAACATGCATTATTACCCATATAATGCAGTTATTATCGACAGAAGTATAATAAATATACTTATTACTTTTATTATTATCAATATAACAGGCGCTCTAAGCCATATTTTACTAGTATTATCGCTAGAACTGTAATAATTATACTTATTACTTATATTATTATCAATATAACATGCATTATTACGCATATTATGCAGTTATAATCGCTAGAACTATAATAAATATACTTAGTACTTTTATTATCATCAATATAACATGCATTATTACCCATATTATGCAGTTATTATCGATAGAACTATAATAAATATACTTATTACTTTTATTATTATCAATATAACATGCACTATTAGCCATATTTTACTATTATTATCGCTAGAACTATAATAATTATACTTATTACTCCCGATATTATCAATATGACATGCATTATTACCCATATAATGCAGTTATGATCGGTAGAACTGTAATAATTATACTTATTACTTACATTATTAGCAATATAACGTGCATTATTACCCATATAATGCAGTTATTATCGGTAGAACTGTAATAATTATACTTATTACTTACATTATTAGCAATATAACGTGCATTATTTCCCATATAATGCAGTTATTATCGCTGGAACTGAAATAATTATACTTATTACTTACATTATTAGCAATGTAACGTGCATTATTACCCATATTATGCAGTTATTATCGCTAGAACTATAATAAATATACGTATTACTTTTATTATCATCAATATAACATGCATTATTACCCATATTATGCAGTTATTATCGATAGAACAGTAATAAATATACTTATTACTTTTATTATTATCAATATAACATGCACTATTAGCCATATTTTACTATTATTATCGCTAGAACTATAATAATTATACTTATTACTCCCAATATTATCAATATAACATGCATTATTACCCCTATAATGCAGTTATTATCGCTAGAACTGTAATAATTATACTTATTACTTATATTATTATCAATATAACATGCATTATTACGCATATTATGCAGTTATAATCGCTAGAACTATAATAAATATACTTAGTACTTTTATTATCATCAATATAACATGCATTATTACCCATATTATGCAGTTATTATCGATAGAACTATAATAAATATACTTATTACTTTTATTATTATCAATATAACATGCACTGTTAGCCATATTGTACTATTATTATCGCTAGAACTATAATAATTGTACTTATTGCACCGGATTTTATCAATATAAAATGCATTATTACCCATATAATGCAGTTATTATCGCTAGAACTGTAATAATTATTCTTATTACTTACATTATTAGCAATATAACGTGCATCATTTCCCATATAATGCAGCTATTATCGCTAGAACTGTAATAATTATACTTATTACTTACATCATTAGCAATGTAACATGCATTATTACCCATATTATGCAGTTATTATCGATAGAACAGTAATAAATATACTTATTACTCCCAATATTATCAATATAACATGCATTATTACCCATATAATGCAGTTATTATCGCGAGAACTGTAATAATTATACCTATTACTTATATTATTCTCAATATAACATGCATTATTACCCATATAATGCAGTTATTATCGACAGAAGTATAATAAATATACTTATTACTTTTATTATTATCAATATAACAGGCGCTCTAAGCCATATTTTACTAGTATTATCGCTAGAACTGTAATAATTATACTTATTACTTATATTATCAGCAATATAACGTGCATTATTACCCATATAATGCAGTTATTATCGCTAGAACTGTAATAATTATACTTATTACTCATATTATTATCAATATAACATGCATTATTACCCATATTATGCAGTTATAATCGCTAGAACTATAACAAATATACTTACTACTTTTATTATCAGCAATATAACATGCATTATTACCCATATTATGCAGTTATTATCGATAGAACTATAATAAATATACTTATTACTTTTATTATTATCAATATAACATGCACTATTAGCCATATTTTACTATTATTATCGCTAGAACTATAATAATTATACTTATTACTCCCGATATTATCAATATGACATGCATTATTACCCATATAATGCAGTTATGATCGGTAGAACTGTAATAACTATATACTTATTACTTACATTATTAGCAATATAACGTGCATTATTACCCATATAATGCAGTTATTATCGGTAGAACTGTAATAATTATACTTATTACTTACATTATTAGCAATATAACGTGCATTATTTCCCATATAATGCAGTTATTATCGCTGGAACTGAAATAATTATACTTATTACTTACATTATTAGCAATGTAACGTGCATTATTACCCATATTATGCAGTTATTATCGCTAGAACTATAATAAATATACGTATTACTTTTATTATCATCAATATAACATGCATTATTACCCATATTATGCAGTTATTATCGATAGAACAGTAATAAATATACTTATTACTTTTATTATTATCAATATAACATGCACTATTAGCCATATTTTACTATTATTATCGCTAGAACTATAATAATTATACTTATTACTCCCAATATTATCAATATAACATGCATTATTACCCCTATAATGCAGTTATTATCGCTAGAACTGTAATAATTATACTTATTACTTATATTATTATCAATATAACATGCATTATTACGCATATTATGCAGTTATAATCGCTAGAACTATAATAAATATACTTAGTACTTTTATTATCATCAATATAACATGCATTATTACCCATATTATGCAGTTATTATCGATAGAACTATAATAAATATACTTATTACTTTTATTATTATCAATATAACATGCACTGTTAGCCATATTGTACTATTATTATCGCTAGAACTATAATAATTGTACTTATTGCACCGGATTTTATCAATATAAAATGCATTATTACCCATATAATGCAGTTATTATCGCTAGAACTGTAATAATTATTCTTATTACTTACATTATTAGCAATATAACGTGCATCATTTCCCATATAATGCAGTTATTATCGCTAGAACTGTAATAATTATACTTATTACTTACATCATTAGCAATGTAACATGCATTATTACCCATATTATGCAGTTATTATCGATAGAACAGTAATAAATATACTTATTACTCACAATATTATCAATATAACATGCATTATTACCCATATAATGCAGTTATTATCGCTAGAACTGTAATAATTATACCTATTACTTATATTATTCTCAATATAACATGCATTATTACCCATATAATGCAGTTATTATCGACAGAAGTATAATAAATATACTTATTACTTTTATTATTATCAATATAACAGGCGCTCTAAGCCATATTTTACTAGTATTATCGCTAGAACTGTAATAATTATACTTATTACTTATATTATCAGCAATATAACGTGCATTATTACCCATATAATGCAGTTATTATCGCTAGAACTGTAATAATTATACTTATTACTTATATTATTATCAATATAACATGCATTATTACCCATATAATGGAGTTATTATCGCTAGAACTGTAATAATTATACTTATTACTTATATTATTCTCAATATAACATGCATTATTACCCATATAATGCAGTTATTATCGCTAGAACTGTAATAATTATACTTATTACTTATATTATTATCAATATAACATGCATTATTACGCATATTATGCAGTTATAATCGCTAGAACTATAATAAATATACTTAGCACTTTTATTATCATCAATATAACATGCATTATTACCCATATTATGCAGTTATTATCGATAGAACAGTAATAAATATACTTATTACTTTTATTATATCAATATAACATGCACTATTAGCCATATTGTACTATTATTATCGCTAGAACTATAATAATTATACTTATTACTCCCGATATTATCAATATAACATGCATTATTACCCATATAATGCAGTTATTATCGCTAGAACTGTAAAAATTATACTTATTACTTATATTGTCAGCCATATAACGTGCATTATTACCCATATAA
Source organism: Megachile leachella (assembly GCA_963576845.1). Classification (NCBI taxonomy): domain Eukaryota; kingdom Metazoa; phylum Arthropoda; class Insecta; order Hymenoptera; family Megachilidae; genus Megachile; species Megachile leachella. The sequence goes on from CAUYWW010000158.1 coordinate 289,446, forward strand.
TGCAGTTCTTATCGCTAGAACTGTAATAATTATACTTATTACTTATATTATTATCAATATAACATGCATTATTACCCATATTATGCAGTTATTATCTCTAGAACTATAATAAATATACGTATTACTTTTATTATCATCAATATAACATGCATTATTACCCATATTATGCAGTTATTATCGATAGAACTGTAATAAATATACTTATTACTTTTATTATTATCAATATAACATGCACTATTAGCCATATTTTACTATTATTATCGCTAGAACTATAATAATTATACTTATTACTCCCGATATTATCAATATAACATGCATTATTACCCCTATTATGCAGTTATTATCGCTAGAACTGTAATAATTATACTTATTACTTATATTATTATCAATATAACATGCATTATTACCCATATAATGCAGTTATTATCGCTAGAACTGTAATAATTATACCTATTACTTATATTATTCTCAATATAACATGCATTATTACCCATATAATGCAGTTATTATCGACAGAAGTATAATAAATATACTTATTACTTTTATTATTATCAATATAACAGGCGCTCTAAGCCATATTTTACTAGTATTATCGCTAGAACTGTAATAATTATACTTATTACTTATATTATCAGCAATATAACGTGCATTATTACCCATATAATGCAGTTATTATCGCTAGAACTGTAATAATTATACTTATTACTCATATTATTATCAATATAACATGCATTATTACCCATATTATGCAGTTATAATCGCTAGAACTATAACAAATATACTTACTACTTTTATTATCAGCAATATAACATGCATTATTACCCATATTATGCAGTTATTATCGATAGAACTATAATAAATATACTTATTACTTTTATTATTATCAATATAACATGCACTATTAGCCATATTTTACTATTATTATCGCTAGAACTATAATAATTATACTTATTACTCCCGATATTATCAATATGACATGCATTATTACCCATATAATGCAGTTATGATCGGTAGAACTGTAATAATTATACTTATTACTTACATTATTAGCAATATAACGTGCATTATTACCCATATAATGCAGTTATTATCGGTAGAACTGTAATAATTATACTTATTACTTACATTATTAGCAATATAACGTGCATTATTTCCCATATAATGCAGTTATTATCGCTGGAACTGAAATAATTATACTTATTACTTACATTATTAGCAATGTAACGTGCATTATTACCCATATTATGCAGTTATTATCGCTAGAACTATAATAAATATACGTATTACTTTTATTATCATCAATATAACATGCATTATTACCCATATTATGCAGTTATTATCGATAGAACAGTAATAAATATACTTATTACTTTTATTATTATCAATATAACATGCACTATTAGCCATATTTTACTATTATTATCGCTAGAACTATAATAATTATACTTATTACTCCCAATATTATCAATATAACATGCATTATTACCCCTATAATGCAGTTATTATCGCTAGAACTGTAATAATTATACTTATTACTTATATTATTATCAATATAACATGCATTATTACGCATATTATGCAGTTATAATCGCTAGAACTATAATAAATATACTTAGTACTTTTATTATCATCAAAATAACATGCATTATTACCCATATTATGCAGTTATTATCGATAGAACTATAATAAATATACTTATTACTTTTATTATTATCAATATAACATGCACTATTAGCCATATTGTACTATTATTATCGCTAGAACTATAATAATTGTACTTATTGCACCGGATTTTATCAATATAAAATGCATTATTACCCATATAATGCAGTTATTATCGCTAGAACTGTAATAATTATTCTTATTACTTACATTATTAGCAATATAACGTGCATCATTTCCCATATAATGCAGTTATTATCGCTAGAACTGTAATAATTATACTTATTACTTACATCATTAGCAATGTAACGTGCATTATTACCCATATTATGCAGTTATTATCGCTAGAACTATAATAAATATACGTATTACTTTTATTATCATCAATATAACATGCATTATTACCCATATTATGCAGTTATTATCGATAGAACAGTAATAAATATACTTATTACTCCCAATATTATCAATATAACATGCATTATTACCCATATAATGCAGTTATTATCGCTAGAACTGTAATAATTATACCTATTACTTATATTATTCTCAATATAACATGCATTATTACCCATATAATGCAGTTATTATCGACAGAAGTATAATAAATATACTTATTACTTTTATTATTATCAATATAACAGGCGCTCTAAGCCATATTTTACTAGTATTATCGCTAGAACTGTAATAATTATACTTATTACTTATATTATCAGCAATATAACGTGCATTATTACCCATATAATGCAGTTATTATCGCTAGAACTGTAATAATTATACTTATTACTCATATTATTATCAATATAACATGCATTATTACCCATATTATGCAGTTATAATCGCTAGAACTATAACAAATATACTTACTACTTTTATTATCATCAATATAACATGCATTATTACCCATATTATGCAGTTCGTATCGATAGAACTATAATAAATATACTTATTACTTTTATTATAATCAATATAACTTGCACTATTAGCCATATTGTACTATTATTATCGCTAGAACTATAATAATTATACTTATTACTCCCAATATTATCAATATAACATGCATTATTACCCCTATAATGCAGTTATTATCGCTAGAACTGTAATAATTATACTTATTACTTATATTATTATCAATATAACATGCATTATTACGCATATTATGCAGTTATAATCGCTAGAACTATAATAAATATACTTAGTACTTTTATTATCATCAAAATAACATGCATTATTACCCATATTATGCAGTTATTATCGATAGAACTATAATAAATATACTTATTACTTTTATTATTATCAATATAACATGCACTATTAGCCATATTGTACTATTATTATCGCTAGAACTATAATAATTGTACTTATTGCACCGGATTTTATCAATATAAAATGCATTATTACCCATATAATGCAGTTATTATCGCTAGAACTGTAATAATTATTCTTATTACTTACATTATTAGCAATATAACGTGCATCATTTCCCATATAATGCAGTTATTATCGCTAGAACTGTAATAATTATACTTATTACTTACATCATTAGCAATGTAACGTGCATTATTACCCATATTATGCAGTTATTATCGCTAGAACTATAATAAATATACGTATTACTTTTATTATCATCAATATAACATGCATTATTACCCATATTATGCAGTTATTATCGATAGAACAGTAATAAATATACTTATTACTCCCAATATTATCAATATAACATGCATTATTACCCATATAATGCAGTTATTATCGCTAGAACTGTAATAATTATACCTATTACTTATATTATTCTCAATATAACATGCATTATTACCCATATAATGCAGTTATTATCGACAGAAGTATAATAAATATACTTATTACTTTTATTATTATCAATATAACAGGCGCTCTAAGCCATATTTTACTAGTATTATCGCTAGAACTGTAATAATTATACTTATTACTTATATTATCAGCAATATAACGTGCATTATTACCCATATAATGCAGTTATTATCGCTAGAACTGTAATAATTATACTTATTACTCATATTATTATCAATATAACATGCATTATTACCCATATTATGCAGTTATAATCGCTAGAACTATAACAAATATACTTACTACTTTTATTATCATCAATATAACATGCATTATTACCCATATTATGCAGTTCGTATCGATAGAACTATAATAAATATACTTATTACTTTTATTATAATCAATATAACTTGCACTATTAGCCATATTGTACTATTATTATCGCTAGAACTATAATAATTATACTTATTACTCCCGATATTATCAATATAACATGCATTATTACCCATATAATGCAGTTATTATCGCTAGAACTGTAATAATCATACTTATTACTTATACTATTATCAATATAACATGCATTATTACCCATATAATGCAGTTATTATCGCTAGAACTCTAATAATTATACTTATTACTTATATTATTATCAATATAACATGCATTATTACCCATATTATGCAGTTATTACCGATAGAACTGTAATAAATATACTTATTGCTTTTATTATTATCAATATAGCATGCACTATTAGCCATATTTTACTATTATTATCGCTAGAACTATAATAATTATACTTATTACTCCCAATATTATCAATATAGCATGCATTATTACCCCTATAATGCAGTTATTATCGCTAGAACTGTAATAACTATACTTATTACTTATATTATTATCAATATAACATGCATTATTACGCATATTATGCAGTTATAATCGCTAGAACTATAATAAATATACTTAGTACTTTTATTATCATCAATATAACATGCATTATTACCCATATTATGCAGTTATTATCGATAGAACTGTAATAAATATACTTATTACTTTTACTATTATCAATATAACATGCACTGTTAGCCATATTTTACTATTATTATCGCTAGAACTATAATAATTATACTTATTGCTCCCGATATTATCGATATAACATGCATTATTACCCCTATAATGCAGTTATTATCGCCAGAACTGTAATAATTATACTTATTACTTATATTATTATCAATGTAACATGCATTATTACCCATATTATGCAGTTATTATCGCTAGAACTATAATAATTATACTTATTGCTCCCGATATTATCAATATAACATGCATAAATACCCATATAATGCAGTTATTATCGCTAGAACTGTAATAATTATACTTATTACTTATATTATTAGCAATATAACGTGCATTATTACCCATATTATGCAGTTATTATCGCTAGAACTGTAATAATTATACTTATTACTTATATTATTATCAATATAACATGCATTATTACCCATATAATGGAGTTATTATCGCTAGAACTGTAATAATTATACTTATTACTTATATTATTCTCAATATAACATGCATTATTACCCATATAATGCAGTTATTATCGCTAGAACTGTAATAATTATACTTATTACTTATATTATTATCAATATAACATGCATTATTACGCATATTATGCAGTTATAATCGCTAGAACTATAATAAATATACTTAGCACTTTTATTATCATCAATATAACATGCATTATTACCCATATTATGCAGTTATTATCGATAGAACAGTAATAAATATACTTATTACTTTTATTATTATCAATATAACATGCACTATTAGCCATATTGTACTATTATTATCGCTAGAACTATAATAATTATACTTATTACTCCCGATATTATCAATATAACATGCATTATTACCCATATAATGCAGTTATTATCGCTAGAACTGTAATAATCATACTTATTACTTATACTATTATCAATATAACATGCATTATTACCCATATAATGCAGTTATTATCGCTAGAACTGTAATAATTATACTTATTACTTATATTATTATCAATATAACATGCATTATTACCCATATTATGCAGTTATTACCGATAGAACTGTAATAAATATACTTATTGCTTTTATTATTATCAATATAGCATGCACTATTAGCCATATTTTACTATTATTATCGCTAGAACTATAATAATTATACTTATTACTCCCAATATTATCAATATAGCATGCATTATTACCCGTATAATGCAGTTATTATCGCTAGAACTGTAATAATTATACTTATTACTTATATTATTATCAATATAACATGCATTATTACGCATATTATGCAGTTATAATCGCTAGAACTATAATAAATATACTTAGTACTTTTGTTATCATCAATATAACATGCATTATTACCCATATTATGCAGTTATTATCGATAGAACTGTAATAAATATACTTATTACTTTTACTATTATCAATATAACATGCACTGTTAGCCATATTTTACTATTATTATCGCTAGAACTATAATAATTATACTTATTGCTCCCGATATTATCGATATAACATGCATTATTACCCCTATAATGCAGTTATTATCGCCAGAACTGTAATAATTATACTTATTACTTATATTATTATCAATGTAACATGCATTATTACCCATATTATGCAGTTATTATCGCTAGAACTATAATAACTATACTTATTGCTCCCGATATTATCAATATAACATGCATAAATACCCATATAATGCAGTTATTATCGCTAGAACTGTAATAATTATACTTATTACTTATATTATTAGCAATATAACGTGCATTATTACCCATATTATGCAGTTATTATCGCTAGAACTGTAATAATTATACTTATTACTTATATTATTATCAATATAACGTGCATTATTACCCATATAATGCAGTTATTATCGCTAGAACTGTAATAATTATACTTATTACTTATATTATTATCAATATAACATGCATTATTACCCATATAATGGAGTTATTATCGCTAGAACTGTAATAATTATACTTATTACTTATATTATTCTCAATATAACATGCATTATTACCCATATAATGCAGTTATTATCGCTAGAACTGTAATAATTATACTTATTACTTATATTATTATCAATATAACATGCATTATTACGCATATTATGCAGTTATAATCGCTAGAACTATAATAAATATACTTAGCACTTTTATTATCATCAATATAACATGCATTATTACCCATATTATGCAGTTATTATCGATAGAACAGTAATAAATATACTTATTACTTTTATTATATCAATATAACATGCACTATTAGCCATATTGTACTATTATTATCGCTAGAACTATAATAATTATACTTATTACTCCCGATATTATCAATATAACATGCATTATTACCCATATAATGCAGTTATTATCGCTAGAACTGTAAAAATTATACTTATTACTTATATTATCAGCCATATAACGTGCATTATTACCCATATAATGCAGTTCTTATCGCTAGAACTGTAATAATTATACTTATTACTTATATTATTATCAATATAACATGCATTATTACCCATATTATGCAGTTATTATCTCTAGAACTATAATAAATATACGTATTACTTTTATTATCATCAATATAACATGCATTATTACCCATATTATGCAGTTATTATCGATAGAACTGTAATAAATATACTTATTACTTTTATTATTATCAATATAACATGCACTATTAGCCATATTTTACTATTATTATCGCTAGAACTATAATAATTATACTTATTACTCCCGATATTATCAATATAACATGCATTATTACCCCTATTATGCAGTTATTATCGCTAGAACTGTAATAATTATACTTATTACTTATATTATTATCAATATAACATGCATTATTACCCATATAATGCAGTTATTATCGCTAGAACTGTAATAATTATACCTATTACTTATATTATTCTCAATATAACATGCATTATTACCCATATAATGCAGTTATTATCGACAGAAGTATAATAAATATACTTATTACTTTTATTATTATCAATATAACAGGCGCTCTAAGCCATATTTTACTAGTATTATCGCTAGAACTGTAATAATTATACTTATTACTTATATTATCAGCAATATAACGTGCATTATTACCCATATAATGCAGTTATTATCGCTAGAACTGTAATAATTATACTTATTACTCATATTATTATCAATATAACATGCATTATTACCCATATTATGCAGTTATAATCGCTAGAACTATAACAAATATACTTACTACTTTTATTATCAGCAATATAACATGCATTATTACCCATATTATGCAGTTATTATCGATAGAACTATAATAAATATACTTATTACTTTTATTATTATCAATATAACATGCACTATTAGCCATATTTTACTATTATTATCGCTAGAACTATAATAATTATACTTATTACTCCCGATATTATCAATATGACATGCATTATTACCCATATAATGCAGTTATGATCGGTAGAACTGTAATAATTATACTTATTACTTACATTATTAGCAATATAACGTGCATTATTACCCATATAATGCAGTTATTATCGGTAGAACTGTAATAATTATACTTATTACTTACATTATTAGCAATATAACGTGCATTATTTCCCATATAATGCAGTTATTATCGCTGGAACTGAAATAATTATACTTATTACTTACATTATTAGCAATGTAACGTGCATTATTACCCATATTATGCAGTTATTATCGCTAGAACTATAATAAATATACGTATTACTTTTATTATCATCAATATAACATGCATTATTACCCATATTATGCAGTTATTATCGATAGAACAGTAATAAATATACTTATTACTTTTATTATTATCAATATAACATGCACTATTAGCCATATTTTACTATTATTATCGCTAGAACTATAATAATTATACTTATTACTCCCAATATTATCAATATAACATGCATTATTACCCCTATAATGCAGTTATTATCGCTAGAACTGTAATAATTATACTTATTACTTATATTATTATCAATATAACATGCATTATTACGCATATTATGCAGTTATAATCGCTAGAACTATAATAAATATACTTAGTACTTTTATTATCATCAAAATAACATGCATTATTACCCATATTATGCAGTTATTATCGATAGAACTATAATAAATATACTTATTACTTTTATTATTATCAATATAACATGCACTATTAGCCATATTGTACTATTATTATCGCTAGAACTATAATAATTGTACTTATTGCACCGGATTTTATCAATATAAAATGCATTATTACCCATATAATGCAGTTATTATCGCTAGAACTGTAATAATTATTCTTATTACTTACATTATTAGCAATATAACGTGCATCATTTCCCATATAATGCAGTTATTATCGCTAGAACTGTAATAATTATACTTATTACTTACATCATTAGCAATGTAACGTGCATTATTACCCATATTATGCAGTTATTATCGCTAGAACTATAATAAATATACGTATTACTTTTATTATCATCAATATAACATGCATTATTACCCATATTATGCAGTTATTATCGATAGAACAGTAATAAATATACTTATTACTCCCAATATTATCAATATAACATGCATTATTACCCATATAATGCAGTTATTATCGCTAGAACTGTAATAATTATACCTATTACTTATATTATTCTCAATATAACATGCATTATTACCCATATAATGCAGTTATTATCGACAGAAGTATAATAAATATACTTATTACTTTTATTATTATCAATATAACAGGCGCTCTAAGCCATATTTTACTAGTATTATCGCTAGAACTGTAATAATTATACTTATTACTTATATTATCAGCAATATAACGTGCATTATTACCCATATAATGCAGTTATTATCGCTAGAACTGTAATAATTATACTTATTACTCATATTATTATCAATATAACATGCATTATTACCCATATTATGCAGTTATAATCGCTAGAACTATAACAAATATACTTACTACTTTTATTATCATCAATATAACATGCATTATTACCCATATTATGCAGTTCGTATCGATAGAACTATAATAAATATACTTATTACTTTTATTATAATCAATATAACTTGCACTATTAGCCATATTGTACTATTATTATCGCTAGAACTATAATAATTATACTTATTACTCCCGATATTATCAATATAACATGCATTATTACCCATATAATGCAGTTATTATCGCTAGAACTGTAATAATCATACTTATTACTTATACTATTATCAATATAACATGCATTATTACCCATATAATGCAGTTATTATCGCTAGAACTCTAATAATTATACTTATTACTTATATTATTATCAATATAACATGCATTATTACCCATATTATGCAGTTATTACCGATAGAACTGTAATAAATATACTTATTGCTTTTATTATTATCAATATAGCATGCACTATTAGCCATATTTTACTATTATTATCGCTAGAACTATAATAATTATACTTATTACTCCCAATATTATCAATATAGCATGCATTATTACCCCTATAATGCAGTTATTATCGCTAGAACTGTAATAATTATACTTATTACTTATATTATTATCAATATAACATGCATTATTACGCATATTATGCAGTTATAATCGCTAGAACTATAATAAATATACTTAGTACTTTTATTATCATCAATATAACATGCATTATTACCCATATTATGCAGTTATTATCGATAGAACTGTAATAAATATACTTATTACTTTTACTATTATCAATATAACATGCACTGTTAGCCATATTTTACTATTATTATCGCTAGAACTATAATAATTATACTTATTGCTCCCGATATTATCGATATAACATGCATTATTACCCCTATAATGCAGTTATTATCGCCAGAACTGTAATAATTATACTTATTACTTATATTATTATCAATGTAACATGCATTATTACCCATATTATGCAGTTATTATCGCTAGAACTATAATAATTATACTTATTGCTCCCGATATTATCAATATAACATGCATAAATACCCATATAATGCAGTTATTATCGCTAGAACTGTAATAATTATACTTATTACTTATATTATTAGCAATATAACGTGCATTATTACCCATATTATGCAGTTATTATCGCTAGAACTGTAATAATTATACTTATTACTTATATTATTATCAATATAACATGCATTATTACCCATATAATGGAGTTATTATCGCTAGAACTGTAATAATTATACTTATTACTTATATTATTCTCAATATAACATGCATTATTACCCATATAATGCAGTTATTATCGCTAGAACTGTAATAATTATACTTATTACTTATATTATTATCAATATAACATGCATTATTACGCATATTATGCAGTTATAATCGCTAGAACTATAATAAATATACTTAGCACTTTTATTATCATCAATATAACATGCATTATTACCCATATTATGCAGTTATTATCGATAGAACAGTAATAAATATACTTATTACTTTTATTATTATCAATATAACATGCACTATTAGCCATATTGTACTATTATTATCGCTAGAACTATAATAATTATACTTATTACTCCCGATATTATCAATATAACATGCATTATTACCCATATAATGCAGTTATTATCGCTAGAACTGTAATAATCATACTTATTACTTATACTATTATCAATATAACATGCATTATTACCCATATAATGCAGTTATTATCGCTAGAACTGTAATAATTATACTTATTACTTATATTATTATCAATATAACATGCATTATTACCCATATTATGCAGTTATTACCGATAGAACTGTAATAAATATACTTATTGCTTTTATTATTATCAATATAGCATGCACTATTAGCCATATTTTACTATTATTATCGCTAGAACTATAATAATTATACTTATTACTCCCAATATTATCAATATAGCATGCATTATTACCCCTATAATGCAGTTATTATCGCTAGAACTGTAATAATTATACTTATTACTTATATTATTATCAATATAACATGCATTATTACGCATATTATGCAGTTATAATCGCTAGAACTATAATAAATATACTTAGTACTTTTGTTATCATCAATATAACATGCATTATTACCCATATTATGCAGTTATTATCGATAGAACTGTAATAAATATACTTATTACTTTTACTATTATCAATATAACATGCACTGTTAGCCATATTTTACTATTATTATCGCTAGAACTATAATAATTATACTTATTTCTCCCGATATTATCGATATAACATGCATTATTACCCCTATAATGCAGTTATTATCGCCAGAACTGTAATAATTATACTTATTACTTATATTATTATCAATGTAACATGCATTATTACCCATATTATGCAGTTATTATCGCTAGAACTATAATAACTATACTTATTGCTCCCGATATTATCAATATAACATGCATAAATACCCATATAATGCAGTTATTATCGCTAGAACTGTAATAATTATACTTATTACTTATATTATTAGCAATATAACGTGCATTATTACCCATATTATGCAGTTATTATCGCTAGAACTGTAATAATTATACTTATTACTTATATTATTATCAATATAACATGCATTATTACCCATATAATGGAGTTATTATCGCTAGAACTGTAATAATTATACTTATTACTTATATTATTCTCAATATAACATGCATTATTACCCATATAATGCAGTTATTATCGCTAGAACTGTAATAATTATACTTATTACTTATATTATTATCAATATAACATGCATTATTACGCATATTATGCAGTTATAATCGCTAGAACTATAATAAATATACTTAGCACTTTTATTATCATCAATATAACATGCATTATTACCCATATTATGCAGTTATTATCGATAGAACAGTAATAAATATACTTATTACTTTTATTATTATCAATATAACATGCACTATTAGCCATATTGTACTATTATTATCGCTAGAACTATAATAATTATACTTATTACTCCCGATATTATCAATATAACATGCATTATTACCCATATAATGCAGTTATTATCGCTAGAACTGTAATAATCATACTTATTACTTATACTATTATCAATATAACATGCATTATTACCCATATAATGCAGTTATTATCGCTAGAACTGTAATAATTATACTTATTACTTATATTATTATCAATATAACATGCATTATTACCCATATTATGCAGTTATTACCGATAGAACTGTAATAAATATACTTATTGCTTTTATTATTATCAATATAGCATGCACTATTAGCCATATTTTACTATTATTATCGCTAGAACTATAATAATTATACTTATTACTCCCAATATTATCAATATAGCATGCATTATTACCCCTATAATGCAGTTATTATCGCTAGAACTGTAATAATTATACTTATTACTTATATTATTATCAATATAACATGCATTATTACGCATATTATGCAGTTATAATCGCTAGAACTATAATAAATATACTTAGTACTTTTGTTATCATCAATATAACATGCATTATTACCCATATTATGCAGTTATTATCGATAAAACTGTAATAAATATACTTATTACTTTTACTATTATCAATATAACATGCACTGTTAGCCATATTTTACTATTATTATCGCTAGAACTATAATAATTATACTTATTGCTCCCGATATTATCGATATAACATGCATTATTACCCCTATAATGCAGTTATTATCGCCAGAACTGTAATAATTATACTTATTACTTATATTATTATCAATGTAACATGCATTATTACCCATATTATGCAGTTATTATCGCTAGAACTATAATAACTATACTTATTGCTCCCGATATTATCAATATAACATGCATAAATACCCATATAATGCAGTTATTATCGCTAGAACTGTAATAATTATACTTATTACTTATATTATTAGCAATATAACGTGCATTATTACCCATATTATGCAGTTATTATCGCTAGAACTGTAATAATTATACTTATTACTTATATTATTATCAATATAACATGCATTATTACCCATATAATGGAGTTATTATCGCTAGAACTGTAATAATTATACTTATTACTCATATTATTCTCAATATAACATGCATTATTACCCATATAATGCAGTTATTATCGCTAGAACTGTAATAATTATACTTATTACTTATATTATTATCAATATAACATGCATTATTACGCATATTATGCAGTTATAATCGCTAGAACTATAATAAATATACTTTGCACTTTTATTATCATCAATATAACATGCATTATTACCCATATTATGCAGTTATTATCGATAGAACAGTAATAAATATACTTATTACTTTTATTATTATCAATATAACATGCACTATTAGCCATATTGTACTATTATTATCGCTAGAACTATAATAATTATACTTATTACTCCCGATATTATCAATATAACATGCATTATTACCCATATAATGCAGTTATTATCGCTAGAACTGTAAAAATTATACTTATTACTTATATTATCAGCCATATAACGTGCATTATTACCCATATAATGCAGTTCTTATCGCTAGAACTGTAATAATTATACTTATTACTTATATTATTATCAATATAACATGCATTATTACCCATATTATGCAGTTATTATCTCTAGAACTATAATAAATATACGTATTACTTTTATTATCATCAATATAACATGCATTATTACCCATATTATGCAGTTATTATCGATAGAACTGTAATAAATATACTTATTACTTTTATTATTATCAATATAACATGCACTATTAGCCATATTGTACTATTATTATCGCTAGAACTATAATAATTATACTTATTACTCCCAATATTATCAATATAACATGCATTATTACCCCTATTATGCAGTTATTATCGCTAGAACTGTAATAATTATACTTATTACTTATATTATTATCAATATAACATGCATTATTACCCATATAATGCAGTTATTATCGCTAGAACTGTAATAATTATACCTATTACTTATATTATTCTCAATATAACATGCATTATTACCCATATAATGCAGTTATTATCGACAGAAGTATAATAAATATACTTATTACTTTTATTATTATCAATATAACAGGCGCTCTAAGCCATATTTTACTAGTATTATCGCTAGAACTGTAATAATTATACTTATTACTTATATTATCAGCAATATAACGTGCATTATTACCCATATAATGCAGTTATTATCGCTAGAACTGTAATAATTATACTTATTACTTATATTATTATCAATATAACATGCATTATTACCCATATAATGGAGTTATTATCGCTAGAACTGTAATAATTATACTTATTACTTATATTATTCTCAATATAACATGCATTATTACCCATATAATGCAGTTATTATCGCTAGAACTGTAATAATTATACTTATTACTTATATTATTATCAATATAACATGCATTATTACGCATATTATGCAGTTATAATCGCTAGAACTATAATAAATATACTTAGCACTTTTATTATCATCAATATAACATGCATTATTACCCATATTATGCAGTTATTATCGATAGAACAGTAATAAATATACTTATTACTTTTATTATTATCAATATAACATGCACTATTAGCCATATTGTACTATTATTATCGCTAGAACTATAATAATTATACTTATTACTCCCGATATTATCAATATAACATGCATTATTACCCATATAATGCAGTTATTATCGCTAGAACTGTAAAAATTATACTTATTACTTATATTATCAGCCATATAACGTGCATTATTACCCATATAATGCAGTTCTTATCGCTAGAACTGTAATAATTATACTTATTACTTATATTATTATCAATATAACATGCATTATTACCCATATTATGCAGTTATTATCTCTAGAACTATAATAAATATACGTATTACTTTTATTATCATCAATATAACATGCATTATTACCCATATTATGCAGTTATTATCGATAGAACTGTAATAAATATACTTATTACTTTTATTATTATCAATATAACATGCACTATTAGCCATATTGTACTATTATTATCGCTAGAACTATAATAATTATTCTTATTACTCCCAATATTATCAATATAACATGCATTATTACCCCTATTATGCAGTTATTATCGCTAGAACTGTAATAATTATACTTATTACTTATATTATTATCAATATAACATGCATTATTACCCATATAATGCAGTTATTATCGCTAGAACTGTAATAATTATACCTATTACTTATATTATTCTCAATATAACATGCATTATTACCCATATAATGCAGTTATTATCGACAGAAGTATAATAAATATACTTATTACTTTTATTATTATCAATATAACAGGCGCTCTAAGCCATATTTTACTAGTATTATCGCTAGAACTGTAATAATTATACTTATTACTTATATTATCAGCAATATAACGTGCATTATTACCCATATAATGCAGTTATTATCGCTAGAACTGTAATAATTATACTTATTACTCATATTATTATCAATATAACATGCATTATTACCCATATTATGCAGTTATAATCGCTAGAACTATAACAAATATACTTACTACTTTTATTATCAGCAATATAACATGCATTATTACCCATATTATGCAGTTATTATCGATAGAACTATAATAAATATACTTATTACTTTTATTATTATCAATATAACATGCACTATTAGCCATATTTTACTATTATTATCGCTAGAACTATAATAATTATACTTACTACTCCCGATATTATCAATATGACATGCATTATTACCCATATAATGCAGTTATGATCGGTAGAACTGTAATAATTATACTTATTACTTACATTATTAGCAATATAACGTGCATTATTACCCATATAATGCAGTTATTATCGGTAGAACTGTAATAATTATACTTATTACTTACATTATTAGCAATATAACGTGCATTATTTCCCATATAATGCAGTCATTATCGCTGGAACTGAAATAATTATACTTATTACTTACATTATTAGCAATGTAACGTGCATTATTACCCATATTATGCAGTTATTATCGCTAGAACTATAATAAATATACGTATTACTTTTATTATCATCAATATAACATGCATTATTACCCGTATTACGCAGTTATTATCGATAGAACAGTAATAAATATACTTATTACTTTTATTATTATCAATATAACATGCACTATTAGCCATATTTTACTATTATTATCGCTAGAACTATAATAATTATACTTATTACTCCCGATATTATCAATATGACATGCATTATTACCCATATAATGCAGTTATTATCGGTACAACTGTAATAATTATACTTATTACTTACATTATTAGCAATATAACGTGCATTATTTCCCATATAATGCAGTTATTATCGCTAGAACTGAAATAATTATACTTACTACTTACATTATTAGCAATGTAACGTGCATTATTACCCATATTATGCAGTTATTATCGCTAGAACTATAATAAATATACGTATTACTTTTATTATCATCAATATAACATGCATTATTACCCATATTATGCAGTTATTATCGATAGAACAGTAATAAATATACTTATTACTTTTATTATTATCAATATAACATGCACTATTAGCCATATTGTACTATTATTATCGCTAGAACTATAATAATTGTACTTATTGCACCGGAT
This sequence comes from Megachile leachella, assembly GCA_963576845.1. NCBI lineage: Eukaryota > Metazoa > Arthropoda > Insecta > Hymenoptera > Megachilidae > Megachile > Megachile leachella. The sequence goes on from CAUYWW010000158.1 coordinate 306,592, forward strand.
TTTATCAATATAAAATGCATTATTACCCATATAATGCAGTTATTATCGCTAGAACTGTAATAATTATTCTTATTACTTACATTATTAGCAATATAACGTGCATCATTTCCCATATAATGCAGTTATTATCGCTAGAACTGTAATAATTATACTTATTACTTACATCATTAGCAATGTAACGTGCATTATTACCCATATTATGCAGTTATTATCGCTAGAACTATAATAAATATACGTATTACTTTTATTATCATCAATATAACATGCATTATTACCCATATTATGCAGTTATTATCGATAGAACAGTAATAAATATACTTATTACTCCCAATATTATCAATATAACATGCATTATTACCCATATAATGCAGTTATTATCGCTAGAACTGTAATAATTATACCTATTACTTATATTATTCTCAATATAACATGCATTATTACCCATATAATGCAGTTATTATCGACAGAAGTATAATAAATATACTTATTACTTTTATTATTATCAATATAACAGGCGCTCTAAGCCATATTTTACTAGTATTATCGCTAGAACTGTAATAATTATACTTATTACTTATATTATCAGCAATATAACGTGCATTATTACCCATATAATGCAGTTATTATCGCTAGAACTGTAATAATTATACTTATTACTCATATTATTATCAATATAACATGCATTATTACCCATATTATGCAGTTATAATCGCTAGAACTATAACAAATATACTTACTACTTTTATTATCATCAATATAACATGCATTATTACCCATATTATGCAGTTCGTATCGATAGAACTATAATAAATATACTTATTACTTTTATTATAATCAATATAACTTGCACTATTAGCCATATTGTACTATTATTATCGCTAGAACTATAATAATTATACTTATTACTCCCGATATTATCAATATAACATGCATTATTACCCATATAATGCAGTTATTATCGCTAGAACTGTAATAATCATACTTATTACTTATACTATTATCAATATAACATGCATTATTACCCATATAATGCAGTTATTATCGCTAGAACTCTAATAATTATACTTATTACTTATATTATTATCAATATAACATGCATTATTACCCATATTATGCAGTTATTACCGATAGAACTGTAATAAATATACTTATTGCTTTTATTATTATCAATATAGCATGCACTATTAGCCATATTTTACTATTATTATCGCTAGAACTATAATAATTATACTTATTACTCCCAATATTATCAATATAGCATGCATTATTACCCCTATAATGCAGTTATTATCGCTAGAACTGTAATAATTATACTTATTACTTATATTATTATCAATATAACATGCATTATTACGCATATTATGCAGTTATAATCGCTAGAACTATAATAAATATACTTAGTACTTTTATTATCATCAATATAACATGCATTATTACCCATATTATGCAGTTATTATCGATAGAACTGTAATAAATATACTTATTACTTTTACTATTATCAATATAACATGCACTGTTAGCCATATTTTACTATTATTATCGCTAGAACTATAATAATTATACTTATTGCTCCCGATATTATCGATATAACATGCATTATTACCCCTATAATGCAGTTATTATCGCCAGAACTGTAATAATTATACTTATTACTTATATTATTATCAATGTAACATGCATTATTACCCATATTATGCAGTTATTATCGCTAGAACTATAATAATTATACTTATTGCTCCCGATATTATCAATATAACATGCATAAATACCCATATAATGCAGTTATTATCGCTAGAACTGTAATAATTATACTTATTACTTATATTATTAGCAATATAACGTGCATTATTACCCATATTATGCAGTTATTATCGCTAGAACTGTAATAATTATACTTATTACTTATATTATTCTCAATATAACATGCATTATTACCCATATAATGCAGTTATTATCGACAGAAGTATAATAAATATACTTATTACTTTTATTATTATCAATATAACAGGCGCTCTAAGCCATATTTTACTAGTATTATCGCTAGAACTGTAATAATTATACTTATTACTTATATTATCAGCAATATAACGTGCATTATTACCCATATAATGCAGTTATTATCGCTAGAACTGTAATAATTATACTTATTACTTATATTATTATCAATATAACATGCATTATTACCCATATAATGGAGTTATTATCGCTAGAACTGTAATAATTATACTTATTACTTATATTATTCTCAATATAACATGCATTATTACCCATATAATGCAGTTATTATCGCTAGAACTGTAATAATTATACTTATTACTTATATTATTATCAATATAACATGCATTATTACGCATATTATGCAGTTATAATCGCTAGAACTATAATAAATATACTTAGCACTTTTATTATCATCAATATAACATGCATTATTACCCATATTATGCAGTTATTATCGATAGAACAGTAATAAATATACTTATTACTTTTATTATTATCAATATAACATGCACTATTAGCCATATTGTACTATTATTATCGCTAGAACTATAATAATTATACTTATTACTCCCGATATTATCAATATAACATGCATTATTACCCATATAATGCAGTTATTATCGCTAGAACTGTAAAAATTATACTTATTACTTATATTATCAGCCATATAACGTGCATTATTACCCATATAATGCAGTTCTTATCGCTAGAACTGTAATAATTATACTTATTACTTATATTATTATCAATATAACATGCATTATTACCCATATTATGCAGTTATTATCTCTAGAACTATAATAAATATACGTATTACTTTTATTATCATCAATATAACATGCATTATTACCCATATTATGCAGTTATTATCGATAGAACTGTAATAAATATACTTATTACTTTTATTATTATCAATATAACATGCACTATTAGCCATATTGTACTATTATTATCGCTAGAACTATAATAATTATTCTTATTACTCCCAATATTATCAATATAACATGCATTATTACCCCTATTATGCAGTTATTATCGCTAGAACTGTAATAATTATACTTATTACTTATATTATTATCAATATAACATGCATTATTACCCATATAATGCAGTTATTATCGCTAGAACTGTAATAATTATACCTATTACTTATATTATTCTCAATATAACATGCATTATTACCCATATAATGCAGTTATTATCGACAGAAGTATAATAAATATACTTATTACTTTTATTATTATCAATATAACAGGCGCTCTAAGCCATATTTTACTAGTATTATCGCTAGAACTGTAATAATTATACTTATTACTTATATTATCAGCAATATAACGTGCATTATTACCCATATAATGCAGTTATTATCGCTAGAACTGTAATAATTATACTTATTACTCATATTATTATCAATATAACATGCATTATTACCCATATTATGCAGTTATAATCGCTAGAACTATAACAAATATACTTACTACTTTTATTATCAGCAATATAACATGCATTATTACCCATATTATGCAGTTATTATCGATAGAACTATAATAAATATACTTATTACTTTTATTATTATCAATATAACATGCACTATTAGCCATATTTTACTATTATTATCGCTAGAACTATAATAATTATACTTATTACTCCCGATATTATCAATATGACATGCATTATTACCCATATAATGCAGTTATGATCGGTAGAACTGTAATAATTATACTTATTACTTACATTATTAGCAATATAACGTGCATTATTACCCATATAATGCAGTTATTATCGGTAGAACTGTAATAATTATACTTATTACTTACATTATTAGCAATATAACGTGCATTATTTCCCATATAATGCAGTCATTATCGCTGGAACTGAAATAATTATACTTATTACTTACATTATTAGCAATGTAACGTGCATTATTACCCATATTATGCAGTTATTATCGCTAGAACTATAATAAATATACGTATTACTTTTATTATCATCAATATAACATGCATTATTACCCGTATTACGCAGTTATTATCGATAGAACAGTAATAAATATACTTATTACTTTTATTATTATCAATATAACATGCACTATTAGCCATATTTTACTATTATTATCGCTAGAACTATAATAATTATACTTATTACTCCCGATATTATCAATATGACATGCATTATTACCCATATAATGCAGTTATTATCGGTACAACTGTAATAATTATACTTATTACTTACATTATTAGCAATATAACGTGCATTATTTCCCATATAATGCAGTTATTATCGCTAGAACTGAAATAATTATACTTACTACTTACATTATTAGCAATGTAACGTGCATTATTACCCATATTATGCAGTTATTATCGCTAGAACTATAATAAATATACGTATTACTTTTATTATCATCAATATAACATGCATTATTACCCATATTATGCAGTTATTATCGATAGAACAGTAATAAATATACTTATTACTTTTATTATTATCAATATAACATGCACTATTAGCCATATTGTACTATTATTATCGCTAGAACTATAATAATTGTACTTATTGCACCGGATTTTATCAATATAAAATGCATTATTACCCATATAATGCAGTTATTATCGCTAGAACTGTAATAATTATTCTTATTACTTACATTATTAGCAATATAACGTGCATCATTTCCCATATAATGCAGTTATTATCGCTAGAACTGTAATAATTATACTTATTACTTACATCATTAGCAATGTAACGTGCATTATTACCCATATTATGCAGTTATTATCGCTAGAACTATAATAAATATACGTATTACTTTTATTATCATCAATATAACATGCATTATTACCCATATTATGCAGTTATTATCGATAGAACAGTAATAAATATACTTATTACTCCCAATATTATCAATATAACATGCATTATTACCCATATAATGCAGTTATTATCGCTAGAACTGTAATAATTATACCTATTACTTATATTATTCTCAATATAACATGCATTATTACCCATATAATGCAGTTATTATCGACAGAAGTATAATAAATATACTTATTACTTTTATTATTATCAATATAACAGGCGCTCTAAGCCATATTTTACTAGTATTATCGCTAGAACTGTAATAATTATACTTATTACTTATATTATCAGCAATATAACGTGCATTATTACCCATATAATGCAGTTATTATCGCTAGAACTGTAATAATTATACTTATTACTCATATTATTATCAATATAACATGCATTATTACCCATATTATGCAGTTATAATCGCTAGAACTATAACAAATATACTTACTACTTTTATTATCATCAATATAACATGCATTATTACCCATATTATGCAGTTCGTATCGATAGAACTATAATAAATATACTTATTACTTTTATTATAATCAATATAACTTGCACTATTAGCCATATTGTACTATTATTATCGCTAGAACTATAATAATTATACTTATTACTCCCGATATTATCAATATAACATGCATTATTACCCATATAATGCAGTTATTATCGCTAGAACTGTAATAATCATACTTATTACTTATACTATTATCAATATAACATGCATTATTACCCATATAATGCAGTTATTATCGCTAGAACTCTAATAATTATACTTATTACTTATATTATTATCAATATAACATGCATTATTACCCATATTATGCAGTTATTACCGATAGAACTGTAATAAATATACTTATTGCTTTTATTATTATCAATATAGCATGCACTATTAGCCATATTTTACTATTATTATCGCTAGAACTATAATAATTATACTTATTACTCCCAATATTATCAATATAGCATGCATTATTACCCCTATAATGCAGTTATTATCGCTAGAACTGTAATAATTATACTTATTACTTATATTATTATCAATATAACATGCATTATTACGCATATTATGCAGTTATAATCGCTAGAACTATAATAAATATACTTAGTACTTTTATTATCATCAATATAACATGCATTATTACCCATATTATGCAGTTATTATCGATAGAACTGTAATAAATATACTTATTACTTTTACTATTATCAATATAACATGCACTGTTAGCCATATTTTACTATTATTATCGCTAGAACTATAATAATTATACTTATTGCTCCCGATATTATCGATATAACATGCATTATTACCCCTATAATGCAGTTATTATCGCCAGAACTGTAATAATTATACTTATTACTTATATTATTATCAATGTAACATGCATTATTACCCATATTATGCAGTTATTATCGCTAGAACTATAATAATTATACTTATTGCTCCCGATATTATCAATATAACATGCATAAATACCCATATAATGCAGTTATTATCGCTAGAACTGTAATAATTATACTTATTACTTATATTATTAGCAATATAACGTGCATTATTACCCATATTATGCAGTTATTATCGCTAGAACTGTAATAATTATACTTATTACTTATATTATTATCAATATAACATGCATTATTACCCATATAATGGAGTTATTATCGCTAGAACTGTAATAATTATACTTATTACTTATATTATTCTCAATATAACATGCATTATTACCCATATAATGCAGTTATTATCGCTAGAACTGTAATAATTATACTTATTACTTATATTATTATCAATATAACATGCATTATTACGCATATTATGCAGTTATAATCGCTAGAACTATAATAAATATACTTAGCACTTTTATTATCATCAATATAACATGCATTATTACCCATATTATGCAGTTATTATCGATAGAACAGTAATAAATATACTTATTACTTTTATTATTATCAATATAACATGCACTATTAGCCATATTGTACTATTATTATCGCTAGAACTATAATAATTATACTTATTACTCCCGATATTATCAATATAACATGCATTATTACCCATATAATGCAGTTATTATCGCTAGAACTGTAATAATCATACTTATTACTTATACTATTATCAATATAACATGCATTATTACCCATATAATGCAGTTATTATCGCTAGAACTGTAATAATTATACTTATTACTTATATTATTATCAATATAACATGCATTATTACCCATATTATGCAGTTATTACCGATAGAACTGTAATAAATATACTTATTGCTTTTATTATTATCAATATAGCATGCACTATTAGCCATATTTTACTATTATTATCGCTAGAACTATAATAATTATACTTATTACTCCCAATATTATCAATATAGCATGCATTATTACCCCTATAATGCAGTTATTATCGCTAGAACTGTAATAATTATACTTATTACTTATATTATTATCAATATAACATGCATTATTACGCATATTATGCAGTTATAATCGCTAGAACTATAATAAATATACTTAGTACTTTTGTTATCATCAATATAACATGCATTATTACCCATATTATGCAGTTATTATCGATAGAACTGTAATAAATATACTTATTACTTTTACTATTATCAATATAACATGCACTGTTAGCCATATTTTACTATTATTATCGCTAGAACTATAATAATTATACTTATTTCTCCCGATATTATCGATATAACATGCATTATTACCCCTATAATGCAGTTATTATCGCCAGAACTGTAATAATTATACTTATTACTTATATTATTATCAATGTAACATGCATTATTACCCATATTATGCAGTTATTATCGCTAGAACTATAATAACTATACTTATTGCTCCCGATATTATCAATATAACATGCATAAATACCCATATAATGCAGTTATTATCGCTAGAACTGTAATAATTATACTTATTACTTATATTATTAGCAATATAACGTGCATTATTACCCATATTATGCAGTTATTATCGCTAGAACTGTAATAATTATACTTATTACTTATATTATTATCAATATAACATGCATTATTACCCATATAATGGAGTTATTATCGCTAGAACTGTAATAATTATACTTATTACTTATATTATTCTCAATATAACATGCATTATTACCCATATAATGCAGTTATTATCGCTAGAACTGTAATAATTATACTTATTACTTATATTATTATCAATATAACATGCATTATTACGCATATTATGCAGTTATAATCGCTAGAACTATAATAAATATACTTAGCACTTTTATTATCATCAATATAACATGCATTATTACCCATATTATGCAGTTATTATCGATAGAACAGTAATAAATATACTTATTACTTTTATTATTATCAATATAACATGCACTATTAGCCATATTGTACTATTATTATCGCTAGAACTATAATAATTATACTTATTACTCCCGATATTATCAATATAACATGCATTATTACCCATATAATGCAGTTATTATCGCTAGAACTGTAATAATCATACTTATTACTTATACTATTATCAATATAACATGCATTATTACCCATATAATGCAGTTATTATCGCTAGAACTGTAATAATTATACTTATTACTTATATTATTATCAATATAACATGCATTATTACCCATATTATGCAGTTATTACCGATAGAACTGTAATAAATATACTTATTGCTTTTATTATTATCAATATAGCATGCACTATTAGCCATATTTTACTATTATTATCGCTAGAACTATAATAATTATACTTATTACTCCCAATATTATCAATATAGCATGCATTATTACCCCTATAATGCAGTTATTATCGCTAGAACTGTAATAATTATACTTATTACTTATATTATTATCAATATAACATGCATTATTACGCATATTATGCAGTTATAATCGCTAGAACTATAATAAATATACTTAGTACTTTTGTTATCATCAATATAACATGCATTATTACCCATATTATGCAGTTATTATCGATAGAACTGTAATAAATATACTTATTACTTTTACTATTATCAATATAACATGCACTGTTAGCCATATTTTACTATTATTATCGCTAGAACTATAATAATTATACTTATTGCTCCCGATATTATCGATATAACATGCATTATTACCCCTATAATGCAGTTATTATCGCCAGAACTGTAATAATTATACTTATTACTTATATTATTATCAATGTAACATGCATTATTACCCATATTATGCAGTTATTATCGCTAGAACTATAATAACTATACTTATTGCTCCCGATATTATCAATATAACATGCATAAATACCCATATAATGCAGTTATTATCGCTAGAACTGTAATAATTATACTTATTACTTATATTATTAGCAATATAACGTGCATTATTACCCATATTATGCAGTTATTATCGCTAGAACTGTAATAATTATACTTATTACTTATATTATTATCAATATAACATGCATTATTACCCATATAATGGAGTTATTATCGCTAGAACTGTAATAATTATACTTATTACTCATATTATTCTCAATATAACATGCATTATTACCCATATAATGCAGTTATTATCGCTAGAACTGTAATAATTATACTTATTACTTATATTATTATCAATATAACATGCATTATTACGCATATTATGCAGTTATAATCGCTAGAACTATAATAAATATACTTTGCACTTTTATTATCATCAATATAACATGCATTATTACCCATATTATGCAGTTATTATCGATAGAACAGTAATAAATATACTTATTACTTTTATTATTATCAATATAACATGCACTATTAGCCATATTGTACTATTATTATCGCTAGAACTATAATAATTATACTTATTACTCCCGATATTATCAATATAACATGCATTATTACCCATATAATGCAGTTATTATCGCTAGAACTGTAAAAATTATACTTATTACTTATATTATCAGCCATATAACGTGCATTATTACCCATATAATGCAGTTCTTATCGCTAGAACTGTAATAATTATACTTATTACTTATATTATTATCAATATAACATGCATTATTACCCATATTATGCAGTTATTATCTCTAGAACTATAATAAATATACGTATTACTTTTATTATCATCAATATAACATGCATTATTACCCATATTATGCAGTTATTATCGATAGAACTGTAATAAATATACTTATTACTTTTATTATTATCAATATAACATGCACTATTAGCCATATTGTACTATTATTATCGCTAGAACTATAATAATTATACTTATTACTCCCAATATTATCAATATAACATGCATTATTACCCCTATTATGCAGTTATTATCGCTAGAACTGTAATAATTATACTTATTACTTATATTATTATCAATATAACATGCATTATTACCCATATAATGCAGTTATTATCGCTAGAACTGTAATAATTATACCTATTACTTATATTATTCTCAATATAACATGCATTATTACCCATATAATGCAGTTATTATCGACAGAAGTATAATAAATATACTTATTACTTTTATTATTATCAATATAACAGGCGCTCTAAGCCATATTTTACTAGTATTATCGCTAGAACTGTAATAATTATACTTATTACTTATATTATCAGCAATATAACGTGCATTATTACCCATATAATGCAGTTATTATCGCTAGAACTGTAATAATTATACTTATTACTTATATTATTATCAATATAACATGCATTATTACCCATATAATGGAGTTATTATCGCTAGAACTGTAATAATTATACTTATTACTTATATTATTCTCAATATATCATGCATTATTACCCATATAATGCAGTTATTATCGCTAGAACTGTAATAATTATACTTATTACTTATATTATTATCAATATAACATGCATTATTACGCATATTATGCAGTTATAATCGCTAGAACTATAATAAATATACTTAGCACTTTTATTATCATCAATATAACATGCATTATTACCCATATTATGCAGTTATTATCGATAGAACAGTAATAAATATACTTATTACTTTTATTATTATCAATATAACATGCACTATTAGCCATATTGTACTATTATTATCGCTAGAACTATAATAATTATACTTATTACTCCCGATATTATCAATATAACATGCATTATTACCCATATAATGCAGTTATTATCGCTAGAACTGTAAAAATTATACTTATTACTTATATTATCAGCCATATAACGTGCATTATTACCCATATAATGCAGTTCTTATCGCTAGAACTGTAATAATTATACTTATTACTTATATTATTATCAATATAACATGCATTATTACCCATATTATGCAGTTATTATCTCTAGAACTATAATAAATATACGTATTACTTTTATTATCATCAATATAACATGCATTATTACCCATATTATGCAGTTATTATCGATAGAACTGTAATAAATATACTTATTACTTTTATTATTATCAATATAACATGCACTATTAGCCATATTGTACTATTATTATCGCTAGAACTATAATAATTATTCTTATTACTCCCAATATTATCAATATAACATGCATTATTACCCCTATTATGCAGTTATTATCGCTAGAACTGTAATAATTATACTTATTACTTATATTATTATCAATATAACATGCATTATTACCCATATAATGCAGTTATTATCGCTAGAACTGTAATAATTATACCTATTACTTATATTATTCTCAATATAACATGCATTATTACCCATATAATGCAGTTATTATCGACAGAAGTATAATAAATATACTTATTACTTTTATTATTATCAATATAACAGGCGCTCTAAGCCATATTTTACTAGTATTATCGCTAGAACTGTAATAATTATACTTATTACTTATATTATCAGCAATATAACGTGCATTATTACCCATATAATGCAGTTATTATCGCTAGAACTGTAATAATTATACTTATTACTCATATTATTATCAATATAACATGCATTATTACCCATATTATGCAGTTATAATCGCTAAAACTATAACAAATATACTTACTACTTTTATTATCAGCAATATAACATGCATTATTACCCATATTATGCAGTTATTATCGATAGAACTATAATAAATATACTTATTACTTTTATTATTATCAATATAACATGCACTATTAGCCATATTTTACTATTATTATCGCTAGAACTATAATAATTATACTTATTACTCCCGATATTATCAATATGACATGCATTATTACCCATATAATGCAGTTATGATCGGTAGAACTGTAATAATTATACTTATTACTTACATTATTAGCAATATAACGTGCATTATTACCCATATAATGCAGTTATTATCGGTAGAACTGTAATAATTATACTTATTACTTACATTATTAGCAATATAACGTGCATTATTTCCCATATAATGCAGTCATTATCGCTGGAACTGAAATAATTATACTTATTACTTACATTATTAGCAATGTAACGTGCATTATTACCCATATTATGCAGTTATTATCGCTAGAACTATAATAAATATACGTATTACTTTTATTATCATCAATATAACATGCATTATTACCCGTATTACGCAGTTATTATCGATAGAACAGTAATAAATATACTTATTACTTTTATTATTATCAATATAACATGCACTATTAGCCATATTTTACTATTATTATCGCTAGAACTATAATAATTATACTTATTACTCCCGATATTATCAATATGACATGCATTATTACCCATATAATGCAGTTATTATCGGTACAACTGTAATAATTATACTTATTACTTACATTATTAGCAATATAACGTGCATTATTTCCCATATAATGCAGTTATTATCGCTAGAACTGAAATAATTATACTTACTACTTACATTATTAGCAATGTAACGTGCATTATTACCCATATTATGCAGTTATTATCGCTAGAACTATAATAAATATACGTATTACTTTTATTATCATCAATATAACATGCATTATTACCCATATTATGCAGTTATTATCGATAGAACAGTAATAAATATACTTATTACTTTTATTATTATCAATATAACATGCACTATTAGCCATACTGTACTATTATTATCGCTAGAACTATAATAATTATACTTATTACTCCCGATATTATCAATATAACAAGCATTATTACCCATATAATGCAGTTATTATCGCTAGAACTGTAAAAATTATACTTATTACTTATATTATCAGCCATATAACGTGCATTATTACCCATATAATGCAGTTCTTATCGCTAGAACTGTAATAATTATACTTTTTACTTATATTATTATCAATATAACATGCATTATTACCCATATTATGCAGTTATTATCTCTAGAACTATAATAAATATACGTATTACTTTTATTATCATCAATATAACATGCATTATTACCCATATTATGCAGTTATTATCGATAGAACTGTAATAAATATACTTATTACTTTTATTATTATCAATATAACATGCACTATTAGCCATATTGTACTATTATTATCGCTAGAACTATAATAATTATACTTATTACTCCCAATATTATCAATATAACATGCATTATTACCCCTATTATGCAGTTATTATCGCTAGAACTGTAATAATTATACTTATTACTTATATTATTATCAATATAACATGCATTATTAAACATATAATGCAGTTATTATCGCTAGAACTGTAATAATTATACCTATTACTTATATTATTCTCAATATAACATGCATTATTACCCATATAATGCAGTTATTATCGACAGAAGTATAATAAATATACTTATTACTTTTATTATTATCAATATAACAGGCGCTCTAAGCCATATTTTACTAGTATTATCGCTAGAACTGTAATAATTATACTTATTACTTATATTATCAGCAATATAACGTGCATTATTACCCATATAATGCAGTTATTATCGCTAGAACTGTAATAATTATACTTATTACTCATATTATTATCAATATAACATGCATTATTACCCATATTATGCAGTTATAATCGCTAGAACTATAACAAATATACTTACTACTTTTATTATCAGCAATATAACATGCATTATTACCCATATTATGCAGTTATTATCGATAGAACTATAATAAATATACTTATTGCTTTTATTATTATCAATATAACATGCACTATTAGCCATATTTTACTATTATTATCGCTAGAACTATAATAATTATACTTATTACTCCCGATATTATCAATATGACATGCATTATTACCCATATAATGCAGTTATGATCGGTAGAACTGTAATAATTATACTTATTACTTACATTATTAGCAATATAACGTGCATTATTACCCATATAATGCAGTTATTATCGGTAGAACTGTAATAATTATACTTATTACTTACATTATTAGCAATATAACGTGCATTATTTCCCATATAATGCAGTTATTATCGCTGGAACTGAAATAATTATACTTATTACTTACATTATTAGCAATGTAACGTGCATTATTACCCATATTATGCAGTTATTATCGCTAGAACTATAATAAATATACGTATTACTTTTATTATCATCAATATAACATGCATTATTACCCATATTATGCAGTTATTATCGATAGAACAGTAATAAATATACTTATTACTTTTATTATTATCAATATAACATGCACTATTAGCCATATTTTACTATTATTATCGCTAGAACTATAATAATTATACTTATTACTCCCAATATTATCAATATAACATGCATTATTACCCCTATAATGCAGTTATTATCGCTAGAACTGTAATAATTATACTTATTACTTATATTATTATCAATATAACATGCATTATTACGCATATTATGCAGTTATAATCGCTAGAACTATAATAAATATACTTAGTACTTTTATTATCATCAATATAACATGCATTATTACCCATATTATGCAGTTATTATCGATAGAACTATAATAAATATACTTATTACTTTTATTATTATCAATATAACATGCACTATTAGCCATATTGTACTATTATTATCGCTAGAACTATAATAATTGTACTTATTGCACCGGATTTTATCAATATAAAATGCATTATTACCCATATAATGCAGTTATTATCGCTAGAACTGTAATAATTATTCTTATTACTTACATTATTAGCAATATAACGTGCATCATTTCCCATATAATGCAGTTATTATCGCTAGAACTGTAATAATTATACTTATTACTTACATCATTAGCAATGTAACGTGCATTATTACCCATATTATGCAGTTATTATCGCTAGAACTATAATAAATATACGTATTACTTTTATTATCATCAATATAACATGCATTATTACCCATATTATGCAGTTATTATCGATAGAACAGTAATAAATATACTTATTACTCCCAATATTATCAATATAACATGCATTATTACCCCTATAATGCAGTTATTATCGCTAGAACTGTAATAATTATACTTATTACTTACATTATTAGCAATATAACGTGCATTATTACCCATATTATGCAGTTATTATCGCTAGAACTGTAATAATTATACTTATTACTTATATTATTATCAATATAACATGCATTATTACCCATATTATGCAGTTATTATCGCTAGAACTATAATAATTATACTTACTACTTTTATTATCACCAATATAACATGCATTATTACCCATATTATGCAGTTCTTATCGATAGAACTGTAATAAATATACTTATTACTTTTATTATTATCAATATAACATGCACTATTAGCCATATTGTACTATTATTATCGCTAGAACTATAATAATTATACTTATTACTCCCAATATTATCAATATAACATGCATTATTACCCCTATTATGCAGTTATTATCGCTAGAACTGTAATAATTATACTTATTACTTATATTATTATCAATATAACATGCATTATTAAACATATAATGCAGTTATTATCGCTAGAACTGTAATAATTATACCTATTACTTATATTATTCTCAATATAACATGCATTATTACCCATATAATGCAGTTATTATCGACAGAAGTATAATAAATATACTTATTACTTTTATTATTATCAATATAACAGGCGCTCTAAGCCATATTTTACTAGTATTATCGCTAGAACTGTAATAATTATACTTATTACTTATATTATCAGCAATATAACGTGCATTATTACCCATATAATGCAGTTATTATCGCTAGAACTGTAATAATTATACTTATTACTCATATTATTATCAATATAACATGCATTATTACCCATATTATGCAGTTATAATCGCTAGAACTATAACAAATATACTTACTACTTTTATTATCAGCAATATAACATGCATTATTACCCATATTATGCAGTTATTATCGATAGAACTATAATAAATATACTTATTGCTTTTATTATTATCAATATAACATGCACTATTAGCCATATTTTACTATTATTATCGCTAGAACTATAATAATTATACTTATTACTCCCGATATTATCAATATGACATGCATTATTACCCATATAATGCAGTTATGATCGGTAGAACTGTAATAATTATACTTATTACTTACATTATTAGCAATATAACGTGCATTATTACCCATATAATGCAGTTATTATCGGTAGAACTGTAATAATTATACTTATTACTTACATTATTAGCAATATAACGTGCATTATTTCCCATATAATGCAGTTATTATCGCTGGAACTGAAATAATTATACTTATTACTTACATTATTAGCAATGTAACGTGCATTATTACCCATATTATGCAGTTATTATCGCTAGAACTATAATAAATATACGTATTACTTTTATTATCATCAATATAACATGCATTATTACCCATATTATGCAGTTATTATCGATAGAACAGTAATAAATATACTTATTACTTTTATTATTATCAATATAACATGCACTATTAGCCATATTTTACTATTATTATCGCTAGAACTATAATAATTATACTTATTACTCCCAATATTATCAATATAACATGCATTATTACCCCTATAATGCAGTTATTATCGCTAGAACTGTAATAATTATACTTATTACTTATATTATTATCAATATAACATGCATTATTACGCATATTATGCAGTTATAATCGCTAGAACTATAATAAATATACTTAGTACTTTTATTATCATCAATATAACATGCATTATTACCCATATTATGCAGTTATTATCGATAGAACTATAATAAATATACTTATTACTTTTATTATTATCAATATAACATGCACTATTAGCCATATTGTACTATTATTATCGCTAGAACTATAATAATTGTACTTATTGCACCGGATTTTATCAATATAAAATGCATTATTACCCATATAATGCAGTTATTATCGCTAGAACTGTAATAATTATTCTTATTACTTACATTATTAGCAATATAACGTGCATCATTTCCCATATAATGCAGTTATTATCGCTAGAACTGTAATAATTATACTTATTACTTACATCATTAGCAATGTAACGTGCATTATTACCCATATTATGCAGTTATTATCGCTAGAACTATAATAAATATACGTATTACTTTTATTATCATCAATATAACATGCATTATTACCCATATTATGCAGTTATTATCGATAGAACAGTAATAAATATACTTATTACTCCCAATATTATCAATATAACATGCATTATTACCCCTATAATGCAGTTATTATCGCTAGAACTGTAATAATTATACTTATTACTTACATTATTAGCAATATAACGTGCATTATTACCCATATTATGCAGTTATTATCGCTAGAACTGTAATAATTATACTTATTACTTATATTATTATCAATATAACATGCATTATTACCCATATTATGCAGTTATTATCGCTAGAACTATAATAATTATACTTACTACTTTTATTATCACCAATATAACATGCATTATTACCCATATTATGCAGTTCTTATCGATAGAACTACAATAAATATACTTATTACTTTTATTATAATCAATATAACTTGCACTATTAGCCATATTGTACTATTATTATCGCTAGAACTATAATAATTATACTTATTACTCCCGATATTATCAATATAACATGCATTATTACCCATATAATGCAGTTATTATCGCTAGAACTGTAATAATTATACTTATTACTTATATTATCAGTCATATAACGTGCATTATTACCCATATAATGCAGTTCTTATCGCTAGAACTGTAATAATTATACTTATTACTTATATTATTATCAATATAACATGCATTATTACCCATATAATGCAGTTATTATCGATAGAAGTATAATAAATATACTTATTACTTTTATTATTATCAATATAACATGCACTATTAGCCATATTTTACTATTATTATCGCTAGAACTATAATAATTATACTTATTACTCCCGATATTATCAATATGACATGCATTATTACCCATATAATGCAGTTATTATCGCTAGAACTGTAATAATTATACTTATTACTTACATTATTAGCAATATAACGTGCATTATTTCCCATATAATGCAGTTATTATCGCTAGAACTGTAATAATTATACTTATTACTTACATTATTAGCAATATAACGTGCATTATTACCCATATTATGCAGTTATTATCGCTAGAACTATAATAAATATACGTATTACTTTTATTATCATCAATATAACATGCATTATTACCCATATTTTGCAGCTATTATCGATAGAACAGTAATAAATATACTTATTACTTTTATTATTATCAATATAACATGCACTATTAGCCATATTTTACTATTATTATCGCTAGAACTATAATAATTATACTTATTACTCCCAATATTATCAATATAACATGCATTATTACCCCTATAATGCAGTTATTATCGCTAGAACTGTAATAATTATACTTATTACTTACATTATTAGCAATATAACGTGCATTATTACCCATATTATGCAGTTATTATCGCTAGAACTGTAGTAATTATACTTATTACTTATATTATTATCAATATAACATGCATTATTACCCATATTATGCAGTTATTATCGCTAGAACTATAATAAATATACTTAGTACTTTTATTATCATCAATATAACATGCATTATTACCCATATTATGCAGTTATTATCGATAGAACTATAATAAATATACTTATTACTTTTATTATTATCAATATAACATGCACTATTAGCCATATTTTACTATTATTATCGCTAGAACTATAATAATTATACTTATTACTCCCGATATTATCAATATGACATGCATTATTACCCATATAATGCAGTTATTATCGCTAGAACTGTAATAATTATACTTATTACTTATATTATTAGCAATATAACGTGCATTATTACCCATATTATGCAGTTATTATCGCTAGAACTGTAATAATTATACTTATTACTTATATTATTATCAATATAACATGCATTATTACCCATATAATGGAGTTATTATCGCTAGAACTGTAATAATTATACTTATTACTTACATTATTAGCAATATAACGTGCATTATTACCCATATTATGCAGTTATTATCACCTAGAACTGTAATAATTATACTTATCACTTATATTATTATCAATATAACATGCATTATTACCCATATAATGGAGTTATTATCGCTAGAACTGTAATAATTATACTTATTACTTATATTATTCTCAATATAACATGCATTATTACCCTATTATGCAGTTATAATCGCTAGAACTATAACAAATATACTTACTACTTTTATTATCATCAATATAACATGCATTATTACCCATATTATGCAGTTATTATCGCTAGAACTATAATAAATATACGTATTACTTTTATTATCATCAATATAACATGCATTATTACCCATATAATGCAGTTATTATCGCTAGCACTGTAATAATTATACTTATTACTTACATTATTAGCAATATAACATGCATTATTACCCCTATAATGCAGTTATTATCGCTAGAACTGTAATAATTATACTTATTACTTACATTATTAGCAATATAACGTGCATTATTACCCATATTATGCAGTTATTATCGCTAGAACTGTAATAATTATACTTATTACTTATATTATTATCAATATAACATGGATTATTACCCATATTATGCAGTTATTATCGCTAGAACTATAATAAGTATACTTACTACTTTTATTATCATCAATATAACATGCATTATTACCCATATTATGCAGTTCTTATCGATAGAACTATAATAAATATACTTATTACTTTTATTATAATCAATATAACTTGCACTATTAGCCATATTGTACTATTATTATCGCTAGAACTATAATAATTATACTTATTACTCCCGATGTTATCAATATAACATGCATTATTACCCATATAATGCAGTTATTATCGCTAGAACTGTAATAATTATACTTATTACTTATATTATCAGCCATATAACGTGCATTATTACCCATATTATGCAGTTATTATCGATAGAACTGTAATAAATATACTTATTACTTTTATTATTATCAATATAACATGCACTATTAGCCATATTGTACTATTATTATCGCTAGAACTATAATAATTATACTTATTACTCCCAATATTATCAATATAACATGCATTATTACCCCTATTATGCAGTTATTATCGCCAGAACTGTAATAATTATACTTATTACTTATATTATTATCAATATAACATGCATTTCTACCCATATAATGCAGTTATTATCGCTAGAACTGTAATAATTATACCTATTACTTATATTATTCTCAATATAACATGCATTATTACCCATATAATGCAGTTATTATCGACAGAAGTATAATAAATATACTTATTACTTTTATTATTATCAATATAACAGGCACTCTAAGCCATATTTTACTATTATTATCGCTAGAACTATAATAATTATACTTATTACTCCCAATATTATCAATATAGCATGCATTATTACCCCCATAATGCAGTTATTATCGCTAGAACTGTAATAATTATACTTATTACTTATATTATTCTCAATATAACATGCATTATTACCCATATTATGCAGTTATTATCGATAGAAGTGTAATAAATATACTTATTACTTTTATTATTATCAATATAATATGCACTATTAGCCATATTGTACTATTATTATCGCTAGAACTATAATAATTATACTTATTGCTCCCGATATTATCGATATAACATGCATTATTACCCATATAATGCAGTTATTATCGCTAGAGCTGTAATAATTATACTTATTACTTACACTATTAGCAATATAACGTGCATTATTACCCATATTATGCAGTTATTATCGCTAGAACTATAATAAATATACGTATTACTTTTATTATCATCAATATAACATGCATTATTACCCATATTATCCAGTTATTATCGATAGAACTGTAATAATTATACTTATTACTTATATTATTATCAATATAACATGCATTATTACGCATATTATGCAGTTATAATCGCTAGAACTATAATAAATATACTTAGTACTTTTATTATCATCAATATAACATGCATTATTACCCATATAATACAGTTATTATCGATAGAACTATAATAAATATACTTATTACTTTTATTATTATCAATATAACATGCACTATTAGCCATATTGTACTATTATTATCGCTAGAACTATAATAGTTGTACTTATTGCACCCGATATTATCAATATAACATGCATTATTACCCATATAATGCAGTTATTATCGCTAGAACTGTAATAATTATACTTATTACTTATATTATTAGCAATATAACGTGCATTATTACCCATATTATGCAGTTATTATCACCTAGAACTGTAATAATTATACTTATTACTTATATTATTATCAATATAACATGCATTATTACCCATATAATGGAGTTATTATCGCTAGAACTGTAATAATTATACTTATTACTTATATTATTATCAATATAACATGCATTATTACCCATATTATGCAGTTATTATCGATAGAACAGTAATAAATATACTTATTACTTTTATTATTATCAATATAACATGCACTATTAGCCATATTTTACTATTATTATCGCTAGAACTATAATAATTATACTTATTACTCCCAATATTATCAATATAACATGCATTATTACCCCTATAATGCAGTTATTATCGCTAGAACTGTAATAATTATACTTATTACTTACATTATTAGCAATATAACGTGCATTATTACCCATATTATGCAGATATTATCGCTAGAACTGTAATAATTATACTTATTACTTATATTATTATCAATATAACATGCATTATTACCCATATTATGCAGTTATTATCGCTAGAACTATAATAATTATACTTACTACTTTTATTATCACCAATATAACATGCATTATTACCCATATTATGCAGTTCTTATCGATAGAACTATAATAAATATACTTATTACTTTTATTATAATCAATATAACTTGCACTATTAGCCATATTGTACTATTATTATCGCTAGAACTATAATAATTATACTTATTACTCCCGATATTATCAATATAACATGCATTATTACCCATATAATGCAGTTATTATCGCTAGAACTGTAATAATTATACTTATTACTTATATTATCAGCCATATAACGTGCATTATTACCCATATAATGCAGTTCTTATCGCTAGAACTGTAATAATTATACTTATTACTTATATTATTATCAATATAACATGCATTATTACCCATATAATGCAGTTATTATCGATAGAAGTATAATAAATATACTTATTACTTTTATTATTATCAATATAACATGCACTATTAGCCATATTTTACTATTATTATCGCTAGAACTATAATAATTATACTTATTACTCCCGATATTATCAATATGACATGCATTATTACCCATATAATGCAGTTATTATCGCTAGAACTGTAATAATTATACTTATTACTTACATTATTAGCAATATAACGTGCATTATTTCCCATATAATGCAGTTATTATCGCTAGAACTGTAATAATTATACTTATTACTTACATTATTAGCAATATAACGTGCATTATTACCCATATTATGCAGTTATTATCGCTAGAACTATAATAAATATACGTATTACTTTTATTATCATCAATATAACATGCATTATTACCCATATTATGCAGCTATTATCGATAGAACAGTAATAAATATACTTATTACTTTTATTATTATCAATATAACATGCACTATTAGCCATATTTTACTATTATTATCGCTAGAACTATAATAATTATACTTATTACTCCCAATATTATCAATATAACATGCATTATTACCCCTATAATGCAGTTATTATCGCTAGAACTGTAATAATTATACTTATTACTTACATTATTAGCAATATAACGTGCATTATTACCCATATTATGCAGTTATTATCGCTAGAACTGTAATAATTATACTTATTACTTATATTATTATCAATATAACATGCATTATTACCCATATTATGCAGTTATTATCGCTAGAACTATAATAAATATACTTAGTACTTTTATTATCATCAATATAACATGCATTATTACCCATATTATGCAGTTATTATCGATAGAACTATAATAAATATACTTATTACTTTTATTATTATCAATATAACATGCACTATTAGCCATATTTTACTATTATTATCGCTAGAACTATAATAATTATACTTATTACTCCCGATATTATCAATATGACATGCATTATTACCCATATAATGCAGTTATTATCGCTAGAACTGTAATAATTATACTTATTACTTATATTATTAGCAATATAACGTGCATTATTACCCATATTATGCAGTTATTATCGCTAGAACTGTAATAATTATACTTATTACTTATATTATTATCAATATAACATGCATTATTACCCATATAATGGAGTTATTATCGCTAGAACTGTAATAATTATACTTATTACTTACATTATTAGCAATATAACGTGCATTATTACCCATATTATGCAGTTATTATCACCTAGAACTGTAATAATTATACTTATTACTTATATTATTATCAATATAACATGCATTATTACCCATATAATGGAGTTATTATCGCTAGAACTGTAATAATTATACTTATTACTTATATTATTCTCAATATAACATGCATTATTACCCTATTATGCAGTTATAATCGCTAGAACTATAACAAATATACTTACTACTTTTATTATCATCAATATAACATGCATTATTACCCATATTATGCAGTTATTATCGATAGAACTATAATAAATATACTTATTACTTTTATTATTATCAATATAACATGCACTATTAGCCATATTTTACTATTATTATCGCTAGAACTATAATAATTATACTTATTACTCCCGATATTATCAATATGACATGCATTATTACCCATATAATGCAGTTATTATCGCTAGAACTGTAATAATTATACTTATTACTTACATTATTAGCAATATAACGTGCATTATTTCCCATATAATGCAGTTATTATCGCTAGAACTGTAATAATTATACTTATTACTTACATTATTAGCAATGTAACGTGCATTATTACCCATATTATGCAGTTATTATCGCTAGAACTATAATAAATATACGTATTACTTTTATTATCATCAATATAACATGCATTATTACATTATTAGCAATATAACATGCATTATTACCCCTATAATGCAGTTATTATCGCTAGAACTGTAATAATTATACTTATTACTTACATTATTAGCAATATAACGTGCATTATTACCCATATTATGCAGTTATTATCGCTAGAACTGTAATAATTATACTTATTACTTATATTATTATCAATATAACATGGATTATTACCCATATTATGCAGTTATTATCGCTAGAACTATAATAAGTATACTTACTACTTTTATTATCATCAATATAACATGCATTATTACCCATATTATGCAGTTCTTATCGATAGAACTATAATAAATATACTTATTACTTTTATTATAATCAATATAACTTGCACTATTAGCCATATTGTACTATTATTATCGCTAGAACTATAATAATTATACTTATTACTCCCGATGTTATCAATATAACATGCATTATTACCCATATAATGCAGTTATTATCGCTAGAACTGTAATAATTATACTTATTACTTATATTATCAGCCATATAACGTGCATTATTACCCATATTATGCAGTTATTATCGATAGAACTGTAATAAATATACTTATTACTTTTATTATTATCAATATAACATGCACTATTAGCCATATTGTACTATTATTATCGCTAGAACTATAATAATTATACTTATTACTCCCAATATTATCAATATAACATGCATTATTACCCCTATTATGCAGTTATTATCGCTAGAACTGTAATAATTATACTTATTACTTACATTATTAGCAATATAACGTGCATTATTACCCATATTATGCAGTTATTATCGCTAGAACTATAATAAATATACGTATTACTTTTATTATCATCAATATAACATGCATTATTACCCATATTATCCAGTTATTATCGATAGAACTGTAATAATTATACTTATTACTTATATTATTATCAATATAACAGGCATTATTACGCATATTATGCAGTTATAATCGCTAGAACTATAATAAATATACTTAGTACTTTTATTATCATCAATATAACATGCATTATTACCCATATTATGCAGTTATTATCGATAGAACTATAATAAATATACTTATTACTTTTATTATTATCAATATAACATGCACTATTAGCCATATTGTACTATTATTATCGCTAGAACTATAATAATTGTACTTATTGCACCCGATATTATCAATATAACATGCATTATTACCCATATAATGCAGTTATTATCGCTAGAACTGTAATAATTATACTTATTACTTATATTATTAGCAATATAACGTGCATTATTACCCATATTATGCAGTTATTATCACCTAGAACTGTAATAATTATACTTATTACTTATATTATTATCAATATAACATGCATTATTACCCATATAATGGAGTTATTATCGCTAGAACTGTAATAATTATACTTATTACTTATATTATTCTCAATATAACATGCATTATTACCCATATTATGCAGTTATAATCGCTAGAACTATAACAAATATACTTACTACTTTTATTATCATCAATATAACATGCATTATTACCCATATTATGCAGTTATTATCGATAGAACTATAATAAATATACTTATTACTTTTATTATTATCAATATAACATGCACTATTAGCCATATTTTACTATTATTATCGCTAGAACTATAATAATTATACTTATTACTCCCGATATTATCAATATGACATGCATTATTACCCATATAATGCAGTTATTATCGCTAGAACTGTAATAATTATACTTATTACTTATATTATTAGCAATATAACGTGCATTATTACCCATATTATGCAGTTATTATCGCTAGAACTGTAATAATTATACTTATTACTTATATTATTATCAATATAACATGCATTATTACCCATATAATGGAGTTATTATCGCTAGAACTGTAATAATTATACTTATTACTTACATTATTAGCAATATAACGTGCATTATTACCCATATTATGCAGTTATTATCACCTAGAACTGTAATAATTATACTTATTACTTATATTATTATCAATATAACATGCATTATTACCCATATAATGGAGTTATTATCGCTAGAACTGTAATAATTATACTTATTACTTATATTATTCTCAATATAACATGCATTATTACGCTATTATGCAGTTATAATCGCTAGAACTATAACAAATATACTTACTACTTTTATTATCATCAATATAACATGCATTATTACCCATATTATGCAGTTATTATCGATAGAACTATAATAAATATACTTATTACTTTTATTATTATCAATATAACATGCACTATTAGCCATATTTTACTATTATTATCGCTAGAACTATAATAATTATACTTATTACTCCCGATATTATCAATATGACATGCATTATTACCCATATAATGCAGTTATTATCGCTAGAACTGTAATAATTATACTTATTACTTACATTATTAGCAATATAACGTGCATTATTTCCCATATAATGCAGTTATTATCGCTAGAACTGTAATAATTATACTTATTACTTACATTATTAGCAATGTAACGTGCATTATTACCCATATTATGCAGTTATTATCGCTAGAACTATAATAAATATACGTATTACTTTTATTATCATCAATATAACATGCATTATTACATTATTAGCAATATAACATGCATTATTACCCCTATAATGCAGTTATTATCGCTAGAACTGTAATAATTATACTTATTACTTACATTATTAGCAATATAACGTGCATTATTACCCATATTATGCAGTTATTATCGCTAGAACTGTAATAATTATACTTATTACTTATATTATTATCAATATAACATGGATTATTACCCATATTATGCAGTTATTATCGCTAGAACTATAATAAGTATACTTACTACTTTTATTATCATCAATATAACATGCATTATTACCCATATTATGCAGTTCTTATCGATAGAACTATAATAAATATACTTATTACTTTTATTATAATCAATATAACTTGCACTATTAGCCATATTGTACTATTATTATCGCTAGAACTATAATAATTATACTTATTACTCCCGATGTTATCAATATAACATGCATTATTACCCATATAATGCAGTTATTATCGCTAGAACTGTAATAATTATACTTATTACTTATATTATCAGCCATATAACGTGCATTATTACCCATATTATGCAGTTATTATCGATAGAACTGTAATAAATATACTTATTACTTTTATTATTATCAATATAACATGCACTATTAGCCATATTGTACTATTATTATCGCTAGAACTATAATAATTATACTTATTACTCCCAATATTATCAATATAACATGCATTATTACCCCTATTATGCAGTTATTATCGCTAGAACTGTAATAATTATACTTATTACTTACATTATTAGCAATATAACGTGCATTATTACCCATATTATGCAGTTATTATCGCTAGAACTATAATAAATATACGTATTACTTTTATTATCATCAATATAACATGCATTATTACCCATATTATCCAGTTATTATCGATAGAACTGTAATAATTATACTTATTACTTATATTATTATCAATATAACAGGCATTATTACGCATATTATGCAGTTATAATCGCTAGAACTATAATAAATATACTTAGTACTTTTATTATCATCAATATAACATGCATTATTACCCATATTATGCAGTTATTATCGATAGAACTATAATAAATATACTTATTACTTTTATTATTATCAATATAACATGCACTATTAGCCATATTGTACTATTATTATCGCTAGAACTATAATAATTGTACTTATTGCACCCGATATTATCAATATAACATGCATTATTACCCATATAATGCAGTTATTATCGCTAGAACTGTAATAATTATACTTATTACTTATATTATTAGCAATATAACGTGCATTATTACCCATATTATGCAGTTATTATCACCTAGAACTGTAATAATTATACTTATTACTTATATTATTATCAATATAACATGCATTATTACCCATATAATGGAGTTATTATCGCTAGAACTGTAATAATTATACTTATTACTTATATTATTCTCAATATAACATGCATTATTACCCATATTATGCAGTTATAATCGCTAGAACTATAACAAATATACTTACTACTTTTATTATCATCAATATAACATGCATTATTACCCATATTATGCAGTTATTATCGATAGAACTATAATAAATATACTTATTACTTTTATTATTATCAATATAACATGCACTATTAGCCATATTTTACTATTATTATCGCTAGAACTATAATAATTATACTTATTACTCCCGATATTATCAATATGACATGCATTATTACCCATATAATGCAGTTATTATCGCTAGAACTGTAATAATTATACTTATTACTTACATTATTAGCAATATAACGTGCATTATTTCCCATATAACGCAGTTATTATCGCTAGAACTGTAATAATTATACTTATTACTTATATTATTAGCAATATAACGTGCATTATTACCCATATTATGCAGTTATTATCGCTAGAACTTAAATAATTATACTTATTACTTATATTATTATCAATATAACATGCATTATCACAAATATAATGGAGTTATTATCGTTAGAACTGTAATAATTATACTTATTACTTATATTGTTATCAATATAACATGCATTATTACCCATATTATGCAGTTATTATCGCTAGAACTGTAATAATTATACTTATTAGTTATATTATTATCAATATAACATGCATTATTACGCATATTATGCAGTTATAATCGCTAGAACTATAATAAATATACTTACTACTTTTATTATCATCAATATAACATGCATTATTACCCATATTATGCAGTTATTATCGATAGAACTATAATAAATCTACTTATTACTTTTATTATTATCAATATAACGTGCACTATTTGCCATATTTTACTATTATTATCGCAAGAACTATAATAATTATACTTATTACTTACATTACTAGCAATATAACGTGCATTATTACCCATATTATGCAGTTATTATCGCTAGAACTGTAATAATTATACTTATTACTTATATTATTATCAATATAACGTGCATTATTACCCATATAATGCAGTTATTATAGACAGAAGTATAATAAATATACTTATTACTTTTATTATTATCAATATAACAGGCACTCTTAGCCATATTTTACTAGTATTATCGCTAGAACTGTAATAATTATACTTATTACTCCCGATATTATCAATATAACATCCATTATTACCCATATAATGCAGTTATTATCGCTAGAACTGTAATAATTATACTTATGACTTATATTATTATCAATATAACATGCATTATTACCCATATAATGGAGTTATTATCGCTAGAACTGTAATAAATATACTTAGTACTTTTATTATCATCAATATAACATGCATTATTACCCATATTATGCAGTTATTATCGCTAGAACTATAATAAATATACTTATTACTTTTATTATTATCAATATTACATGCACTATTAGCCATATTGTACTATTATTATCGCTAGAACTATAGTAATTGTACTTATTGCACCCGATATTATCAATATAACATGCATTATTACCCATATAATGCAGTTATTATCGCTAGAACTGTAATAATTATACTTATTACTTATATTATTAGCAATATAACGTGCATTATTACCCATATTATGCAGTTATTATCGCTAGAACTGAAATAATTATACTTATTACTTATATTATTATCAATATAACATGCATTATCACAAATATAATGGAGTTATTATCGTTAGAACTGTAATAATTATACTTATTACTTATATTGTTATCAATATAACATGCATTATTACCCATATTATGCAGTTATTATCGCTAGAACTATAATAAATATACGTATTACTTTTATTATAATCAATATAACATGCATTATTACCCATATAATGGAGTTAGTATCGCTAGAACTATAATAAGTATACTTACTACTTTTATTATCATCAATATAACATGCATTATTACCCATATTATGCAGTTATTATCGATAGAACTATAATAAATATACTTATTACTTTTATTATTATCAATATAACATGCACTATTAGCCATATTGTACTATTATTATCGCTAGAACTATAATAATTATACATATTGCTCCCGATATTATCGATATAACATGCATTATTACCCATATAATGCAGTTATTATCGATAGAACTGTAGTAAATATACTTATTACTTTTATTATTATCAATATAACATGCACTATTAGCCATATTGTACTATTATTATCGCTAGAACTGTAATAATTATACTTATTACTCGCAATATTATCAATATAACATGCATTATTACCCCTATAATGCAGTTATTATCGCTAGAACTGCAATAATTATACTTATTACTTACATTATTAGCAATATAACGTGCATTATTACCCATATAATGCAATTATTATCGCTAGAACTGTAATAATTATACTTATTACTTATATTATTATCAATATAACATGCATTATTACCCATATTATGCAGTTATTATCGCTAGAACTATAATAAGTATACTTACTACTTTTATTATCATCAATATAACATGCATTATTACCCATATAATGCAGTTATTATCGCTAGAACTGTACTAATTATACTTATTACTTATATTACTAGCAATATAACGTGCATTATTACCCCTATAATGCAGTTATTATCGCTAGAACTGCAATAATTATACTTATTACTTACATTATTAGCAATATAACGTGCATTATTACCCATATAATGCAATTATTATCGCTAGAACTGTACTAATTATACTTATTACTTATATTATTAGCAATATAACGTGCACTATTACCCATATTATGCAGTTATTATCGCTAGAACTGTAATAATTATACTTATTACTTATATTATTATCAATATAACATGCATTATTACCCATATAATGGAGTTATTATCGCTAGAACTGTAATAATTATACTTATTACTTATATTATTATCAATATAACATGCATTATTACCCATATAATGCAGTTATTATCGACAGAAGTATAATAAATATACTTATTACTTTTATTATTATCAATATAACAGGCACTCTTAGCCATATTTTACTAGTATTATCGCTAGAACTGTAATAATTATACTTATTGCTCCCGATATTATCGATATAACATGCATTATTACCCATATAATGCAGTTATTGTCGCTAGAACTGTAATAATTATACTTATTACTTATATTATTATCAATATAACATGCATTATTACCCATATTATGCAGTTAGTATCGATAGAAATATAATAAATGTACTTATTACTTTTATTATTATCAATATAAGATGCACTATTAGCCATATTTTACTATTATTATCGCTAGAACTATAATAATTATACTTATTACTCCCGATATTATCAATATAACATGCATTATTACCCATATAATGCAGTTATTATCGCTAGAACTGTAATAATTATACTTATCACTTATA
This sequence comes from Megachile leachella, assembly GCA_963576845.1. Taxonomy (NCBI): domain Eukaryota; kingdom Metazoa; phylum Arthropoda; class Insecta; order Hymenoptera; family Megachilidae; genus Megachile; species Megachile leachella. The sequence goes on from CAUYWW010000158.1 coordinate 338,357, forward strand.
TTATCGGCAATATAACGTGCATTATTACCAATATAATGCAGTTATTATCGCTAGAACTGCAATAATTATACTTATTACTTACATTATTAGCAATATAACGTGCATTATTACCCATATAATGCAGTTATTATCGCTAGAACTGTAATAATTATACTTATTACTTATATTATTAGCAATATAACGTGCATTATTACCCATATTATGCAGTTATTATCGCTAGAACTGTAATAATTATACTTATGACTTATATTATTATCAATATAACATGCATTATTACCCATATAATGCAGTTATTATCGCTAGAACTGTAATAATTATACTTATTAGTTATATTATTATCAATATAACATGCATTATTACCCATATTATGCAGTTATTATCGATAGAACTATAATAAATCTACTTATTACTTTTATTATTATCAATATAACGTGCACTATTTGCCATATTTTACTAGTATTATCGCTAGAACTGTAATAATTATACTTATTACTCCCGATATTATCAATATAACATCCATTATTACCCATATAATGCAGTTATTATCGCTAGAACTGTAATAATTATACTTATGACTTATATTATTATCAATATAACATGCATTATTACCCATATAATGGAGTTATTATCGCTAGAACTGTAATAAATATACTTAGTACTTTTATTATCATCAATATAACATGCATTATTACCCATATTATGCAGTTATTATCGCTAGAACTATAATAAATATACTTATTACTTTTATTATTATCAATATTACATGCACTATTAGCCATATTGTACTATTATTATCGCTAGAACTATAGTAATTGTACTTATTGCACCCGATATTATCAATATAACATGCATTATTACCCATATAATGCAGTTATTATCGCTAGAACTGTAATAATTATACTTATTACTTATATTATTAGCAATATAACGTGCATTATTACCCATATTATGCAGTTATTATCGCTAGAACTTAAATAATTATACTTATTACTTATATTATTATCAATATAACATGCATTATCACAAATATAATGGAGTTATTATCGTTAGAACTGTAATAATTATACTTATTACTTATATTGTTATCAATATAACATGCATTATTACCCATATTATGCAGTTATTATCGCTAGAACTATAATAAATATACGTATTACTTTTATTATAATCAATATAACATGCATTATTACCCATATAATGCAGTTATTATCGCTAGAACTGTAATAATTATACTTATTACTTATATTATTATCAATATAACATGCATTATTACCCATATTATGCAGTTATTATCGCTAGAACTATAATAAATATGCGTATTACTTTTATTATCATCAATATAACATGCATTATTACCCATATTATGCAGTTATTAACGATAGAACTATAATAAATATACTTATTACTTTTATTATTATCAATATAACATGCACTATTAGCCATATTTTACTATCATTATCGTGAGAACTATAATAATTATACTTATTACTCCCAATATTATCAATATAACATGCATTATTACCCATATAATGCAGTTATTATCGCTAGAACTGTAATAATTATACTTATTAGTTATATTATTATCAATATAACATGCATTATTACGCATATTATGCAGTTATAATCGCTAGAACTATAATAAATATACTTACTACTTTTATTATCATCAATATAACATGCATTATTACCCATATTATGCAGTTATTATCGATAGAACTATAATAAATCTACTTATTACTTTTATTATTATCAATATAACGTGCACTATTTGCCATATTTTACTATTATTATCGCAAGAACTATAATAATTATACTTATTACTTACATTATTAGCAATATAACGTGCATTATTACCCATATAATGCAGTTATTATCGCTAGAACTGTAATAATTATACTTATTACTTATATTATTATCAATATAACATGCATTATTACCCATATAATGCAGTTATTATCGACAGAAGTATAATAAATATACTTATTACTTTTATTATTATCAATATAACATGCACTATTAGCCATATTGTACTATTATTATCGCTAGAACTATAGTAATTGTACTTATTGCACCCGATATTATCAATATAACATGCATTATTACCCATATAATGCAGTTATTATCGCTAGAACTGTAATAATTATACTTATTACTTATATTATTAGCAATATAACGTGCATTATTACCCATATTATGCAGTTATTATCGCTAGAACTGAAATAATTATACTTATTACTTATATTATTATCAATATAACATGCATTATCACAAATATAATGGAGTTATTATCGTTAGAACTGTAATAATTATACTTATTACTTATATTGTTATCAATATAACATGCATTATTACCCATATTATGCAGTTATTATCGCTAGAACTATAATAAATATACGTATTACTTTTATTATAATCAATATAACATGCATTATTACCCATATAATGGAGTTAGTATCGCTAGAACTATAATAAGTATACTTACTACTTTTATTATCATCAATATAACATGCATTATTACCCATATTATGCAGTTATTATCGATAGAACTATAATAAATATACTTATTACTTTTATTATTATCAATATAACATGCACTATTAGCCATATTGTACTATTATTATCGCTAGAACTATAATAATTATACATATTGCTCCCGATATTATCGATATAACATGCATTATTACCCTTATAATGCAGTTATTATCGATAGAACTGTAGTAAATATACTTATTACTTTTATTATTATCAATATAACATGCACTATTAGCCATATTGTACTATTATTATCGCTAGAACTGTAATAATTATACTTATTACTCGCAATATTATCAATATAACATGCATTATTACCCCTATAATGCAGTTATTATCGCTAGAACTGCAATAATTATACTTATTACTTACATTATTAGCAATATAACGTGCATTATTACCCATATAATGCAATTATTATCGCTAGAACTGTAATAATTATACTTATTACTTATATTATTATCAATATAACATGCATTATTACCCATATTATGCAGTTATTATCGCTAGAACTATAATAAGTATACTTACTACTTTTATTATCATCAATATAACATGCATTATTACCCATATAATGCAGTTATTATCGCTAGAACTGTACTAATTATACTTATTACTTATATTACTAGCAATATAACGTGCATTATTACCCATATTATGCAGTTATTATCGCTAGAACTGTAATAATTATACTTATTACTTATATTATTAGCAATATAACGTGCATTATTACCCATATAATGCAGTTATTATCGCTAGAAGTGTAATAATTATACTTATTACTTATATTATTAGCAATATAACGTGCATTATTACCCATATTATGCAGTTATTATCACTAGAACTGTAATAATTATACTTATGACTTATATTATTATCAATATAACATGCATTATTACCCATATAATGGAGTTATTATCGCTAGAACTGTAATAATTATACTTATTACTTATATTATTATCAATATAACATGCATTATTACCCATATAATGCAGTTATTATCGCTAGAACTATAATAATTATACTTATTACTTTTATTATTATCAATATAACGTGCATTATTACCCATATTATGCAGTTATTATCGATAGAACTGTAATAAATATACTTATTACTTTTATTATTATCAATATAACATGCACTATTAGCCATATTGTACTATTATTATCGCTAGAACTATAATAATTATACTTATTGCTCCCGATATTATCGATATAACATGCATTATTACCCATATAATGCAGTTATTATCGATAGAACTGTAGTAAATATACTTATTACTTTTATTATTATCAATATAACATGCACTATTAGCCATATTGTACTATTATTATCGCTAGAACTGTAATAATTATACTTATTACTCGCAATATTATCAATATAACATGCATTATTACCCCTATAATGCAGTTATTATCGCTAGAACTGCAATAATTATACTTATTACTTACATTATTAGCAATATAACGTGCATTATTACCCATATAATGCAATTATTATCGCTAGAACTGTACTAATTATACTTATTACTTATATTATTAGCAATATAACGTGCATTATTACCCATATTATGCAGTTATTATCGCTAGAACTGTAATAATTATACTTATTACTTATATTATTATCAATATAACATGCATTATTACCCATATAATGGAGTTATTATCGCTAGAACTGTAATAATTATACTTATTACTTATATTATTATCAATATAACATGCATTATTACCCATATAATGCAGTTATTATCGATAGAAGTATAATAAATATACTTATTACTTTTATTATTATCAATATAACAGGCACTCTTAGCCATATTTTACTAGTATTATCGCTAGAACTGTAATAATTATACTTATTGCTCCCGATATTATCGATATAACATGCATTATTACCCATATAATGCAGTTATTATCGCTAGAACTGTAATAATTATACTTATTACTTATATTATTATCAATATAACATGCATTATTACCCATATTATGCAGTTAGTATCGATAGAAATATAATAAATGTACTTATTACTTTTATTATTATCAGTATAAGATGCACTATTAGCCATATTTTACTATTATTATCGCTAGAACTATAATAATTATACTTATTACTCCCGATATTATCAATATAACATGCATTATTACCCATATAATGCAGTTATTATCGCTAGAACTGTAATAATTATACTTATCACTTATATTATCGGCAATATAACGTGCATTATTACCAATATAATGCAGTTATTATCGCTAGAACTGCAATAATTATACTTATTACTTACATTATTAGCAATATAACGTGCATTATTACCCATATAATGCAGTTATTATCGCTAGAACTGTAATAATTATACTTATTACTTATATTATTAGCAATATAACGTGCATTATTACCCATATTATGCAGTTATTATCGCTAGAACTGTAATAATTATACTTATGACTTATATTATTATCAATATAACATGCATTATTACCCATATAATGCAGTTATTATCGCTAGAACTGTAATAATTATACTTATTAGTTATATTATTATCAATATAACATGCATTATTACGCATATTATGCACTTATAATCGCTAGAACTATAATAAATATACTTACTACTTTTATTATCATCAATATAACATGCATTATTACCCATATTATGCAGTTATTATCGATAGAACTATAATAAATCTACTTATTACTTTTATTATTATCAATATAACGTGCACTATTTGCCATATTTTACTATTATTATCGCTAGAACTATAATAATTATACTTATTACTTACATTATTAGCAATATAACGTGCATTATTACCCATATAATGCAGTTATTATCGCTAGAACTGTAATAATTATACTTATTACTTATATTATTGTCAATATAACATGCATTATTACCCATATAATGCAGTTATTATCGACAGAAGTATAATAAATATACTTATTACTTTTATTATTATCAATATAACAGACACTCTTAGCCATATTTTACTAGTATTATCGCTAGAACTGTAATAATTATACTTATTACTCCCGATATTATCAATATAACATCCATTATTACCCATATAATGCAGTTATTATCGCTAGAACTGTAATAATTATACTTATGACTTATATTATTATCAATATAACATGCATTATTACCCATATAATGGAGTTATTATCGCTAGAACTGTAATAAATATACTTAGTACTTTTATTATCATCAATATAACATGCATTATTACCCATATTATGCAGTTATTATCGATAGAACTATAATAAATATACTTATTACTTTTATTATTATCAATATTACATGCACTATTAGCCATATTGTAATATTATTATCGCTAGAACTATAGTAATTGTACTTATTGCACCCGATATTATCAATATAACATGCATTATTACCCATATAATGCAGTTATTATCGCTAGAACTGTAATAATTACACTTATTACTTATATTATTAGCAATATAACGTGCATTATTACCCATATTATGCAGTTATTATCGCTAGAACTTAAATAATTATACTTATTACTTATATTATTATCAATATAACATGCATTATCACAAATATAATGGAGTTATTATCGTTAGAACTGTAATAATTATACTTATTACTTATATTGTTATCAATATAACATGCATTATTACCCATATTATGCAGTTATTATCGCTAGAACTATAATAAATATACGTATTACTTTTATTATCATCAATATAACATGCATTATTACCCATATAATGCAGTTATTATCGCTAGAACTGTAATAATTATACTTATTACTTATATTATTATCAATATAACATGCATTATTACCCATATTATGCAGTTATTATCGCTAGAACTATAATAAATATGCGTATTACTTTTATTATCATCAATATAACATGCATTATTACCCATATTATGCAGTTATTAACGATAGAACTATAATAAATATACTTATTACTTTTATTATTATCAATATAACATGCACTATTAGCCATATTTTACTATCATTATCGTGAGAACTATAATAATTATACTTATTACTCCCAATATTATCAATATAACATGCATTATTACCCATATAATGCAGTTATTATCGCTAGAACTGTAATAATTATACTTATTAGTTATATTATTATCAATATAACATGCATTATTACGCATATTATGCAGTTATAATCGCTAGAACTATAATAAATATACTTACTACTTTTATTATCATCAATATAACATGCATTGTTACCCATATTATGCAGTTATTATCGATAGAACTATAATAAATCTACTTATTACTTTTATTATTATCAATATAACGTGCACTATTTGCCATATTTTACTATTATTATCGCTAGAACTATAATAATTATACTTATTACTTACATTATTAGCAATATAACGTGCATTATTACCCATATAATGCAGTTATTATCGCTAGAACTGTAATAATTATACTTATTACTTATATTATTATCAATATAACATGCATTATTACCCATATAATGCAGTTATTATCGACAGAAGTATAATAAATATACTTATTACTTTTATTATTATCAATATAACATGCACTATTAGCCATATTGTACTATTATTATCGCTAGAACTGTAATAATTATACTTATTACTCGCAATATTATCAATATAACATGCATTATTACCCCTATAATGCAGTTATTATCGCTACAACTGCAATAAATATACTTATTACTTACATTATTAGCAATATAACGTGCATTATTACCCATATAATGCAATTATTATCGCTAGAACTGTAATAATTATACTTATTACTTATATTATTATCAATATAACATGCATTATTACCCATATAATGCAGTTATTATCGCTAGAACTGTAATAATTATACTTATGACTTATATTATTATCAATATAACATGCATTATTACCCATATAATGGAGTTATTATCGCTAGAACTGTAATAAATATACTTAGTACTTTTATTATCATCAATATAACATGCATTATTACCCATATTATGCAGTTATTATCGCTAGAACTATAATAAATATACTTATTACTTTTATTATTATCAATATTACATGCACTATTAGCCATATTGTACTATTATTATCGCTAGAACTATAGTAATTGTACTTATTGCACCCGATATTATCAATATAACATGCATTATTACCCATATAATGCAGTTATTATCGCTAGAACTGTAATAATTATACTTATTACTTATATTATTAGCAATATAACGTGCATTATTACCCATATTATGCAGTTATTATCGCTAGAACTGAAATAATTATACTTATTACTTATATTATTATCAGTATAACATGCATTATCACAAATATAATGGAGTTATTATCGTTAGAACTGTAATAATTATACTTATTACTTATATTGTTATCAATATAACATGCATTATTACCCATATTATGCAGTTATTAACGATAGAACTATAATAAATATACTTATTACTTTTATTATTATCAATATAACATGCACTATTAGCCATATTTTACTATCATTATCGTGAGAACTATAATAATTATACTTATTACTCCCAATATTATCAATATAACATGCATTATTACCCATATAATGCAGTTATTATCGCTAGAACTGTAATAATTATACTTATTAGTTATATTATTATCAATATAACATGCATTATTACGCATATTATGCAGTTATAATCGCTAGAACTATAATAAATATACTTACTACTTTTATTATCATCAATATAACATGCATTGTTACCCATATTATGCAGTTATTATCGATAGAACTATAATAAATCTACTTATTACTTTTATTATTATCAATATAACGTGCACTATTTGCCATATTTTACTATTATTATCGCTAGAACTATAATAATTATACTTATTACTTACATTATTAGCAATATAACGTGCATTATTACCCATATAATGCAGTTATTATCGCTAGAACTGTAATAATTATACTTATTACTTATATTATTATCAATATAACATGCATTATTACCCATATAATGCAGTTATTATCGACAGAAGTATAATAAATATACTTATTACTTTTATTATTATCAATATAACATGCACTATTAGCCATATTGTACTATTATTATCGCTAGAACTGTAATAATTATACTTATTACTCGCAATATTATCAATATAACATGCATTATTACCCCTATAATGCAGTTATTATCGCTAGAACTGCAATAAATATACTTATTACTTACATTATTAGCAATATAACGTGCATTATTACCCATATAATGCAATTATTATCGCTAGAACTGTAATAATTATACTTATTACTTATATTATTATCAATATAACATGCATTATTACCCATATAATGCAGTTATTATCGCTAGAACTGTAATAATTATACTTATGACTTATATTATTATCAATATAACATGCATTATTACCCATATAATGGAGTTATTATCGCTAGAACTGTAATAAATATACTTAGTACTTTTATTATCATCAATATAACATGCATTATTACCCATATTATGCAGTTATTATCGCTAGAACTATAATAAATATACTTATTACTTTTATTATTATCAATATTACATGCACTATTAGCCATATTGTACTATTATTATCGCTAGAACTATAGTAATTGTACTTATTGCACCCGATATTATCAATATAACATGCATTATTACCCATATAATGCAGTTATTATCGCTAGAACTGTAATAATTATACTTATTACTTATATTATTAGCAATATAACGTGCATTATTACCCATATTATGCAGTTATTATCGCTAGAACTGAAATAATTATACTTATTACTTATATTATTATCAATATAACATGCATTATCACAAATATAATGGAGTTATTATCGTTAGAACTGTAATAATTATACTTATTACTTATATTGTTATCAATATAACATGCATTATTACCCATATTATGCAGTTATTATCGCTAGAACTATAATAAATATACGTATTACTTTTATTATCATCAATATAACATGCATTATTACCCATATAATGCAGTTATTATCGCTAGAACAATAATAATTATACTTATTACTTATATTATTATCAATATAACATGCATTATTACCCATATTATGCAGTTATTATCGCTAGAACTATAATAAATATGCGTATTACTTTTATTATCATCAATATAACATGCATTATTACCCATATTATGCAGTTATTAACGATAGAACTATAATAAATATACTTATTACTTTTATTATTATCAATATAACATGCACTATTAGCCATATTGTACTATTATTATCGCTAGAACTATAATAATTACACATATTGCTCCCGATATTATCGATATAACATGCATTATTACCCATATAATGCAATTATTATCGATAGAACTGTAATAAATATACTTATTACTTTTATTATTATCAATATAACATGCACTATTAGCCATATTGTACTATTATTATCGCTAGAACTGTAATAATTATACTTATTACTCGCAATATTATCAATATAACATGCATTATTACCCCTATAATGCAGTTATTATCGCTAGAACTGCAATAATTATACTTATTACTTACATTATTAGCAATATAACGTGCATTATTACCCATATAATGCAATTATTATCGCTAGAACTGTAATAATTATACTTATTACTTATATTATTATCAATATAACATGCATTATTACCCATATTATGCAGTTATTATCGCTAGAACTATAATAAGTATACTTACTACTTTTATTATCATCAATATAACATGCATTATTACCCATATAATGCAGTTATTATCGCTAGAACTGTACTAATTATACTTATTACTTATATTATTAGCAATATAACGTGCATTATTACCCATATTATGCAGTTATTATCGCTAGAACTGTAATAATTATACTTATTACTTATATTATTAGCAATATAACGTGCATTATTACCCATATAATGCAGTTATTATCGCTAGAACTGTAATAATTATACTTATTACTTATATTATTAGCAGTATAACGTGCATTATTACCCATATTATGCAGTTATTATCACTAGAACTGTAATAATTATACTTATGACTTATATTATTATCAATATAACATGCATTATTACCCATATAATGGAGTTATTATCGCTAGAACTGTAATAATTATACTTATTACTTATATTATTATCAATATAACATGCATTATTACCCATATAATGCAGTTATTATCGACAGAAGTATAATAAATATACTTATTACTTTTATTATTATCAATATAACAGGCACTCTTAGCCATATTTTACTAGTATTATCGCTAGAACTGTAATAATTATACTTATTACTCCCGATATTATCAATATAACATCCATTATTATCCATATAATGCAGTTATTATCGCTAGAACTATAATAATTATACTTATTACTCCCAATATTATCAATATAACATGCATTATTATCCATATAATGCAGTTATTATCGCTAGAAGTGTAATAATTATACTTATTACTCCCAATATTATCAATATAACATGCATTATTACCCATATAATGCAGTTATTATCGCTAGAACTGTAATAATTATACTTATGACTTATATTATTATCAATATAACATGCATTATTACCCATATAATGGAGTTATTATCGCTAGAACTGTAATAAATATACTTAGTACTTTTATTATCATCAATATAACATGCATTATTACCCATATTATGCAGTTATTATCGCTAGAACTATAATAAATATACTTATTACTTTTATTATTATCAATATTACATGCACTATTAGCCATATTGTACTATTATTATCGCTAGAACTATAGTAATTGTACTTATTGCACCCGATATTATCAATATAACATGCATTATTACCCATATAATGCAGTTATTATCGCTAGAACTGTAATAATTATACTTATTACTTATATTATTAGCAATATAACGTGCATTATTACCCATATTATGCAGTTATTATCGCTAGAACTGAAATAATTATACTTATTACTTATATTATTATCAATATAACATGCATTATCACAAATATAATGGAGTTATTATCGTTAGAACTGTAATAATTATACTTATTACTTATATTGTTATCAATATAACATGCATTATTACCCATATTATGCAGTTATTATCGCTAGAACTATAATAAATATACGTATTACTTTTATTATCATCAATATAACATGCATTATTACCCATATAATGCAGTTATTATCGCTAGAACAATAATAATTATACTTATTACTTATATTATTATCAATATAACATGCATTATTACCCATATTATGCAGTTATTATCGCTAGAACTATAATAAATATGCGTATTACTTTTATTATCATCAATATAACATGCATTATTACCCATATTATGCAGTTATTAACGATAGAACTATAATAAATATACTTATTACTTTTATTATTATCAATATAACATGCACTATTAGCCATATTGTACTATTATTATCGCTAGAACTATAATAATTACACATATTGCTCCCGATATTATCGATATAACATGCATTATTACCCATATAATGCAATTATTATCGATAGAACTGTAATAAATATACTTATTACTTTTATTATTATCAATATAACATGCACTATTAGCCATATTGTACTATTATTATCGCTAGAACTGTAATAATTATACTTATTACTCGCAATATTATCAATATAACATGCATTATTACCCCTATAATGCAGTTATTATCGCTAGAACTGCAATAATTATACTTATTACTTACATTATTAGCAATATAACGTGCATTATTACCCATATAATGCAATTATTATCGCTAGAACTGTAATAATTATACTTATTACTTATATTATTATCAATATAACATGCATTATTACCCATATTATGCAGTTATTATCGCTAGAACTATAATAAGTATACTTACTACTTTTATTATCATCAATATAACATGCATTATTACCCATATAATGCAGTTATTATCGCTAGAACTGTACTAATTATACTTATTACTTATATTATTAGCAATATAACGTGCATTATTACCCATATTATGCAGTTATTATCGCTAGAACTGTAATAATTATACTTATTACTTATATTATTAGCAATATAACGTGCATTATTACCCATATAATGCAGTTATTATCGCTAGAACTGTAATAATTATACTTATTACTTATATTATTAGCAGTATAACGTGCATTATTACCCATATTATGCAGTTATTATCACTAGAACTGTAATAATTATACTTATGACTTATATTATTATCAATATAACATGCATTATTACCCATATAATGGAGTTATTATCGCTAGAACTGTAATAATTATACTTATTACTTATATTATTATCAATATAACATGCATTATTACCCATATAATGCAGTTATTATCGACAGAAGTATAATAAATATACTTATTACTTTTATTATTATCAATATAACAGGCACTCTTAGCCATATTTTACTAGTATTATCGCTAGAACTGTAATAATTATACTTATTACTCCCGATATTATCAATATAACATCCATTATTATCCATATAATGCAGTTATTATCGCTAGAACTATAATAATTATACTTATTACTCCCAATATTATCAATATAACATGCATTATTATCCATATAATGCAGTTATTATCGCTAGAAGTGTAATAATTATACTTATTACTCCCAATATTATCAATATAACATGCATTATTACCCATATAATGCAGTTATTATCGCTAGAACTGTAATAATTATACTTATTACTTATATTATTAGCAATATAACGTGCATTATTACCCATATTATGCAGTTATTATCGATAGAACTGTAATAAATATACTTATTACTTTTATTATTATCAATATAACATGCACTATTAGCCATATTGTACTATTATTATCGCTAGAACTATAATAATTATACATATTGCTCCCGATATTATCGATATAACATGCATTATTACCCCTATAATGCAGTTATTATCGCTAGAACTGTAATAATTATACTTATTACTTATATTATTAGCAATATAACGTGCATTATTACCCATATTATGCAGTTATTATCGCTAGAACTGTAATAATTATACTTATGACTTATATTATTATCAATATAACATGCATTATTACCCATATAATGGAGTTATTATCGCTGGAACTGTAATAATTATACTTACTACTTTTATTATCATCAATATAACATGCATTATTACCCATATTATGCGGTTATTATCGATAGAACTATAATAAATATACTTATTACTTTTATTATTATCAATATAACATGCACTATTAGCCATATTGTACTATTACTATCGCTAGAACTATAATAATTATACATATTGCTCCCGATATTATCGATATAACATGCATTATTACCCCTATAATGCAGTTATTATCGCTAGAACTGTAATAATTATACTTATTACTTATATTATCAGCAATATAACGTGCATTATAACCCATATAATGCAGTTATTATCGCTAGAACTGTAATAAATATACTTAGTACTTTTATTATCATCAATATAACATGCATTATTACCCATATTATGCAGTTATTATCGATAGAACTATAGTAAATATACTTATTACTTTTATTATTATCAATATTACATGCACTATTAGCCATATTGTACTATTAATATCGCTAGAACTATAGTAATTGTACTTATTGCACCCGATATTATCAATATAACATGCATTATTACCCATATAATGCAGTTATTATCGCTAGAACTGTAATAATTATACTTATTACTTATATTATTAGCAATATAACGTGCATTATTACCCATATTATGCAGTTATTATCGCTAGAAATGAAATAATTATACTTATTACTTATATTATTATCAATATAACATGCATTATCACAAATATAATGGAGTTATTATCGTTAGAACTGTAATAATTATACTTATTACTTATATTGTTATCAATATAACATGCATTATTACCCATATTATGCAGTTATTATCGCTAGAACTGAAATAATTATACTTATTACTTATATTATTATCAATATAACATGCATTATCACAAATATAATGGAGTTATTATCGTTAGAACTGTAATAATTATACTTATTACTTATATTGTTATCAATATAACATGCATTATTACCCATATTATGCAGTTATTATCGCTAGAACTATAATAAATATACGTATTACTTTTATTATCATCAATATAACATGCATTATTACCCATATAATGGAGTTAGTATCGCTAGAACTATAATAAGTATACTTACTACTTTTATTATCATCAATATAACATGCATTATTACCCATATTATGCAGTTATTATCGATAGAACTATAATAAATATACTTATTACTTTTATTATTATCAATATAACATGCACTATTAGCCATATTGTACTATTATTATCGCTAGAACTATAATAATTACACATATTGCTCCCGATATTATCGATATAACATGCATTATTACGCATATAATGCAGTTATTATCGATAGAACTGTAGTAAATATACTTATTACTTTTATTATTATCAATATAACATGCACTATTAGCCATATTGTACTATTATTATCGCTAGAACTGTAATAATTATACTTATTACTCGCAATATTATCAATATAACATGCATTATTACCCCTATAATGCAGTTATTATCGCTAGAACTGCAATAATTATACTTATTACTTACATTATTAGCAATATAACGTGCATTATTACCCATATAATGCAATTATTATCGCTAGAACTGTAATAATTATACTTATTACTTATATTATTATCAATATAACATGCATTATTACCCATATTATGCAGTTATTATCGCTAGAACTATAATAAGTATACTTACTACTTTTATTATCATCAATATAACATGCATTATTACCCATATAATGCAGTTATTATCGCTAGAACTGTACTAATTATACTTATTACTTATATTATTAGCAATATAACGTGCATTATTACCCATATTATGCAGTTATTATCGCTAGAACTGTAATAATTATACTTATTACTTATATTATTAGCAATATCACGTGCATTATTACCCATATAATGCAGTTATTATCGCTAGAACTGTAATAATTATACTTATTACTTATATTATTAGCAATATAACGTGCATTATTACCCATATTATGCAGTTATTATCACTAGAACTGTAATAATTATACTTATGACTTATATTATTATCAATATAACATGCATTATTACCCATATAATGGAGTTATTATCGCTAGAACTGTAATAATTATACTTATTACTTATATTATTATCAATATAACATGCATTATTACCCATATAATGGAGTTATTATCGCTAGAACTGTAATAATTATACTTATTACTTATATTATTATCAATATAACATGCATTATTACCCATATAATGCAGTTATTATCGACAGAAGTATAATAAATATACTTATTACTTTTATTATTATCAATATAACAGGCACTATTAGCCATATTGTACTATTATTATCGCTAGAACTATGATAATTATACTTATTGCTCCCGATATTATCGATATAACATGCATTATTACCCATATAATGCAGTTATTATCGCTAGAACAGTAATAATTATACTTATTACTTATATTATTATCAATATAACATGCATTATTACCCATATAATGCAGTTATTATCGACAGAAGTATAATAAATATACTTATTACTTTTATTATTATCAATATAACAGGCACTCTTAGCCATATTTTACTAGTATTATCGCTAGAACTGTAATAATTATACTTATTGCTCCCGATATTATCGATATAACATGCATTATTACCCATATAATGCAGTTATTATCGCTAGAACTGTAATAATTATACTTATTACTTATATTATTATCAATATAACATGCATTATTACCCATATTATGCAGTTATGATCGATAGAAATATTATAAATGTACTTATTACTTTTATTATTATCAATATAAGATGCACTATTAGCCATATTTTACTATTATTATCGCTGGAACTATAATAATTATACTTATTACTCCCGATATTATCAATATAACATGCATTATTACCCATATAATGCAGTTATTATCGCTAGAACTGTAATAATTATACTTATCACTTATATTATCAGCAATATAACGTGCATTATTACCCATATAATGCAGTTATTATCGCTAGAACTGCAATAATTATACTTATTACTTACATTATTAGCAATATAACGTGCATTATTACCCATATAATGCAGTTATTATCGCTAGAACTGTAATAATTATACTTATTACTTATATTATTAGCAATATAACGTGCATTATTACCCATATTATGCAGTTATTATCGCTAGAACTGTAATAATTATACTTATGACTTATATTATTATCAATATAACATGCATTATTACCCATATAATGCAGTTATTATCGCTAGAACTGTAATAATTATACTTATTACTTATATTATTATCAATATAACATGCATTATTACCCATATTATGCAGTTATGATCGATAGAAATATAATAAATGTACTTATTACTTTTATTATTATCAATATAAGATGCACTATTAGCCATATTTTACTATTATTATCGCTAGAACTATAATAATTATACTTATTACTCCCGATATTATCAATATAACATGCATTATTACCCATATAATGCAGTTATTATCGCTAGAACTGTAATAATTATACTTATCACTTATATTATCAGCAATATAACGTGCATTATTACCCATATAATGCAGTTATTATCGCTAGAACTGCAATAATTATACTTATTACTTACATTATTAGCAATATAACGTGCATTATTACCCATATAATGCAGTTATTATCGCTAGAACTGTAATAATTATACTTATTACTTATATTATTAGCAATATAACGTGCATTATTACCCATATTATGCAGTTATTATCGCTAGAACTGTAATAATTATACTTATGACTTATATTATTATCAATATAACATGCATTATTACCCCTATAATGCAGTTATTATCGCTAGAACTGTAATAATTATACTTATTACTTATATTATCAGCAATATAACGTGCATTATAACCCATATAATGCAGTTATTATCGCTAGAACTGTAATAAATATACTTAGTACTTTTATTATCATCAATATAACATGCATTATTACCCATATTATGCAGTTATTATCGATAGAACTATAATAAATATACTTATTACTTTTATTATTATCAATATTACATGCACTATTAGCCATATTGTACTATTAATATCGCTAGAACTGTAATAATTATACTTATTACTCGCAATATTATCAATATAACATGCATTATTACCCCTATAATGCAGTTATTATCGCTAGAACTGCAATAATTATACTTATTACTTACATTATTAGCAATATAACGTGCATTATTACCCATATAATGCAATTATTATCGCTAGAACTGTAATAATTATACTTATTACTTATATTATTATCAATATAACATGCATTATTACCCATATTATGCAGTTATTATCGCTAGAACTATAATAAGTATACTTACTACTTTTATTATCATCAATATAACATGCATTATTACCCATATAATGCAGTTATTATCGCTAGAACTGTACTAATTATACTTATCACTTATATTATCAGCAATATAACGTGCATTATTACCCATATAATGCAGTTATTATCGCTAGAACTGCAATAATTATACTTATTACTTACATTATTAGCAATATAACGTGCATTATTACCCATATAATGCAGTTATTATCGCTAGAACTGTAATAATTATACTTATTACTTATATTATTAGCAATATAACGTGCATTATTACCCATATTATGCAGTTATTATCGCTAGAACTGTAATAATTATACTTATGACTTATATTATTATCAATATAACATGCATTATTACCCCTATAATGCAGTTATTATCGCTAGAACTGTAATAATTATACTTATTACTTATATTATCAGCAATATAACATGCATTATTACCCATATAATGCAGTTATTATCGCTAGAACTGTAATAAATATACTTAGTACTTTTATTATCATCAATATAACATGCATTATTACCCATATTATGCAGTTATTATCGATAGAACTATAATAAATATACTTATTACTTTTATTATTATCAATATTACATGCACTATTAGCCATATTGTACTATTAATATCGCTAGAACTGTAATAATTATACTTATTACTCGCAATATTATCAATATAACATGCATTATTACCCCTATAATGCAGTTATTATCGCTAGAACTGCAATAATTATACTTATTACTTACATTATTAGCAATATAACGTGCATTATTACCCATATAATGCAATTATTATCGCTAGAACTGTAATAATTATACTTATTACTTATATTATTATCAATATAACATGCATTATTACCCATATTATGCAGTTATTATCGCTAGAACTATAATAAGTATACTTACTACTTTTATTATCATCAATATAACATGCATTATTACCCATATAATGCAGTTATTATCGCTAGAACTGTACTAATTGTACTTATTACTTATATTATTAGCAATATAACGTGCATTATTACCCATATTATGCAGTTATTATCGCTAGAACTGTAATAATTATACTTATTACTTATATTATTAGCAATATAACGTGCATTATTACCCATATAATGCAGTTATTATCGCTTGAACTGTAATAATTATACTTATTACTTATATTATTAGCAATATAACGTGCATTATTACCCATATTATGCAGTTATTATCACTAGAACTGTAATAATTATACTTATGACTTATATTATTATCAATATAACATGCATTATTACCCATATAATGGAGTTATTATCGCTAGAACTGTAATAATTATACTTATTACTTATATTATTATCAATATAACATGCATTATTACCCATATAATGCAGTTATTATCGACAGAAGTATAATAAATATACTTATTACTTTTATTATTATCAATATAACATGCACTATTAGCCATATTGTACTATTATTATCGCTAGAACTATAATAATTATACTTATTGCTCCCGATATTATCGATATAACATGCATTATTACCCATATAATGCAGTTATTATCGCTAGAACTGTAATAATTATACTTATTACTTATATTATTAGCAATATAACGTGCATTATTACCCATATTATGCAGTTATTATCGCTAGAACTGTAATAATTATACTTATTACTTATATTATTATCAATATAACATGCATTATTACCCATATAATGCAGTTATTATCGACAGAAGTATAATAAATATACTTATTACTTTTATTATTATCAATATAACAGGCACTCTTAGCCATATTTTACTAGTATTATCGCTAGAACTGTAATAATTATACTTATTACTCCCGATATTATCAATATAACATCCATTATTACCCATATAATGCAGTTATTATCGCTAGAACTGTAATAATTATACTTATTACTTTTATTATTATCAATATAACATGCACTATTAGCCATATTTTACTATTATTATCGCTAGAACTATAATAATTATACTTATTACTCCCGATATTATCAATATAACATGCATTATTACCGATATAATGCAGTTATTATCGCTAGAACTGTAATAATTATACTTATTACTTACATTATTAGCAATATAACGTGCATTATTACCCATATAATGCAGTTATTATCGCTAGAACTGTAATAATTATACTTATTACTTATATTATTATCAATATAACATGCATTATTACCCATATAATGGAGTTATTATCGCTAGAACTGTAATAATTATACTTACTACTTTTATTATCATCAATATAACATGCATTATTACCCATATTATGCAGTTATTGTCGCTAGAACTGGAATAATTATACTTATTACTTTTATTACTATCAATATAACATGCACTATTAGCCATATTTTACTATTATTATCGCTAGAACTGTAATAATTATACTTATTACTCCCGATATTATCAATATAACATGCATTATTACCCATATAATGCAGTTATTATCGCTAGAAATGTAATAATTATACTTATTATATATATTATTAGCAATATAACGTACATTATTACCCATATAATGCAGTTATTATCGCTAGAACTGTAATAACTATACTTATTACTTATATTATTATCAATATAACATGCATTGTTACCCATATTATGCTGTTATTATCGATAGAACTGTAATAAATATACTTATTACTTTTATTATTATCAATATAACATGCACTATTAGCCATATTTTACTATTATTATCGCTAGAACTATAATAATTATACTGATTACTCCCGATATCATCAATATAACTTGCATTATTACCCATATAATGCAGTTATTATCGACAGAAGTATAATAAATATACTTATTACTTTTATTATTCTGAATATAACAGGCACTCTTTGCCATATTTTACTAGTATTATCGCTAGAACTGAAATAATTATACTTATTACTCCCGATATTATCAATATAACATCCATTATTACCCAAATAATGCAGTTATTATCGCTAGAACTATAATAATTATACTTATTACTTTTATTATTATCAATATAACATGCATTATTACCCATATTATGCAGTTACTATCGCTAGAACTATAATAAATATTCCTATTGCTTTTATTATCATCAATATAATATGCATTATTACCCATATTATGCAGTTATTATCGGTAGAACTATAATAAATATACTTATTACTTATGTTATTATCAATATAGCATGCATTAGAGCCCATATTATGCAGTTATTATCGCTAGAACTATAATAAATATTCTTATTACTTTTATTATCATCAATATAACGTGCATTATTACCCATATTATGCCGTTATTATCGATAGAACTATAATAAACATATTTATGACTTTTATTATTTTCAATATAACATGCATTATTACCCATATTATGCAGTTATTATCGCTAGAACTATAATAAATATTCTTATTACTTTTATTATCATCAATATAACATGCATTATTACCGATATTATGCTGTTATTATCGCTAGAATTAAAATAAATATACTTATTACTCCCGATATTATCAATATAACATGCATTACTACCCATATTATGCAGTTATTATCGGTAGAACTATAATAAATATACTTATTACTTTCATTATTATCAATATGACATGCACTATTAGCCATATTTTACTATTATTATGGCTAGAACTCTAATGATCATACTTATAACTCCCGATATTATCAATATAACACGCATTATTACCCATATAATGCAGTTATTATCGCTAGAACTGTAATAATTATACTTATAACTCTCGATATTATCAATATGACATGCACTAGTAGCCATATTTTACTATTATTATCGCTAGAACTATAATAATTATACTTATAACTCCCGATATTATCAATATAACACGCATTATTACCCATATAATGCAGTTATTGTCGCTAGAACTGTAATAATTATACTTATTACTTACATTATTAGCAATATAACGTGCATTATTACCCATATAATGCAGTTACTATCGCTAGAACTGTAATAATTATACTTATTACTTATATTATTATCAATATAACATGCATTATTACCCATATAATGCAGTTATTATCGACAGAAGTATAATAAATATACTTATTACTTTTATTATTATCAATATAACAGGCACTCTTAGCCATATTTTACTAGTATTATCGCTAGAACTGTAATAATTATACTTATTACTCCCGATATTATCAATATAACATCCATTATTACCCATATAATGCAGTTATTATCGCTAGAGATGTAATAATTATACTTATGACTTATATTATTATCAATATAACATGCATTATTACCCATATAATGGAGTTATTATCGCTAGAACTGTAATAAATATACTTAGTACTTTTATTATCATCAATATAACATGCATTATTACCCATATTATGCAGTTATTATCGATAGAACTATAATAAATATACTTATTACTTTTATTATTATCAATATTACATGCACTATTAGCCATATTGTACTATTATTATCGCTAGAACTATAGTAATTGTACTTATTGCACCCGATATTATCAATATAACATGCATTATTACCCATATAATGCAGTTATTATCGCTAGAACTGTAATAATTATACTTATTACTTATATTATTAGCAATATAACGTGCATTATTACCCATATTATGCAGTTATTATCGCTAGAACTTAAATAATTATACTTATTACTTATATTATTATCAATATAACATGCATTATCACAAATATAATGGAGTTATTATCGTTAGAACTGTAATAATTATACTTATTACTTATATTGTTATCAATATAACATGCATTATTACCCATATTATGCAGTTATTATCGCTAGAACTATAATAAATATACGTATTACTTTTATTATAATCAATATAACATGCATTATTACCCATATAATGGAGTTAGTATCGCTAGAACTATAATAAGTATACTTACTACTTTTATTATCATCAATATAACATGCATTATTACCCATATTATGCAGTTATTATCGATAGAACTATAATAAATATACTTATTACTTTTATTATTATCAATATAACATGCACTATTAGCCATATTGTACTATTATTATCGCTAGAACTATAATAATTATACATATTGCTCCCGATATTATCGATATAACATGCATTATTACCCATATAATGCAGTTATTATCGATAGAACTGTAGTAAATATACTTATTACTTTTATTATTATCAATATAACATGCACTATTAGCCATATTGTACTATTATTATCGCTAGAACTGTAATAATTATACTTATTACTCGCAATATTATCAATATAACATGCATTATTACCCCTATAATGCAGTTATTATCGCTAGAACTGCAATAATTATACTTATTACTTACATTATTAGCAATATAACGTGCATTATTACCCATATAATGCAATTATTATCGCTAGAACTGTAATAATTATACTTATTACTTATATTATTATCAATATAACATGCATTATTACCCATATTATGCAGTTATTATCGCTAGAACTATAATAAGTATACTTACTACTTTTATTATCATCAATATAACATGCATTATTACCCATATAATGCAGTTATTATCGCTAGAACTGTACTAATTATACTTATTACTTATATTACTAGCAATATAACGTGCATTATTACCCATATTATGCAGTTATTATCGCTAGAACTGTAATAATTATACTTATTACTTATATTATTAGCAATATAACGTGCATTATTACCCATATAATGCAGTTATTATCGCTAGAACTGTAATAATTATACTTATTACTTATATTATTAGCAATATAACGTGCATTATTACCCATATTATGCAGTTATTATCGATAGAACTATAATAAATATACTTATTACTTTTATTATTATCAATATTACATGCACTATTAGCCATATTGTACTATTAATATCGCTAGAACTGTAATAATTATACTTATTACTCGCAATATTATCAATATAACATGCATTATTACCCCTATAATGCAGTTATTATCGCTAGAACTGCAATAATTATACTTATTACTTACATTATTAGCAATATAACGTGCATTATTACCCATATAATGCAATTATTATCGCTAGAACTGTAATAATTATACTTATTACTTATATTATTATCAATATAACATGCATTATTACCCATATTATGCAGTTATTATCGCTAGAACTATAATAAGTATACTTACTACTTTTATTATCATCAATATAACATGCATTATTACCCATATAATGCAGTTATTATCGCTAGAACTGTACTAATTGTACTTATTACTTATATTATTAGCAATATAACGTGCATTATTACCCATATTATGCAGTTATTATCGCTAGAACTGTAATAATTATACTTATTACTTATATTATTAGCAATATAACGTGCATTATTACCCATATAATGCAGTTATTATCGCTTGAACTGTAATAATTATACTTATTACTTATATTATTAGCAATATAACGTGCATTATTACCCATATTATGCAGTTATTATCACTAGAACTGTAATAATTATACTTATGACTTATATTATTATCAATATAACATGCATTATTACCCATATAATGGAGTTATTATCGCTAGAACTGTAATAATTATACTTATTACTTATATTATTATCAATATAACATGCATTATTACCCATATAATGCAGTTATTATCGACAGAAGTATAATAAATATACTTATTACTTTTATTATTATCAATATAACATGCACTATTAGCCATATTGTACTATTATTATCGCTAGAACTATAATAATTATACTTATTGCTCCCGATATTATCGATATAACATGCATTATTACCCATATAATGCAGTTATTATCGCTAGAACTGTAATAATTATACTTATTACTTATATTATTAGCAATATAACGTGCATTATTACCCATATTATGCAGTTATTATCGCTAGAACTGTAATAATTATACTTATTACTTATATTATTATCAATATAACACGCATTATTACCCATATAATGCAGTTATTATCGACAGAAGTATAATAAATATACTTATTACTTTTATTATTATCAATATAACAGGCACTCTTAGCCATATTTTACTAGTATTATCGCTAGAACTGTAATAATTATACTTATTACTCCCGATATTATCAATATAACATCCATTATTACCCATATAATGCAGTTATTATCGCTAGAACTGTAATAATTATACTTATTACTTTTATTATTATCAATATAACATGCACTATTAGCCATATTTTACTATTATTATCGCTAGAACTATAATAATTATACTTATTACTCCCGATATTATCAATATAACATGCATTATTACCGATATAATGCAGTTATTATCGCTAGAACTGTAATAATTATACTTATTACTTACATTATTAGCAATATAACGTGCATTATTACCCATATAATGCAGTTATTATCGCTAGAACTGTAATAATTATACTTATTACTTATATTATTATCAATATAACATGCATTATTACCCATATAATGGAGTTATTATCGCTAGAACTGTAATAATTATACTTACTACTTTTATTATCATCAATATAACATGCATTATTACCCATATTATGCAGTTATTGTCGCTAGAACTGGAATAATTATACTTATTACTTTTATTACTATCAATATAACATGCACTATTAGCCATATTTTACTATTATTATCGCTAGAACTATAATAATTATACTTATTACTCCCGATATTATCAATATAACATGCATTATTACCGATATAATGCAGTTATTATCGCTAGAACTGTAATAATTATACTTATTACTTACATTATTAGCAATATAACGTGCATTATTACCCATATAATGCAGTTATTATCGCTAGAACTGTAATAATTATACTTATTACTTATATTATTATCAATATAACATGCATTATTACCCATATTATGCAGTTATTATCGCTAGAACTATAATAAATATGCGTATTACTTTTATTATCATCAATATAACATGCATTATTACCCATATTATGCAGTTATTATCGATAGAACTATAATAAATCTACTTATTACTTTTATTATTATCAATATAACGTGCACTATTTGCCATATTTTACTATTATTATCGCTAGAACTATAATAATTATACTTATTACTTACATTATTAGCAATATAACGTGCATTATTACCCATATAATGCAGTTACTATCGCTAGAACTGTAATAATTATACTTATTACTTATATTATTATCAATATAACATGCATTATTACCCATATAATGCAGTTATTATCGACAGAAGTATAATAAATATACTTATTACTTTTATTATTATCAATATAACAGGCACTCTTAGCCATATTTTACTAGTATTATCGCTAGAACTGTAATAATTATACTTATTACTCCCGATATTATCAATATAACATCCATTATTACCCATATAATGCAGTTATTATCGCTAGAGATGTAATAATTATACTTATGACTTATATTATTATCAATATAACATGCATTATTACCCATATAATGGAGTTATTATCGCTAGAACTGTAATAAATATACTTAGTACTTTTATTATCATCAATATAACATGCATTATTACCCATATTATGCAGTTATTATCGATAGAACTATAATAAATATACTTATTACTTTTATTATTATCAATATTACATGCACTATTAGCCATATTGTACTATTATTATCGCTAGAACTATAGTAATTGTACTTATTGCACCCGATATTATCAATATAACATGCATTATTACCCATATAATGCAGTTATTATCGCTAGAACTGTAATAATTATACTTATTACTTATATTATTAGCAATATAACGTGCATTATTACCCATATTATGCAGTTATTATCGCTAGAACTTAAATAATTATACTTATTACTTATATTATTATCAATATAACATGCATTATCACAAATATAATGGAGTTATTATCGTTAGAACTGTAATAATTATACTTATTACTTATATTGTTATCAATATAACATGCATTATTACCCATATTATGCAGTTATTATCGCTAGAACTATAATAAATATACGTATTACTTTTATTATAATCAATATAACATGCATTATTACCCATATAATGGAGTTAGTATCGCTAGAACTATAATAAGTATACTTACTACTTTTATTATCATCAATATAACATGCATTATTACCCATATTATGCAGTTATTATCGATAGAACTATAATAAATATACTTATTACTTTTATTATTATCAATATAACATGCACTATTAGCCATATTGTACTATTATTATCGCTAGAACTATAATAATTATACATATTGCTCCCGATATTATCGATATAACATGCATTATTACCCATATAATGCAGTTATTATCGATAGAACTGTAGTAAATATACTTATTACTTTTATTATTATCAATATAACATGCACTATTAGCCATATTGTACTATTATTATCGCTAGAACTGTAATAATTATACTTATTACTCGCAATATTATCAATATAACATGCATTATTACCCCTATAATGCAGTTATTATCGCTAGAACTGCAATAATTATACTTATTACTTACATTATTAGCAATATAACGTGCATTATTACCCATATAATGCAATTATTATCGCTAGAACTGTAATAATTATACTTATTACTTATATTATTATCAATATAACATGCATTATTACCCATATTATGCAGTTATTATCGCTAGAACTATAATAAGTATACTTACTACTTTTATTATCATCAATATAACATGCATTATTACCCATATAATGCAGTTATTATCGCTAGAACTGTACTAATTATACTTATTACTTATATTACTAGCAATATAACGTGCATTATTACCCATATTATGCAGTTATTATCGCTAGAACTGTAATAATTATACTTATTACTTATATTATTAGCAATATAACGTGCATTATTACCCATATAATGCAGTTATTATCGCTAGAACTGTAATAATTATACTTATTACTTATATTATTAGCAATATAACGTGCATTATTACCCATATTATGCAGTTATTATCACTAGAACTGTAATAATTATACTTATGACTTATATTATTATCAATATAACATGCATTATTACCCATATAATGGAGTTATTATCGCTAGAACTGCAATAATTATACTTATTACTTATATTATTATCAATATAACATGCATTATTACCCATATAATGCAGTTATTATCGACAGAAGTATAATAAATATACTTATTACTTTTATTATTATCAATATAACATGCACTATTAGCCATATTGTACTATTATTATCGCTAGAACTATAATAATTATACTTATTGCTCCCGATATTATCGATATAACATGCATTATTACCCATATAATGCAGTTATTATCGCTAGAACTGTAATAATTATACTTATTACTTATATTATTAGCAATATAACGTGCATTATTACCCATATTATGCAGTTATTATCGCTCGAACTATAATAATTATACCTATTACTTTTATTATTATCAATATAACATGCACTATTACCCATATTATGCAGTTATTATCGCCAGAAATATAATAATTATACTTATTACTCCCAATATTATCAATATAACATGCATTATTACCCATATTATGCAGTTACTATCGCCAGAAATATAATAATTATACTTATTACTCCCAATATTCTTAATATAACATGCATTATTACCAATATTATGCAGTTGATATCGCCAGAACTATAATAATTATACTTATTACTCCTAATTTTATCAATATAACATGCATTATTACCCATATCACTCAGTTATTACCGCTAGAACTACAATAATTATACTTATTACTCCCAATATTATCAATATAACATGCATTATTACCCATATTATACGGTTATTATCGTCAGAACTATAATAAATATACTCATTACTCCCAATATTATTAATATAACATACACTATTACCGATATTATGCAGTTATTATCGTCAGAACTATAATAAATATACTTATTACTGCCAATATTATCAATATAACGTGCATTATTACCCATATTATACTGTTATTATCGTCAGAACTATAATAAATATACTTATTACTCCCAATATTATCAATATAACATGCATTATTACCCATATTATGCAGTTATTATCGCCAGAAATATAATAATTATACTTACTACACCCAATATTATCAATATAACATGCATTATTACCCCTATTATGCAGTTATTATCGCTAAAACTATAATAGTTTTACTTGTTTCTTATATTATTATCAGTACAACATGCATTATTACCCATATTATGCCGTTATTATCGCCAGAAATATAATAATTATACTTGTTACTCCCAATATTATCAATATAACATGCATTATTACCAATATTATACAGTTATTATCGCCAGAACTATAATAATTATACTTATTACACCTAATTTTATCAATATAACATGCATTATTACCCATATCATTCAGTTATTATCGCTAGAACTACAATAATTATACTTACTACTCCCAATATTATCAATATAACATGCATTATTACCAATATTATGCAGTTGTTATCGCCAGAACTATAATAATTATACTTATTACTCCTAATTTTATCAATATAACATGCATTATTACCCATATCATTCAGTTATTATCGCTAGAACTACAATAATTATACATATTACTCCCAATATTATCAATGTAACATGCATTATTACCCATATTATGCAGTTATTATCGCCAGAAATATAATAATTATACTTATTACTCCCAATATTATTAATATAACATGCATTATTACCAATATTATGCAGTTGTTATCGCCAGAACTATAATAATTATACTTATTACTCCTAATTTTATCAATATAACGTGCATTATTACCCATATCATTCAGTTATTATCGCTAGAACTACAATAATTATACTTATTACTCCCAATATTATCAATATAACATGCATTATTACCCATATTATAGGGTATTTATCGTCAGAACTATGATGAATATACTGATTACTCCCAATATTATCAATATAACATACACTATTACCCATATTACACTGTTATTATCGTCAGAACTATAATAAATATACTTATTACTCCCAATATTATCAATATAACATGCATTATTACCCATAATATGCAGTTATTATCGCTCGAACTATAATAATTATACTTATTACTTTTATTATTATCAATATAACATGCACTATTACCCATATTATGCAGTTATTATCGCCAGAAATATAATAATTATACTTATTACTCCCAATATTATCAATATAACATGCATTATTACGCATATTATGCAGTTATTATCGCCAGAACTATAATAATTATACTTATTACTCCTAATTTTATCAATATAACATGCATTATTACCCATATCATTCAGTTATTACCGCTAGAACTACAATAATTATACTTATTACTCCCAATATTATCAATATAACATGCATTATTACCCATATTATACGGTTATTATCGTCAGAACTATAATGAATATACTTATTACTCCCAATATTATCAATATAACATGCATTATTACCCATATTATGCAGTTATTATCGCCAGAAATATAATAATTATACTTATTACTCCCAATATTATCAATATAACATGCATTATTACCAATATTATGCAGTTATTATCGCCAGAACTATAATAATTATACCTATTACTCCCAATGTTATCAATATAACATGCATTATTACCAATATTATGCAGTTATTATCGCCAGAACTATAATAATTATACTTATTACTCCTAATTTTATCAATATAACATGCATTATTACCCATATCATTCAGTTATTATCGCTAGAACTACAATAATTATACTTATTACACCCTATATTATCAATATAACATGCATTATTACCCATATTATACGGTTATTATCGTCAGAACTATAATGAATATACTTATTACTCCCAATATTATCAATATAACATACACTATTACCGATATTATGCAGTTATTATCGTCAGAACTATAATAAATATACTTATTACTCCCAATATTATCAATATAACATGCATTATTACCAATATTATGCAGTTATTATCGCCAGAACTATAATAATTATACCTATTACTCCCAATGTTATCAATATAACATGCATTATTACCAATATTATGCAGTTATTATCGCCAGAACTATAATAATTATACTTATTACTCCTAATTTTATCAATATAACATGCATTATTACCCATATCATTCAGTTATTATCGCTAGAACTACAATAATTATACTTATTACTCCCAATATTATCAATATAACATGCATTATTACCCATATTATACGGTTATTATCGTCAGAACTATAATGAATATACTTATTACTCCCAATATTATCAATATAACATACACTATTACCGATATTATGCAGTTATTATCGTCAGAACTATAATAAATATACTTATTACTCCCAATATTATCAATATAATATGCACTATTACCCATATTACACTGTTATTAACGTCAGAACTATAATAAATATACTTATTACTCCCAATATTATCAATATAACATGCATTATTACCCATATTATGCAGTTATTATCGCCAGAAATATAATAATTATACCTATTACTCCCAATATTATCAATATAACATGCATTATTACCCATATTATGCAGTTATTATCGCTAAAACTATAATAGTTTTACTTGTTTCTTATATTATTATCAGTACAACATGCATTATTACCCATATTATGCAGTTATTATCGCTAGAACTACAATAATTATACATATTACTCCCAATATTATCAATATAACATGCATTATTACCTACATTATGCAGTTACTATCGCCAGAAATATAATAATTATACTTATTACTCCCAATATTATTAATATAACATGCATTATTACCAATATTATGCAGTTGATTTCGCCAGAACTATAATAATTATACTTATTACTCCTAATTTTATCAATATAACATGCATTATTACCCATATCACTCAGTTATTACCGCTAGAACTACAATAATTATACTTATTACTCCCAATATTATCAATATAACATGCACTATTACCCATATTATACGGTTGTTATCGTCAGAACTATAATAAATATACTCATTACTCCCAATATTATTAATATAACATACACTATTACCGATATTATGCAGTTATTATCGTCAGAACTATAATAAATATACTTATTACTGCCAATATTATCAATATAACATGCATTATTACCCATATTATACTGTTATTATCGTCAGAACTATAATAAATATACTTATTACTCCCAATATTATCAATATAACATGCATTATTACCCCTATTATGCAGTTATTATCGCTAAAACTATAATAGTTTTACTTGTTTCTTATATTATTATCAGTACAACATGCATTATTACCCATATTATGCCGTTATTATCGCCAGAAATATAATAATTATACTTGTTACTCCCAATATTATCAATATAACATGCATTATTACCAATATTATACAGTTATTATCGCCAGAACTATAATAATTATACTTATTACACCTAATTTTATCAATATAACATGCATTATTACCCATATCATTCAGTTATTATCGCTAGAACTACAATAATTATACTTACTACTCCCAATATTATCAATATAACATGCATTATTACCAATATTATGCAGTTGTTATCGCCAGAACTATAATAATTATACTTATTACTCCTAATTTTATCAATATAACATGCATTATTACCCATATCATTCAGTTATTATCGCTAGAACTACAATAATTATACTTATTACTCCCAATATTATCAATATAACATGCATTATTACCCATATTATAGGGTATTTATCGTCAGAACTATAATGCATATACTTATTACTCCCAATATTATCAATATAACATACACTATTACCCATATTACACTGTTATTATCGTCAGAACTATAATAAATATACTTATTACTCCCAATATTATCAATATAACATGCATTATTACCCATATCATTCAGTTATTATCGCTAGAACTACAATAATTATACTTATTACTCCCAATATTATCAATATAACATGCATTATTACCCATATTATAGGGTATTTATCGTCAGTCCTATGATGAATATACTGATTACTCCCAATATTATCAATATAACATACACTATTACCCATATTACACTGTTATTATCGTCAGAACTATAATAAATATACTTATTACTCCCAATATTATCAATGTAACATGCATTATTACCCATAATATGCAGTTATTATCGCTCGAACTATAATAATTATACTTATTACTTTTATTATTATCAATATAACATGCACTATTACCCATATTATGCAGTTATTATCGCCAGAAATATAATAAATATACTTATTACTCCCAATATTATCAATATAATATGCATTATTACCCATATTATACTGTTATTATCGTCAGAACTATAATAAATATACTTATTACTCCCAATATTATCAATATAACATGCATTATTACCCATATTATGCAGTTATTATCGCCAGAAATATAATAATTATACTTATTACTCCCAATATTATCAATATAACATGCATTATTACCCCTATTATGCAGTTATTATCGCTAAAACTATAATAGTTTTACTTGTTTCTTATATTATTATCAGTACAACATGCATTATTACCCATATTATGCCGTTATTATCGCCAGAAATATAATAATTATACTTGTTACTCCCAATATTATCAATATAACATGCATTATTACCAATATTATACAGTTATTATCGCCAGAACTATAATAATTATACTTATTACACCTAATTTTATCAATATAACATGCATTATTACCCATATCATTCAGTTATTATCGCTAGAACTACAATAATTATACTTACTACTCCCAATATTATCAATATAACATGCATTATTACCAATATTATGCAGTTGTTATCGCCAGAACTATAATAATTATACTTATTACTCCTAATTTTATCAATATAACATGCATTATTATCCATATCATTCAGTTATTATCGCTAGAACTACAATAATTATACTTATTACTCCCAATATTATCAATATAACATGCATTATTACCCATATTATAGGGTATTTATCGTCAGTCCTATGATGAATATACTGATTACTCCCAATATTATCAATATAACATACACTATTACCCATATTACACTGTTATTATCGTCAGAACTATAATAAATATACTTATTACTCCCAATATTATCAATGTAACATGCATTATTACCCATAATATGCAGTTATTATCGCTCGAACTATAATAATTATACTTATTACTTTTATTATTATCAATATAACATGCACTATTACCCATATTATGCAGTTATTATCGCCAGAAATATAATAAATATACTTATTACTCCCAATATTATCAATATAATATGCATTATTACCCATATTACACTGTTATTAACGTCAGAACTATAATAAATATACTTATTACTCCCAATATTATCAATATAACATGCATTATTACCCATATTATGCAGTTATTATCGCCAGAAATATAATAATTATACTTAGTACTCCCAATATTATCAATATAACATGCATTATTACCAATATTATGCAGTTATTATCGCCAGAACTATAATAATTATACTTATTACTCCTAATTTTATCAATATAACATCCATTATTACCCATATCATTCAGTTATTATCGCTAGAACTACAATAACTATACTTATTACTCCCAATATTATCAATATAACATGCATTATTACCCATATTATACTGTTATTATCGTCAGAACTGTAATAAATATACTTATTACTCCCAATATTATCAATATAACATGCATTATTACCCATATTATGCAGTTATTATCGCTCGAACTATAATAATTATACTTATTACTTTTATTATTATCAATATAACATGCACTATTACCCATATTATGCAGTTATTATCGCCAGAAATATAATAATTATACTTATTACTCCCAATATTATCAATATAACATGCATTATTACCCCTATTATGCAGTTATTATCGCTAAAACTATAATAGTTTTACTTGTTTCTTATATTATTATCAGTACAACATGCATTAATACCCATATTATGCAGTTATTATCGCCAGAAATATAATAATTATACTTATTACTCCCAATATTATCAATATAACATGCATTATTACCCCTATTATGCAGTTATTATCGCTAAAACTATAATAGTTTTACTTGTTTCTTATATTATTATCAGTGCAACATGCATTATTACCCATATTATGCAGTTATTATCGCCAGAAATATAATAATTATACTTATTACTCCCAATATTATCAATATAACATGCATTATTACCCATATTATGTAGTTACTATCGCCAGAAATATAATAGTTATACTTATTACTCCTAATTTTATCAATATAACATGCATTATTACCCATATCATTCAGTTATTATCGCTAGAACTACAATAATTATACATATTACTCCCAATATTATCAATATAACATGCATTATTACCCACATTATGCAGTTATTATCGCCAGTAATATAATAATTATACTTATTACTCCCAATATTATCAATATAACATGCATTATTACCAATATTATGCAGTTGTTATCGCCAGAACTATAATAATTATACTTATCACTTATATTATCAGCAATATAACGTGCATTATTACCAATATTATGCAGTTGTTATCGCCAGAACTATAATAATTATACTTATCACTTATATTATCAGCAATATAACGTGCATTATTACCCATATAATGCAGTTATTATCGCTAGAACTGTAATAATTATACTTATTACTTATATTATTAGCAATATAACGTGCATTATTACCCATATTATGCAGTTATTATCGCTAGAACTGTAATAATTATACTTATGACTTATATTATCATCAATATAACATGCATTATTACCCATATAATGCAGTTATTATCGCTAGAACTGTACTAATTGTACTTATTACTTATATTATTAGCAATATAACGTGCATTATTACCCATATTATGCAGTTATTATCGCTAGAACTGTAATAATTATACTTATTACTTATATTATTAGCAATATAACGTGCATTATTACCCATATAATGCAGTTATTATCGCTTGAACTGTAATAATTATACTTATTACTTATATTATTAGCAATATAACGTGCATTATTACCCATATTATGCAGTTATTATCACTAGAACTGTAATAATTATACTTATGACTTATATTATTATCAATATAACATGCATTATTACCCATATAATGGAGTTATTATCGCTAGAACTGTAATAATTATACTTATTACTTATATTATTATCAATATAACATGCATTATTACCCATATAATGCAGTTATTATCGACAGAAGTATAATAAATATACTTATTACTTTTATTATTATCAATATAACATGCACTATTAGCCATATTGTACTATTATTATCGCTAGAACTATAATAATTATACTTATTGCTCCCGATATTATCGATATAACATGCATTATTACCCATATAATGCAGTTATTATCGCTAGAACTGTAATAATTATACTTATTACTTATATTATTAGCAATATAACGTGCATTATTACCCATATTATGCAGTTATTATCGCTAGAACTGTAATAATTATACTTATTACTTATATTATTATCAATATAACATGCATTATTACCCATATAATGCAGTTATTATCGACAGAAGTATAATAAATATACTTATTACTTTTATTATTATCAATATAACAGGCACTCTTAGCCATATTTTACTAGTATTATCGCTAGAACTGTAATAATTATACTTATTACTCCCGATATTATCAATATAACATCCATTATTACCCATATAATGCAGTTATTATCGCTAGAACTGTAATAATTATACTTATTACTTTTATTATTATCAATATAACATGCACTATTAGCCATATTTTACTATTATTATCGCTAGAACTATAATAATTATACTTATTACTCCCGATATTATCAATATAACATGCATTATTACCGATATAATGCAGTTATTATCGCTAGAACTGTAATAATTATACTTATTACTTACATTATTAGCAATATAACGTGCATTATTACCCATATAATGCAGTTATTATCGCTAGAACTGTAATAATTATACTTATTACTTATATTATTATCAATATAACATGCATTATTACCCATATAATGGAGTTATTATCGCTAGAACTGTAATAATTATACTTACTACTTTTATTATCATCAATATAACATGCATTATTACCCATATTATGCAGTTATTGTCGCTAGAACTGGAATAATTATACTTATTACTTTTATTACTATCAATATAACATGCACTATTAGCCATATTTTACTATTATTATCGCTAGAACTATAATAATTATACTTATTACTCCCGATATTATCAATATAACATGCATTATTACCGATATAATGCAGTTATTATCGCTAGAACTGTAATAATTATACTTATTACTTACATTATTAGCAATATAACGTGCATTATTACCCATATAATGCAGTTATTATCGCTAGAACTGTAATAATTATACTTATTACTTATATTATTATCAATATAACATGCATTATTACCCATATTATGCAGTTATTATCGCTAGAACTATAATAAATATGCGTATTACTTTTATTATCATCAATATAACATGCATTATTACCCATATTATGCAGTTATTATCGATAGAACTATAATAAATCTACTTATTACTTTTATTATTATCAATATAACGTGCACTATTTGCCATATTTTACTATTATTATCGCTAGAACTATAATAATTATACTTATTACTTACATTATTAGCAATATAACGTGCATTATTACCCATATAATGCAGTTACTATCGCTAGAACTGTAATAATTATACTTATTACTTATATTATTATCAATATAACATGCATTATTACCCATATAATGCAGTTATTATCGACAGAAGTATAATAAATATACTTATTACTTTTATTATTATCAATATAACAGGCACTCTTAGCCATATTTTACTAGTATTATCGCTAGAACTGTAATAATTATACTTATTACTCCCGATATTATCAATATAACATCCATTATTACCCATATAATGCAGTTATTATCGCTAGAGATGTAATAATTATACTTATGACTTATATTATTATCAATATAACATGCATTATTACCCATATAATGGAGTTATTATCGCTAGAACTGTAATAAATGTACTTAGTACTTTTATTATCATCAATATAACATGCATTATTACCCATATTATGCAGTTATTATCGATAGAACTATAATAAATATACTTATTACTTTTATTATTATCAATATTACATGCACTATTAGCCATATTGTACTATTATTATCGCTAGAACTATAGTAATTGTACTTATTGCACCCGATATTATCAATATAACATGCATTATTACCCATATAATGCAGTTATTATCGCTAGAACTGTAATAATTATACTTATTACTTATATTATTAGCAATATAACGTGCATTATTACCCATATTATGCAGTTATTATCGCTAGAACTTAAATAATTATACTTATTACTTATATTATTATCAATATAACATGCATTATCACAAATATAATGGAGTTATTATCGTTAGAACTGTAATAATTATACTTATTACTTATATTGTTATCAATATAACATGCATTATTACCCATATTATGCAGTTATTATCGCTAGAACTATAATAAATATACGTATTACTTTTATTATAATCAATATAACATGCATTATTACCCATATAATGGAGTTAGTATCGCTAGAACTATAATAAGTATACTTACTACTTTTATTATCATCAATATAACATGCATTATTACCCATATTATGCAGTTATTATCGATAGAACTATAATAAATATACTTATTACTTTTATTATTATCAATATAACATGCACTATTAGCCATATTGTACTATTATTATCGCTAGAACTATAATAATTATACATATTGCTCCCGATATTATCGATATAACATGCATTATTACCCATATAATGCAGTTATTATCGATAGAACTGTAGTAAATATACTTATTACTTTTATTATTATCAATATAACATGCACTATTAGCCATATTGTACTATTATTATCGCTAGAACTGTAATAATTATACTTATTACTCGCAATATTATCAATATAACATGCATTATTACCCCTATAATGCAGTTATTATCGCTAGAACTGCAATAATTATACTTATTACTTACATTATTAGCAATATAACGTGCATTATTACCCATATAATGCAATTATTATCGCTAGAACTGTAATAATTATACTTATTACTTATATTATTATCAATATAACATGCATTATTACCCATATTATGCAGTTATTATCGCTAGAACTATAATAAGTATACTTACTACTTTTATTATCATCAATATAACATGCATTATTACCCATATAATGCAGTTATTATCGCTAGAACTGTACTAATTATACTTATTACTTATATTACTAGCAATATAACGTGCATTATTACCCATATTATGCAGTTATTATCGCTAGAACTGTAATAATTATACTTATTACTTATATTATTAGCAATATAACGTGCATTATTACCCATATAATGCAGTTATTATCGCTAGAACTGTAATAATTATACTTATTACTTATATTATTAGCAATATAACGTGCATTATTACCCATATTATGCAGTTATTATCACTAGAACTGTAATAATTATACTTATGACTTATATTATTATCAATATAACATGCATTATTACCCATATAATGGAGTTATTATCGCTAGAACTGCAATAATTATACTTATTACTTATATTATTATCAATATAACATGCATTATTACCCATATAATGCAGTTATTATCGCTAGAACTATAATAATTATACTTATTACTTTTATTATTATCAATATAACAGGCACTCTTAGCCATATTTTACTAGTATTATCGCTAGAACTGTAATAATTATACTTATTACTCCCGATATTATCAATATAACATCCATTACTACCCATATAATGCAGTTATTATCGCTAGAACTATAATAATTATACTTATTACTCCCAATATTATCAATATAACATGCATTATTATCCATATAATGCAGTTATTATCGCTAGAACTGTAATAATTATACTTATTACTCCCAATATTATCAATATAACATGCATTATTACCCATATAATGCAGTTATTATCGCTAGAACTGTAATAATTATACTTATTACTTATATTATTAGCAATATAACGTGCATTATTACCCATATTATGCAGTTATTATCGATAGAACTGTAATAAATATACTTATTACTTTTATTATTATCAATATAACATGCACTATTAGCCATATTGTACTATTATTATCGCTAGAACTATAATAATTATACGTATTGCTCCCGATATTATCGATATAACATGCATTATTACCCATATAATGCAGTTATTATCGCTAGAACTGCAATAATTATACTTATTACTTACATTATTAGCAATATAACGTGCATTATTACCCATATAATGCAATTATTATCGCTAGAACTGTAATAATTATACTTATTACTTATATTATTATCAATATAACATGCATTATTACCCATATTATGCAGTTATTATCGCTAGAACTATAATAAGTATACTTACTACTTTTATTATCATCAATATAACATGCATTATTACCCATATAATGCAGTTATTATCGCTAGAACTGTACTAATTATACTTATTACTTATATTATTAGCAATATAACGTGCATTATTACCCATATTATGCAGTTATTATCGCTAGAACTGTAATAATTATACTTATTACTTATATTATTAGCAATATAACGTGCATTATTACCCATATAATGCAGTTATTATCGCTTGAACTGTAATAATTATACTTATTACTTATATTATTAGCAATATAACGTGCATTATTACCCATATTATACAGTTATTATCACTAGAACTGTAATAATTATACTTATGACTTATATTATTATCAATATAACATGCATTATTACCCATATAATGGAGTTATTATCGCTAGAACTGTAATAATTATACTTATTACTTATATTATTATCAATATAACATGCATTATTACCCATATAATGCAGTTATTATCGACAGAAGTATAATAAATATACTTATTACTTTTATTATTATCAATATAACATGCACTATTAGCCATATTGTACTATTATTATCGCTAGAACTATAATAATTATACTTATTGCTCCCGATATTATCGATATAACATGCATTATTACCCATATAATGCAGTTATTATCGCTAGAACTGTAATAATTATACTTATTACTTATATTATTAGCAATATAACGTGCATTATTACCCATATTATGCAGTTATTATCGCTCGAACTATAATAATTATACCTATTACTTTTATTATTATCAATATAACATGCACTATTACCCATATTATGCAGTTATTATCGCCAGAAATATAATAATTATACTTATTACTCCCAATATTATCAATATAACATGCATTATTACCCATATTATACAGTTATTATCGCTAAAACTATAATAGTTTTACTTGTTTCTTATATTATTATCAGTACAACATGCATTATTACCCATATTATGCAGTTATTATCGCTAGAACTACAATAATTATACATATTACTCCCAATATTATCAATATAACATGCATTATTACCCATATTATGCAGTTACTATCGCCAGAAATATAATAATTATACTTATTACTCCCAATATTCTTAATATAACATGCATTATTACCAATATTATGCAGTTGATATCGCCAGAACTATAATAATTATACTTATTACTCCTAATTTTATCAATATAACATGCATTATTACCCATATCACTCAGTTATTACCGCTAGAACTACAATAATTATACTTATTACTCCCAATATTATCAATATAACATGCATTATTACCCATATTATACGGTTATTATCGTCAGAACTATAATAAATATACTCATTACTCCCAATATTATTAATATAACATACACTATTACCGATATTATGCAGTTATTATCGTCAGAACTATAATAAATATACTTATTACTGCCAATATTATCAATATAACATGCATTATTACCCATATTATACTGTTATTATCGTCAGAACTATAATAAATATACTTATTACTCCCAATATTATCAATATAACAT
This sequence comes from Megachile leachella, assembly GCA_963576845.1. NCBI lineage: Eukaryota > Metazoa > Arthropoda > Insecta > Hymenoptera > Megachilidae > Megachile > Megachile leachella. The sequence continues at coordinate 380,207 of CAUYWW010000158.1, forward strand.
GCATTATTACCCATATTATGCAGTTATTATCGCCAGAAATATAATAATTATACTTACTACACCCAATATTATCAATATAACATGCATTATTACCCCTATTATGCAGTTATTATCGCTAAAACTATAATAGTTTTACTTGTTTCTTATATTATTATCAGTACAACATGCATTATTACCCATATTATGCCGTTATTATCGCCAGAAATATAATAATTATACTTGTTACTCCCAATATTATCAATATAACATGCATTATTACCAATATTATACAGTTATTATCGCCAGAACTATAATAATTATACTTATTACACCTAATTTTATCAATATAACATGCATTATTACCCATATCATTCAGTTATTATCGCTAGAACTACAATAATTATACTTACTACTCCCAATATTATCAATATAACATGCATTATTACCAATATTATGCAGTTGTTATCGCCAGAACTATAATAATTATACTTATTACTCCTAATTTTATCAATATAACATGCATTATTACCCATATCATTCAGTTATTATCGCTAGAACTACAATAATTATACTTATTACTCCCAATATTATCAATATAACATGCATTATTACCCATATTATAGGGTATTTATCGTCAGAACTATAATGCATATACTTATTACTCCCAATATTATCAATATAACATACACTATTACCCATATTACACTGTTATTATCGTCAGAACTATAATAAATATACTTATTACTCCCAATATTATCAATATAACATGCATTATTACCCATATTATGCAGTTATTATCGCTCGAACTATAATAATTATACTTATTACTTTTATTATTATCAATATAACATGCACTATTACCCATATTATGCAGTTAGTATCGCCAGAAATATAATAATTATACTTATTACTCCCAATATTATCAATATAACATGCATTATTACCCATATTATGCAGTTATTATCGTCAGAACTATAATAAATATACTTATTACTCCCAATATTATCAATATAATATGCATTATTACCCATATTACACTGTTATTATCGTCAGAACTATAATAAATATACTTATTACTCCCAATATTATCAATATAACATGCATTATTACCCATATTATGCAGTTATTATCGCTCGAACTATAATAATTATACTTATTACTTTTATTATTATCAATATAACATGCACTATTACCCATATTATGCAGTTATTATCGCCAGAAATATAATAATTATACTTATTACTCCCAATATTATCAATATAACATGCATTATTACCAATATTATGCAGTTATTATCGACAGAACTATAATAATAATACTTATTACTCCTAATTTTATCAATATAACATGCATTATTACCCATGTCATTCAGTTATTATCGCTAGAACTACAATAATTATACTTATTACTCCCAATATTATCAATATAACATGCATTATTACCCATATTATACTGTTATTATCGTCAGAACTATAATAAATATACTTATTACTCCCAATATTATCAATATAACATGCATTATTACCCATATTATGCAGTTATTATCGCTCGAACTACAATAATTATACATATTACTCCCAATATTATCAATGTAACATGCATTATTACCCATATTATGCAGTTATTATCGCCAGAAATATAATAATTATACTTATTACTCCCAATATTATTAATATAACATGCATTATTACCAATATTATGCAGTTGTTATCGCCAGAACTATAATAATTATACTTATTACTCCTAATTTTATCAATATAACGTGCATTATTACCCATATCATTCAGTTATTATCGCTAGAACTACAATAATTATACTTATTACTCCCAATATTATCAATATAACATGCATTATTACCCATATTATAGGGTATTTATCGTCAGAACTATGATGAATATACTGATTACTCCCAATATTATCAATATAACATACACTATTACCCATATTACACTGTTATTATCGTCAGAACTATAATAAATATACTTATTACTCCCAATATTATCAATATAACATGCATTATTACCCATAATATGCAGTTATTATCGCTCGAACTATAATAATTATACTTATTACTTTTATTATTATCAATATAACATGCACTATTACCCATATTATGCAGTTATTATCGCCAGAAATATAATAATTATACTTATTACTCCCAATATTATCAATATAACATGCATTATTACGCATATTATGCAGTTATTATCGCCAGAACTATAATAATTATACTTATTACTCCTAATTTTATCAATATAACATGCATTATTACCCATATCATTCAGTTATTACCGCTAGAACTACAATAATTATACTTATTACTCCCAATATTATCAATATAACATGCATTATTACCCATATTATACGGTTATTATCGTCAGAACTATAATGAATATACTTATTACTCCCAATATTATCAATATAACATGCATTATTACCCATATTATGCAGTTATTATCGCCAGAAATATAATAATTATACTTATTACTCCCAATATTATCAATATAACATGCATTATTACCAATATTATGCAGTTATTATCGCCAGAACTATAATAATTATACCTATTACTCCCAATGTTATCAATATAACATGCATTATTACCAATATTATGCAGTTATTATCGCCAGAACTATAATAATTATACTTATTACTCCTAATTTTATCAATATAACATGCATTATTACCCATATCATTCAGTTATTATCGCTAGAACTACAATAATTATACTTATTACACCCTATATTATCAATATAACATGCATTATTACCCATATTATACGGTTATTATCGTCAGAACTATAATGAATATACTTATTACTCCCAATATTATCAATATAACATACACTATTACCGATATTATGCAGTTATTATCGTCAGAACTATAATAAATATACTTATTACTCCCAATATTATCAATATAATATGCATTATTACCCATATTACACTGTTATTAACGTCAGAACTATAATAAATATACTTATTACTCCCAATATTATCAATATAACATGCATTATTACCCATATTATGCAGTTATTATCGCCAGAAATATAATAATTATACTTATTACTCCCAATATTATCAATATAACATGCATTATTACCAATATTATGCAGTTATTATCGCCAGAACTATAATAATTATACTTATTACTCCTAATTTTATCAATATAACATCCATTATTACCCATATCATTCAGTTATTATCGCTAGAACTACAATAACTAAACTTATTACTCCCAATATTATCAATATAACATGCATTATTACCCATATTATACTGTTATTATCGTCAGAACTGTAATAAATATACTTATTACTCCCAATATTATCAATATAACATGCATTATTACCCATATTATGCAGTTATTATCGCTCGAACTATAATAATTATACTTATTACTTTTATTATTATCAATATAACATGCACTATTACCCATATTATGCAGTTATTATCGCCAGAAATATAATAATTATACTTATTACTCCCAATATTATCAATATAACATGCATTATTACCCCTATTATGCAGTTATTATCGCTAAAACTATAATAGTTTTACTTGTTTCTTATATTATTATCAGTACAACATGCATTAATACCCATATTATGCAGTTATTATCGCCAGAAATATAATAATTATACTTATTACTCCCAATATTATCAATATAACATGCATTATTACCCCTATTATGCAGTTATTATCGCTAAAACTATAATAGTTTTACTTGTTTCTTATATTATTATCAGTACAACATGCATTATTACCCATATTATGCAGTTATTATCGCCAGAAATATAATAATTATACTTATTACTCCCAATATTATCAATATAACATGCATTATTACCCATATTATGTAGTTACTATCGCCAGAAATATAATAGTTATACTTATTACTCCTAATTTTATCAATATAACATGCATTATTACCCATATTATGCAGTTATTATCGCTAGAAATATAATAATTATACATATTACTCCCAATATTATCAATATAACATGCATTATTACCCATATTATACTGTTATTATCGTCAGAACTATAATAAATATACTTATTACTCCCAATATTATCAATATAACATCAATTATTACCAATATTATGCAGTTATTATCGCCAGAACTATAATAATTATACTTATTACTCCTAATTTTATCAATATAACATGCATTATTACCCATATCATTCAGTTATTATCGCTAGAACTACAATAATTATACTTATTACTCCCAATATTATCAATATAACATGCATTATTACCCATATTATACGGTTATTATCGTCAGAACTATAATGAATATACTTATTACTCCCAATATTATCAATATAACATACACTATTACCGATATTATGCAGTTATTATCGTCAGAACTATAATAAATATACTTATTACTCCCAATATTATCAATATAACATGCATTATTACCCATATTAGGCAGTTATTATCGTCAGAACTATAATAAATATACTTATTACTCCCAATATTATCAATATAACATGCATTATTACCCATATTATGCAGTTATTATCGCCAGAAATATAATAATTATACTTATTACTCCCAATATTATCAATATAACATGCATTATTACCAATATTATGCAGTTATTATCGCCAGAACTATAATAATTATACCTATTACTCCCAATGTTATCAATATAACATGCATTATTACCAATATTATGCAGTTATTATCGCCAGAACTATAATAATTATACTTATTACTCCTAATTTTATCAATATAACATGCATTATTACCCATATCATTCAGTTATTATCGCTAGAACTACAATAATTATACTTATTACTCCCAATATTATCAATATAACATGCATTATTACCCATATTATACGGTTATTATCGTCAGAACTATAATGAATATACTTATTACTCCCAATATTATCAATATAACATACACTATTACCGATATTATGCAGTTATTATCGTCAGAACTATAATAAATATACTTATTACTCCCAATATTATCAATATAATATGCACTATTACCCATATTACACTGTTATTAACGTCAGAACTATAATAAATATACTTATTACTCCCAATATTATCAATATAACATGCATTATTACCCATATTATGCAGTTATTATCGCCAGAAATATAATAATTATACCTATTACTCCCAATATTATCAATATAACATGCATTATTACCCATATTATGCAGTTATTATCGCTAAAACTATAATAGTTTTACTTGTTTCTTATATTATTATCAGTACAACATGCATTATTACCCATATTATGCAGTTATTATCGCTAGAACTACAATAATTATACATATTACTCCCAATATTATCAATATAACATGCATTATTACCTACATTATGCAGTTACTATCGCCAGAAATATAATAATTATACTTATTACTCCCAATATTATTAATATAACATGCATTATTACCAATATTATGCAGTTGATTTCGCCAGAACTATAATAATTATACTTATTACTCCTAATTTTATCAATATAACATGCATTATTACCCATATCACTCAGTTATTACCGCTAGAACTACAATAATTATACTTATTACTCCCAATATTATCAATATAACATGCATTATTACCCATATTATACGGTTATTATCGTCAGAACTATAATAAATATACTCATTACTCCCAATATTATTAATATAACATACACTATTACCGATATTATGCAGTTATTATCGTCAGAACTATAATAAATATACTTATTACTGCCAATATTATCAATATAACATGCATTATTACCCATATTATACTGTTATTATCGTCAGAACTATAATAAATATACTTATTACTCCCAATATTATCAATATAACATGCATTATTACCCCTATTATGCAGTTATTATCGCTAAAACTATAATAGTTTTACTTGTTTCTTATATTATTATCAGTACAACATGCATTATTACCCATATTATGCCGTTATTATCGCCAGAAATATAATAATTATACTTGTTACTCCCAATATTATCAATATAACATGCATTATTACCAATATTATACAGTTATTATCGCCAGAACTATAATAATTATACTTATTACACCTAATTTTATCAATATAACATGCATTATTACCCATATCATTCAGTTATTATCGCTAGAACTACAATAATTATACTTACTACTCCCAATATTATCAATATAACATGCATTATTACCAATATTATGCAGTTGTTATCGCCAGAACTATAATAATTATACTTATTACTCCTAATTTTATCAATATAACATGCATTATTACCCATATCATTCAGTTATTATCGCTAGAACTACAATAATTATACTTATTACTCCCAATATTATCAATATAACATGCATTATTACCCATATTATAGGGTATTTATCGTCAGAACTATAATGCATATACTTATTACTCCCAATATTATCAATATAACATACACTATTACCCATATTACACTGTTATTATCGTCAGAACTATAATAAATATACTTATTACTCCCAATATTATCAATATAACATGCATTATTACCCATATCATTCAGTTATTATCGCTAGAACTACAATAATTATACTTATTACTCCCAATATTATCAATATAACATGCATTATTACCCATATTATAGGGTATTTATCGTCAGTCCTATGATGAATATACTGATTACTCCCAATATTATCAATATAACATACACTATTACCCATATTACACTGTTATTATCGTCAGAACTATAATAAATATACTTATTACTCCCAATATTATCAATGTAACATGCATTATTACCCATAATATGCAGTTATTATCGCTCGAACTATAATAATTATACTTATTACTTTTATTATTATCAATATAACATGCACTATTACCCATATTATGCAGTTATTATCGCCAGAAATATAATAAATATACTTATTACTCCCAATATTATCAATATAATATGCATTATTACCCATATTATACTGTTATTATCGTCAGAACTATAATAAATATACTTATTACTCCCAATATTATCAATATAACATGCATTATTACCCATATTATGCAGTTATTATCGCCAGAAATATAATAATTATACTTATTACTCCCAATATTATCAATATAACATGCATTATTACCCCTATTATGCAGTTATTATCGCTAAAACTATAATAGTTTTACTTGTTTCTTATATTATTATCAGTACAACATGCATTATTACCCATATTATGCCGTTATTATCGCCAGAAATATAATAATTATACTTGTTACTCCCAATATTATCAATATAACATGCATTATTACCAATATTATACAGTTATTATCGCCAGAACTATAATAATTATACTTATTACACCTAATTTTATCAATATAACATGCATTATTACCCATATCATTCAGTTATTATCGCTAGAACTACAATAATTATACTTACTACTCCCAATATTATCAATATAACATGCATTATTACCAATATTATGCAGTTGTTATCGCCAGAACTATAATAATTATACTTATTACTCCTAATTTTATCAATATAACATGCATTATTATCCATATCATTCAGTTATTATCGCTAGAACTACAATAATTATACTTATTACTCCCAATATTATCAATATAACATGCATTATTACCCATATTATAGGGTATTTATCGTCAGTCCTATGATGAATATACTGATTACTCCCAATATTATCAATATAACATACACTATTACCCATATTACACTGTTATTATCGTCAGAACTATAATAAATATACTTATTACTCCCAATATTATCAATGTAACATGCATTATTACCCATAATATGCAGTTATTATCGCTCGAACTATAATAATTATACTTATTACTTTTATTATTATCAATATAACATGCACTATTACCCATATTATGCAGTTATTATCGCCAGAAATATAATAAATATACTTATTACTCCCAATATTATCAATATAATATGCATTATTACCCATATTACACTGTTATTAACGTCAGAACTATAATAAATATACTTATTACTCCCAATATTATCAATATAACATGCATTATTACCCATATTATGCAGTTATTATCGCCAGAAATATAATAATTATACTTAGTACTCCCAATATTATCAATATAACATGCATTATTACCAATATTATGCAGTTATTATCGCCAGAACTATAATAATTATACTTATTACTCCTAATTTTATCAATATAACATCCATTATTACCCATATCATTCAGTTATTATCGCTAGAACTACAATAACTATACTTATTACTCCCAATATTATCAATATAACATGCATTATTACCCATATTATACTGTTATTATCGTCAGAACTGTAATAAATATACTTATTACTCCCAATATTATCAATATAACATGCATTATTACCCATATTATGCAGTTATTATCGCTCGAACTATAATAATTATACTTATTACTTTTATTATTATCAATATAACATGCACTATTACCCATATTATGCAGTTATTATCGCCAGAAATATAATAATTATACTTATTACTCCCAATATTATCAATATAACATGCATTATTACCCCTATTATGCAGTTATTATCTCTAAAACTATAATAGTTTTACTTGTTTCTTATATTATTATCAGTACAACATGCATTAATACCCATATTATGCAGTTATTATCGCCAGAAATATAATAATTATACTTATTACTCCCAATATTATCAATATAACATGCATTATTACCCCTATTATGCAGTTATTATCGCTAAAACTATAATAGTTTTACTTGTTTCTTATATTATTATCAGTGCAACATGCATTATTACCCATATTATGCAGTTATTATCGCCAGAAATATAATAATTATACTTATTACTCCCAATATTATCAATATAACATGCATTATTACCCATATTATGTAGTTACTATCGCCAGAAATATAATAGTTATACTTATTACTCCTAATTTTATCAATATAACATGCATTATTACCCATATCATTCAGTTATTATCGCTAGAACTACAATAATTATACATATTACTCCCAATATTATCAATATAACATGCATTATTACCCACATTATGCAGTTATTATCGCCAGTAATATAATAATTATACTTATTACTCCCAATACTAGCAATATAACATGCATTATTACCAATATTATGCAGTTGTTATCGCCAGAACTATAATAATTATACTTATTACTCCTAATTTTATCAATATAACATGCATTATTACCCATATCATTCAGTTATTATCGCTAGAACTACAATAATTATGCTTATTACTCCCAATATTATCAATATAACATGCATTATTACCCATATTATAGGGTATTTATCGTCAGAACTATAATGAATATACTTATTACTCCCAATATTATCAATATAACATGCATTATTACCAATATTATGCAGTTATTATCGCCAGAACTATAATAATTATACCTATTACTCCCAATATTATCAATATAACATGCATTATTACCAATATTATGCAGTTATTATCGCCAGAACTATAATAATTATACTTATTACTTTTATTATTATCAATATAACATGCACTATTACCCATATTATGCAGTTATTATCGCTAGAAATATAATAATTATACTTATTACTCCCAATATTATCAATATAACATGCATTATTACCCATATTATACTGTTATTATCGTCAGAACTATAATAAATATACTTATTACTCCCAATATTATCAATATAACATCCATTATTACCAATATTATACAGTTACTATCGCTAGCACTATAATAATTATACTTATTACTCCTCATTTTATCATTATAACATGCATTATTACCCTAATTATGCAGTTATTATTGCTAGAACTATGATAATTGTACTTATTACTCCTAATTTTATCAATATAACATGCATTATTACCCATATCATTCAGTTATTATCGCTAGAACTACAATAATTATACATATTACTCCCAATATTATCAATATAACATGCATTATTACCAATGTCATTCAGTTATTATCGCTAGAACTACAATAATTATACATATTACTCCCAATATTATCAATATAACATGCATTATTACCCATATTATGCAGTTATTATCGCCAGAAATATAATAATTATACTTATTACTCCCAATATTATCAATATAACATGCATTATTACCCCTATTATGCAGTTATTATCGCTAAAACTATAATAGTTTTACTTGTTTCTTATATTATTATCAGTACAACATGCATTATTACCCATATTATGCAGTTATTATCGCCAGAAATATAATAATTATACTTATTACTCCCAATATTATCAATATAACATGCATTATTACCCATATTATGTAGTTACTATCGCCAGAAATATAATAGTTATACTTATTACTCCTAATTTTATCAATATAACATGCATTATTACCCATATCATTCAGTTATTATCGCTAGAACTACAATAATTATACATGTTACTCCCAATATTATCAATATAACATGCATTATTACCCACATTATGCAGTTATTATCGCCAGTAATATAATAATTATACTTATTACTCCCAATATTATCAATATAACATGCATTATTACCAATATTATGCAGTTGTTATCGCCAGAACTATAATAATTATACTTATTACTCCTAATTTTATCAATATAACATGCATTATTACCCATAGCATTCAGTTATTATCGCTAGAACTACAATAATTATGCTTATTACTCCCAATATTATCAATATAACATGCATTATTACCCATATTATAGGGTATTTATCGTCAGAATTATAATGAATATACTTATTACTCCCAATATTATCAATATAACATGCATTATTACCAATATTATGCAGTTATTATCGCCAGAACTATAATAATTATACCTATTACACCCAATATTATCAATATAACATGCATTATTACCAATATTATGCAGTTATTATCGCCAGAACTATAATAATTATACTTATTACTTTTATTATTATCAATATAACATGCACTATTACCCATATTATGCAGTTATTATCGCTAGAAATATAATAATTATACATATTACTCCCAATATTATCAATATAACATGCATTATTACCCATATTATACTGTTATTATCGTCAGAACTATAATAAATATACTTATTACTCCCAATATTATCAATATAACATCAATTATTACCAATATTATGCAGTTATTATCGCCAGAACTATAATAATTATACTTATTACTCCTAATTTTATCAATATAACATGCATTATTACCCATATCATTCAGTTATTATCGCTAGAACTACAATAATTATACTTATTACTCCCAATATTATCAATATAACATGCATTATTACCCATATTATACGGTTATTATCGTCAGAACTATAATGAATATACTTATTACTCCCAATATTATCAATATAACATACACTATTACCGATATTATGCAGTTATTATCGTCAGAACTATAATAAATATACTTATTACTCCCAATATTATCAATATAACATGCATTATTACCCATATTAGGCAGTTATTATCGTCAGAACTATAATAAATATACTTATTACTCCCAATATTATCAATATAACATGCATTATTACCCATATTATGCAGTTATTATCGCCAGAAATATAATAATTATACTTATTACTCCCAATATTATCAATATAACATGCATTATTACCAATATTATGCAGTTATTATCGCCAGAACTATAATAATTATACCTATTACTCCCAATGTTATCAATATAACATGCATTATTACCAATATTATGCAGTTATTATCGCCAGAACTATAATAATTATACTTATTACTCCTAATTTTATCAATATAACATGCATTATTACCCATATCATTCAGTTATTATCGCTAGAACTACAATAATTATACTTATTACTCCCAATATTATCAATATAACATGCATTATTACCCATATTATACGGTTATTATCGTCAGAACTATAATGAATATACTTATTACTCCCAATATTATCAATATAACATACACTATTACCGATATTATGCAGTTATTATCGTCAGAACTATAATAAATATACTTATTACTCCCAATATTATCAATATAATATGCACTATTACCCATATTACACTGTTATTAACGTCAGAACTATAATAAATATACTTATTACTCCCAATATTATCAATATAACATGCATTATTACCCATATTATGCAGTTATTATCGCCAGAAATATAATAATTATACCTATTACTCCCAATATTATCAATATAACATGCATTATTACCCATATTATGCAGTTATTATCGCTAAAACTATAATAGTTTTACTTGTTTCTTATATTATTATCAGTACAACATGCATTATTACCCATATTATGCAGTTATTATCGCTAGAACTACAATAATTATACATATTACTCCCAATATTATCAATATAACATGCATTATTACCTACATTATGCAGTTACTATCGCCAGAAATATAATAATTATACTTATTACTCCCAATATTATTAATATAACATGCATTATTACCAATATTATGCAGTTGATTTCGCCAGAACTATAATAATTATACTTATTACTCCTAATTTTATCAATATAACATGCATTATTACCCATATCACTCAGTTATTACCGCTAGAACTACAATAATTATACTTATTACTCCCAATATTATCAATATAACATGCATTATTACCCATATTATACGGTTATTATCGTCAGAACTATAATAAATATACTCATTACTCCCAATATTATTAATATAACATACACTATTACCGATATTATGCAGTTATTATCGTCAGAACTATAATAAATATACTTATTACTGCCAATATTATCAATATAACATGCATTATTACCCATATTATACTGTTATTATCGTCAGAACTATAATAAATATACTTATTACTCCCAATATTATCAATATAACATGCATTATTACCCCTATTATGCAGTTATTATCGCTAAAACTATAATAGTTTTACTTGTTTCTTATATTATTATCAGTACAACATGCATTATTACCCATATTATGCCGTTATTATCGCCAGAAATATAATAATTATACTTGTTACTCCCAATATTATCAATATAACATGCATTATTACCAATATTATACAGTTATTATCGCCAGAACTATAATAATTATACTTATTACACCTAATTTTATCAATATAACATGCATTATTACCCATATCATTCAGTTATTATCGCTAGAACTACAATAATTATACTTACTACTCCCAATATTATCAATATAACATGCATTATTACCAATATTATGCAGTTGTTATCGCCAGAACTATAATAATTATACTTATTACTCCTAATTTTATCAATATAACATGCATTATTACCCATATCATTCAGTTATTATCGCTAGAACTACAATAATTATGCTTATTACTCCCAATATTATCAATATAACATGCATTATTACCCATATTATAGGGTATTTATCGTCAGAACTATAATGAATATACTTATTACTCCCAATATTATCAATATAACATGCATTATTACCAATATTATGCAGTTATTATCGCCAGAACTATAATAATTATACCTATTACTCCCAATATTATCAATATAACATGCATTATTACCAATATTATGCAGTTATTATCGCCAGAACTATAATAATTATACTTATTACTTTTATTATTATCAATATAACATGCACTATTACCCATATTATGCAGTTATTATCGCTAGAAATATAATAATTATACTTATTACTCCCAATATTATCAATATAACATGCATTATTACCCATATTATACTGTTATTATCGTCAGAACTATAATAAATATACTTATTACTCCCAAAATTATCAATATAACATCCATTATTACCAATATTATACAGTTACTATCGCTAGCACTATAATAATTATACTTATTACTCCTCATTTTATCATTATAACATGCATTATTACCCTAATTATGCAGTTATTATTGCTAGAACTATGATAATTGTACTTATTACTCCTAATTTTATCAATATAACATGCATTATTACCCATATCATTCAGTTATTATCGCTAGAACTACAATAATTATACATATTACTCCCAATATTATCAATATAACATGCATTATTACCAATATCATTCAGTTATTATCGCTAGAACTACAATAATTATACATATTACTCCCAATATTATCAATATAACATGCATTATTACCCATATTATGCAGTTATTGTCGCCAGAACTATAATAATTATACTTATTACTCCTAATTTTATCAATATAACATGCATTATTACCCATATCATTCAGTTATTATCGCTAGAACTACAATAATTATACTTATTACTCCCAATATTATCAATATAACATGCATTATTACCCATATTATACGGTTATTATCGTCAGAACTATAATGAACATACTTATTACTCCCAATATTATCAATATAACATACACTATTACCGATATTATGCAGTTATTATCGTCAGAACTATAATAAATATACTTATTACTCCCAATATTATCAATATAATATGCATTATTACCCATATTACACTGTTATTAACGTCAGAACTATAATAAATATACTTGTTACTCCCAATATTATCAATATAACATGCATTATTACCCATATTATGCAGTTATTATCGCCAGAAATATAATAATTATACTTATTACTCCCAATATTATCAATATAACATGCATTATTACCAATATTATGCAGTTATTATCGCCAGAACTATAATAATTATACTTATTACTCCTAATTTTATCAATATAACATCCATTATTACCCATATCATTCAGTTATTATCGCTAGAACTACAATAACTATACTTATTACTCCCAATATTATCAATATAACATGCATTATTACCCATATTATGCAGTTATTATCGACAGAAATATAATAATTATACTTATTACTCCCAATATTATCAATATAACATGCATTATTACCAATATTATGCAGTTATTATCGCCAGAACTATAATAATTATACTTATTACTCCTAATTTTATCGATATAACATGCATTATTACCCATATCATTCAGTTATTATCGCTAGAACTACAATAACTATACTTATTACTCCCAATATTATCAATATAACATGCATTATTACCCATATTATGCAGTTATTATCGCCAGAAATATAATAATTATACTTATTACTCCCAATATTATCAATATAACATGCATTATTACCAATATTATGCAGTTATTATCGCCAGAACTATAATAATTATACTTATTACTCCTAATTTTATCAATATAACATCCATTATTACCCATATCATTCAGTTATTATCGCTAGAACTACAATAACTATACTTATTACTCCCAATATTATCAATATAACATGCATTATTACCCATATTATGCAGTTATTATCGACAGAAATATAATAATTATACTTATTACTCCCAATATTATCAATATAACATGCATTATTACCAATATTATGCAGTTATTATCGCCAGAACTATAATAATTATACTTATTACTCCTAATTTTATCAATATAACATCCATTATTACCCATATCATTCAGTTATTATCGCTAGAACTACAATAACTATACTTATTACTCCCAATATTATCAATATAACATGCATTATTACCCATATTATACTGTTATTATCGTCAGAACTGTAATAAATATACTTATTACTCCCAATGTTATCAATATAACATGCATTATTACCCATATTATGCAGTTATTATCGCTCGAACTATAATAATTATACTTATTACTTTTATTATTATCAATATAACATGCACTATTACCCATATTATGCAATTATTATCGCCAGAAATATAATAATTATACTTATTACTCCCAATATTATCAATATAACATGCATTATTACCCCTATTATGCAGTTATTATCGCTAAAACTATAATAGTTTTACTTGTTTCTTATATTATTATCAGTACAACATGCATTAATACCCATATTATGCAGTTATTATCGCCAGAAATATAATAATTATACTTATTACTCCCAATATTATCAATATAACATGCATTATTACCCCTATTATGCAGTTATTATCGCTAAAACTATAATAGTTTTACTTGTTTCTTATATTATTATCAGTACAACATGCATTATTACCCATATTATGCAGTTATTATCGCCAGAAATATAATAATTATACTTATTACTCCCAATATTATCAATATAACATGCATTATTACCCATATTATGTAGTTACTATCGCCAGAAATATAATAGTTATACTTATTACTCCTAATTTTATCAATATAACATGCATTATTACCCATATCATTCAGTTATTATCGCTAGAACTACAATAATTATACATATTACTCCCAATATTATCAATATAACATGCATTATTACCCACATTATGCAGTTATTATCGCCAGTAATATAATAATTATACTTATTACTCCCAATATTATCAATATAACATGCATTATTACCAATATTATGCAGTTGTTATCGCCAGAACTATAATAATTATACTTATTACTCCTAATTTTATCAATATAACATGCATTATTACCCATATCATTCAGTTATTATCGCTAGAACTACAATAATTATGCTTATTACTCCCAATATTATCAATATAACATGCATTATTACCCATATTATAGGGTATTTATCGTCAGAACTATAATGAATATACTTATTACTCCCAATATTATCAATATAACATGCATTATTACCAATATTATGCAGTTATTATCGCCAGAACTATAATAATTATACCTATTACTCCCAATATTATCAATATAACATGCATTATTACCAATATTATGCAGTTATTATCGCCAGAACTATAATAATTATACTTATTACTTTTATTATTATCAATATAACATGCACTATTACCCATATTATGCAGTTATTATCGCTAGAAATATAATAATTATACTTATTACTCCCAATATTATCAATATAACATGCATTATTACCCATATTATACTGTTATTATCGTCAGAACTGTAATAAATATACTTATTACTCCCAATATTATCAATATAACATGCATTATTACCCATATTATGCAGTTATTATCGCTCGAACTATAATAATTATACTTATTACTTTTATTATTATCAATATAACATGCACTATTACCCATATTATGCAATTATTATCGCCAGAAATATAATAATTATACTTATTACTCCCAATATTATCAATATAACATGCATTATTACCCCTATTATGCAGTTATTATCGCTAAAACTATAATAGTTTTACTTGTTTCTTATATTATTATCAGTACAACATGCATTAATACCCATATTATGCTGTTATTATCGCCAGAAATATAATAATTATACTTATTACTCCCAATATTATCAATATAACATGCATTATTACCCCTATTATGCAGTTATTATCGCTAAAACTATAATAGTTTTACTTGTTTCTTATATTATTATCAGTACAACATGCATTATTACCCATATTATGCAGTTATTACCGCCAGAAATATAATAATTATACTTATAACTCCCAATATTATCAATATAACATGCATTATTACCCATATTATGTAGTTACTATCGCCAGAAATATAATAGTTATACTTATTACTCCTAATTTTATCAATATAACATGCATTATTACCCATATCATTCAGTTATTATCGCTAGAACTACAATAATTATACATATTACTCCCGATATTATCAATATAACATGCATTATTACCCACATTATGCAGTTATTATCGCCAGTAATATAATAATTATACTTATTACTCCCAATATTATCAATATAACATGCATTATTACCAATATTATGCAGTTGTTATCGCCAGAACTATAATAATTATACTTATTACTCCTAATTTTATCAATATAACATGCATTATTACCCATATCATTCAGTTATTATCGCTAGAACTACAATAATTATGCTTATTACTCCCAATATTATCAATATAACATGCATTATTACCCATATTATAGGGTATTTATCGTCAGAACTATAATGAATATACTTATTACTCCCAATGTTATCAATATAACATGCATTATTACCAATATTATGCAGTTATTATCGCCAGAACTATAATAATTATACCTATTACTCCCAATATTATCAATATAACATGCATTATTACCAATATTATGCAGTTATTATCGCCAGAACTATAATAATTATACTTATTACTTTTATTATTATCAATATAACATGCACTATTACCCATATCATTCAGTTATTATCGCTAGAACTACAATAACTATACTTATTACTCCCAATATTATCAATATAACATGCATTATTACCCATATTATGCAGTTATTATCGCCAGAAATATAATAATTATACTTATTACTCCCAATATTATCAATATAACATGCATTATTACCAATATTATGCAGTTATTATCGCCAGAACTATAATAATTATACTTATTACTCCTAATTTTATCAATATAACATCCATTATTACCCATATCATTCAGTTATTATCGCTAGAACTACAATAACTATACTTATTACTCCCAATATTATCAATATAACATGCATTATTACCCATATTATGCAGTTATTATCGACAGAAATATAATAATTATACTTATTACTCCCAATATTATCAATATAACATGCATTATTACCAATATTATGCAGTTATTATCGCCAGAACTATAATAATTATACTTATTACTCCTAATTTTATCAATATAACATCCATTATTACCCATATCATTCAGTTATTATCGCTAGAACTACAATAACTATACTTATTACTCCCAATATTATCAATATAACATGCATTATTACCCATATTATACTGTTATTATCGTCAGAACTGTAATAAATATACTTATTACTCCCAATGTTATCAATATAACATGCATTATTACCCATATTATGCAGTTATTATCGCTCGAACTATAATAATTATACTTATTACTTTTATTATTATCAATATAACATGCACTATTACCCATATTATGCAATTATTATCGCCAGAAATATAATAATTATACTTATTACTCCCAATATTATCAATATAACATGCATTATTACCCCTATTATGCAGTTATTATCGCTAAAACTATAATAGTTTTACTTGTTTCTTATATTATTATCAGTACAACATGCATTAATACCCATATTATGCAGTTATTATCGCCAGAAATATAATAATTATACTTATTACTCCCAATATTATCAATATAACATGCATTATTACCCCTATTATGCAGTTATTATCGCTAAAACTATAATAGTTTTACTTGTTTCTTATATTATTATCAGTACAACATGCATTATTACCCATATTATGCAGTTATTATCGCCAGAAATATAATAATTATACTTATTACTCCCAATATTATCAATATAACATGCATTATTACCCATATTATGTAGTTACTATCGCCAGAAATATAATAGTTATACTTATTACTCCTAATTTTATCAATATAACATGCATTATTACCCATATCATTCAGTTATTATCGCTAGAACTACAATAATTATACATATTACTCCCAATATTATCAATATAACATGCATTATTACCCACATTATGCAGTTATTATCGCCAGTAATATAATAATTATACTTATTACTCCCAATATTATCAATATAACATGCATTATTACCAATATTATGCAGTTGTTATCGCCAGAACTATAATAATTATACTTATTACTCCTAATTTTATCAATATAACATGCATTATTACCCATATCATTCAGTTATTATCGCTAGAACTACAATAATTATGCTTATTACTCCCAATATTATCAATATAACATGCATTATTACCCATATTATAGGGTATTTATCGTCAGAACTATAATGAATATACTTATTACTCCCAATATTATCAATATAACATGCATTATTACCAATATTATGCAGTTATTATCGCCAGAACTATAATAATTATACCTATTACTCCCAATATTATCAATATAACATGCATTATTACCAATATTATGCAGTTATTATCGCCAGAACTATAATAATTATACTTATTACTTTTATTATTATCAATATAACATGCACTATTACCCATATTATGCAGTTATTATCGCTAGAAATATAATAATTATACTTATTACTCCCAATATTATCAATATAACATGCATTATTACCCATATTATACTGTTATTATCGTCAGAACTGTAATAAATATACTTATTACTCCCAATATTATCAATATAACATGCATTATTACCCATATTATGCAGTTATTATCGCTCGAACTATAATAATTATACTTATTACTTTTATTATTATCAATATAACATGCACTATTACCCATATTATGCAATTATTATCGCCAGAAATATAATAATTATACTTATTACTCCCAATATTATCAATATAACATGCATTATTACCCCTATTATGCAGTTATTATCGCTAAAACTATAATAGTTTTACTTGTTTCTTATATTATTATCAGTACAACATGCATTAATACCCATATTATGCTGTTATTATCGCCAGAAATATAATAATTATACTTATTACTCCCAATATTATCAATATAACATGCATTATTACCCCTATTATGCAGTTATTATCGCTAAAACTATAATAGTTTTACTTGTTTCTTATATTATTATCAGTACAACATGCATTATTACCCATATTATGCAGTTATTACCGCCAGAAATATAATAATTATACTTATAACTCCCAATATTATCAATATAACATGCATTATTACCCATATTATGTAGTTACTATCGCCAGAAATATAATAGTTATACTTATTACTCCTAATTTTATCAATATAACATGCATTATTACCCATATCATTCAGTTATTATCGCTAGAACTACAATAATTATACATATTACTCCCGATATTATCAATATAACATGCATTATTACCCACATTATGCAGTTATTATCGCCAGTAATATAATAATTATACTTATTACTCCCAATATTATCAATATAACATGCATTATTACCAATATTATGCAGTTGTTATCGCCAGAACTATAATAATTATACTTATTACTCCTAATTTTATCAATATAACATGCATTATTACCCATATCATTCAGTTATTATCGCTAGAACTACAATAATTATGCTTATTACTCCCAATATTATCAATATAACATGCATTATTACCCATATTATAGGGTATTTATCGTCAGAACTATAATGAATATACTTATTACTCCCAATGTTATCAATATAACATGCATTATTACCAATATTATGCAGTTATTATCGCCAGAACTATAATAATTATACCTATTACTCCCAATATTATCAATATAACATGCATTATTACCAATATTATGCAGTTATTATCGCCAGAACTATAATAATTATACTTATTACTTTTATTATTATCAATATAACATGCACTATTACCCATATTATGCAGTTATTATCGCTAGAAATATAATAATTATACTTATTACTCCCAATATTATCAATATAACATGCATTATTACCCATATTATACTGTTATTATCGTCAGAACTATAATAAATATACTTATTACTCCCAATATTATCAATATAACATCCATTATTACCAATATTATACAGTTACTATCGCTAGCACTATAATAATTATACTTATTACTCCTCATTTTATCATTATAACATGCATTATTACCCTAATTATGCAGTTATTATTGCTAGAACTATGATAATTGTACTTATTACTCCTAATTTTATCAATATAACATGCATTATTACCCATATCATTCAGTTATTATCGCTAGAACTACAATAATTATACATATTACTCCCAATATTATCAATATAACATGCATTATTACCCATATTATGCAGTTATTGTCGCCAGAAATATAATAATTATACTTATTACTCCTAATTTTATCAATATAACATGCACTATTACCCATATCATTCAGTTATTATCGCTAGAACTACAATAATTATACATATTACTCCCAATATTATCAATATAACATGCATTATTACCAATATTATGCAGTTGTTATCGCCAGAACTATAATAATTATACTTATTACTCCTAATTTTATCAATATAACATGCATTATTACCCATATCATTCAGTTATTATCGCTAGAACTACAATAATTATGCTTATTACTCCCAATATTATCAATATAACATGCATTATTACCCATATTATAGGGTATTTATCGTCAGAACTATAATGAATATACTTATTACTCCCAATATTATCAATATAACATGCATTATTACCAATATTATGCAGTTATTATCGCCAGAACTATAATAATTATACTTATTACTTTTATTATTATCAATATAACATGCACTATTACCCATATTATGCAGTTATTATCGCTAGAAATATAATAATTATACTTATTACTCCCAATATTATCAATATAACATGCATTATTACCCATATTATACTGTTATTATCGTCAGAACTGTAATAAATATACTTATTACTCCCAATATTATCAATATAACATACACTATTACCGATATTATGCAGTTATTATCGTCAGAACTATAATAAATATACTTATTACTCCCAATATTATCAATATAACATGCATTATTACCCATATTAGGCAGTTATTATCGTCAGAACTATAATAAATATACTTATTACTCCCAATATTATCAATATAACATGCATTATTACCCATATTATGCAGTTATTATCGCCAGAAATATAATAATTATACTTATTACTCCCAATATTATCAATATAACATGCATTATTACCAATATTATGCAGTTATTATCGCCAGAACTATAATAATTATACCTATTACTCCCAATGTTATCAATATAACATGCATTATTACCAATATTATGCAGTTATTATCGCCAGAACTATAATAATTATACTTATTACTCCTAATTTTATCAATATAACATGCATTATTACCCATATCATTCAGTTATTATCGCTAGAACTACAATAATTATACTTATTACTCCCAATATTATCAATATAACATGCATTATTACCCATATTATACGGTTATTATCGTCAGAACTACAATGAATATACTTATTACTCCCAATATTATCAATATAACATGCATTATTACCCATATTATACTGTTATTATCGTCAGAACTGTAATAAATATACTTATTACTCCCAATATTATCAATATAACATACATTATTACCCATATTATGCAGTTATTATCGCTCGAACTATAATAATTATACTTATTACTTTTATTATTATCAATATAACATGCACTATTACCCATATTATGCAGTTATTATCGCCAGAAATATAATAATTATACTTATTACTCCCAATATTATCAATATAACATGCATTATTACCCCTATTATGCAGTTATTATCGCTAAAACTATAATAGTTTTACTTGTTTCTTATATTATTATCAGTACAACATGCATTATTACCCATATTATGCAGTTATTATCGCCAGAAATATAATAATTATACTTATTACTCCCAGTATTATCAATATAACATGCATTATTACCCATATTATGTAGTTACTATCGCCAGAAATATAATAGTTATACTTATTACTCCTAATTTTATCAATATAACATGCATTATTACCCATATCATTCAGTTATTATCGCTAGAACTACAATAATTATACATATTACTCCCAATATTATCAATATAACATGCATTATTACCCACATTATGCAGTTATTATCGCCAGTAATATAATAATTATACTTATTACTCCCAATATTATCAATATAACATGCATTATTACCAATATTATGCAGTTGTTATCGCCAGAACTATAATAATTATACTTATTACTCCTAATTTTATCAATATAACATGCATTATTACCCATATCATTCAGTTATTATCGCTAGAACTACAATAATTATGCTTATTACTCCCAATATTATCAATATAACATGCATTATTACCCATATTATAGGGTATTTATCGTCAGAACTATAATGAATATACTTATTACTCCCAATATTATCAATATAACATGCATTATTACCAATATTATGCAGTTATTATCGCCAGAACTATAATAATTATACCTATTACTCCCAATATTATCAATATAACATGCATTATTACCAATATTATGCAGTTATTATCGCCAGAACTATAATAATTATACTTATTACTTTTATTATTATCAATATAACATGCACTATTACCCATATTATGCAGTTATTATCGCTAGAAATATAATAATTATACTTATTACTCCCAATATTATCAATATAACATGCATTATTACCCATATTATACGGTTATTATCGTCAGAACTACAATGAATATACTTATTACTCCCAATATTATCAATATAACATGCATTATTACCCATATTATACTGTTATTATCGTCAGAACTGTAATAAATATACTTATTACTCCCAATATTATCAATATAACATGCATTATTACCCATATTATGCAGTTATTATCGCTCGAACTATAATAATTATACTTATTACTTTTATTATTATCAATATAACATGCACTATTACCCATATTATGCAGTTATTATCGCCAGAAATATAATAATTATACTTATTACTCCCAATATTATCAATATAACATGCATTATTACCCCTATTATGCAGTTATTATCGCTAAAACTATAATAGTTTTACTTGTTTCTTATATTATTATCAGTACAACATGCATTATTACCCATATTATGCAGTTATTATCGCCAGAAATATAATAATTATACTTATTACTCCCAGTATTATCAATATAACATGCATTATTACCCATATTATGTAGTTACTATCGCCAGAAATATAATAGTTATACTTATTACTCCTAATTTTATCAATATAACATGCATTATTACCCATATCATTCAGTTATTATCGCTAGAACTACAATAATTATACATATTACTCCCAATATTATCAATATAACATGCATTATTACCCACATTATGCAGTTATTATCGCCAGTAATATAATAATTATACTTATTACTCCCAATATTATCAATATAACATGCATTATTACCAATATTATGCAGTTGTTATCGCCAGAACTATAATAATTATACTTATTACTCCTAATTTTATCAATATAACATGCATTATTACCCATATCATTCAGTTATTATCGCTAGAACTACAATAATTATGCTTATTACTCCCAATATTATCAATATAACATGCATTATTACCCATATTATAGGGTATTTATCGTCAGAACTATAATGAATATACTTATTACTCCCAATATTATCAATATAACATGCATTATTACCAATATTATGCAGTTATTATCGCCAGAACTATAATAATTATACCTATTACTCCCAATATTATCAATATAACATGCATTATTACCAATATTATGCAGTTATTATCGCCAGAACTATAATAATTATACTTATTACTTTTATTATTATCAATATAACATGCACTATTACCCATATTATGCAGTTATTATCGCTAGAAATATAATAATTATACTTATTACTCCCAATATTATCAATATAACATGCATTATTACCCATATTATACGGTTATTATCGTCAGAACTACAATGAATATACTTATTACTCCCAATATTATCAATATAACATGCATTATTACCCATATTATACTGTTATTATCGTCAGAACTGTAATAAATATACTTATTACTCCCAATATTATCAATATAACATGCATTATTACCCATATTATGCAGTTATTATCGCTCGAACTATAATAATTATACTTATTACTTTTATTATTATCAATATAACATGCACTATTACCCATATTATGCAGTTATTATCGCCAGAAATATAATAATTATACTTATTACTCCCAATATTATCAATATAACATGCATTATTACCCCTATTATGCAGTTATTATCGCTAAAACTATAATAGTTTTACTTGTTTCTTATATTATTATCAGTACAACATGCATTATTACCCATATTATGCAGTTATTATCGCCAGAAATATAATAATTATACTTATTACTCCCAGTATTATCAATATAACATGCATTATTACCCATATTATGTAGTTACTATCGCCAGAAATATAATAGTTATACTTATTACTCCTAATTTTATCAATATAACATGCATTATTACCCACATTATGCAGTTATTATCGCCAGTAATATAATAATTATACTTATTACTCCCAATATTATCAATATAACATGCATTATTACCAATATTATGCAGTTGTTATCGCCAGAACTATAATAATTATACTTATTACTCCTAATTTTATCAATATAACATGCATTATTACCCATATCATTCAGTTATTATCGCTAGAACTACAATAATTATGCTTATTACTCCCAATATTATCAATATAACATGCATTATTACCCATATTATATGGTATTTATCGTCAGAACTATAATGAATATACTTATTACTCCCAATATTATCAATATAACATGCATTATTACCAATATTATGCAGTTATTATCGCCAGAACTATAATAATTATACCTATTACTCCCAATATTATCAATATAACATGCATTATTACCAATATTATGCAGTTATTATCGCCAGAACTATAATAATTATACTTATTACTTTTATTATTATCAATATAACATGCACTATTACCCATATTATGCAGTTATTATCGCTAGAAATATAATAATTATACTTATTACTCCCAATATTATCAATATAACATGCATTATTACCCATATTATACTGTTATTATCGTCAGAACTATAATAAATATACTTATTACTCCCAATATTATCAATATAACATCCATTATTACCAATATTATACAGTTACTATCGCTAGCACTATAATAATTATACTTATTACTCCTCATTTTATCATTATAACATGCATTATTACCCTAATTATGCAGTTATTATTGCTACAACTATGATAATTGTACTTATTACTCCTAATTTTATCAATATAACATGCATTATTACCCATATCATTCAGTTATTATCGCTAGAACTACAATAATTATACATATTACTCCCAATATTATCAATATAACATGCATTATTACCAATATCATTCAGTTATTATCGCTAGAACTACAATAATTATACATATTACTCCCAATATTATCAATATAACATGCATTATTACCCATATTATGCAGTTATTGTCGCCAGAAATATAATAATTATACTTATTACTCCTAATTTTATCAATATAACATGCACTATTACCCATATCATTCAGTTATTATCGCTAGAACTACAATAATTATACATATTACTCCCAATATTATCAATATAACATGCATTATTACCCATATTATGCAGTTATTATCGCTAAAACTTTAATAGTTTTACTTGTTTCTTATATTATTATCAGTACAACATGCATTATTACCCATATTATGCAGTTATTATCGCCAGAAATATAATAATTATACTTATTACTCCCAATGTTATCAATATAACATGCATTATTACCAATATTCTGCAGTTATTATCGCCACAACTATAATAATTATACTTATTACTCCTAATTTTATCAATATAACATGCATTATTACCCATATCATTCAGTAATTATCGCTAGAACTACAATAAATATACTTATTACTCCCAATATTATCAATATAACATGCATTATTACCATTATTATGCAGTTATTATCGCCAGAACTATAATAATTATACCTATTACTCCCAATGTTATCAATATAACATGCATTATCACCAATATTATGCAGTTATTATCGCCAGAACTATAATAATTATACTTATTACTCCTAATTTTATCAATATAACATGCATTATTACCCATATCATTCAGTTATTATCGCTAGAACTACAATAATTATACTTATTACTCCCAATATTATCAATATAACATGCATTATTACCCATATTATACGGTTATTATCGTCAGAACTATAATGAACATACTTATTACTCCCAATATTATCAATATAACATACACTATTACCGATATTATGCAGTTATTATCGTCAGAACTATAATAAATATACTTATTACTCCCAATATTATCAATATAATATGCATTATTACCCATATTACACTGTTATTAACGTCAGAACTATAATAAATATACTTATTACTCCCAATATTATCAATATAACATGCATTATTACCCATATTATGCAGTTATTATCGCCAGAACTATAATAATTATACTTATTACTCCTAATTTTATCAATATAACATCCATTATTACCCATATCATTCAGTTATTATCGCTAGAACTACAATAACTATACTTATTACTCCCAATATTATCAATATAACATGCATTATTACCCATATTATGCAGTTATTATCGCCAGAAATATAATAATTATACTTATTACTCCCAATATTATCAATATAACATGCATTATTACCAATATTATGCAGTTATTACCGCCAGAACTATAATAATTATACTTATTACTCCTAATTTTATCAATATAACATCCATTATTACCCATATCATTCAGTTATTATCGCTAGAACTACAATAACTATACTTATTACTCCCAATGTTATCAATATAACATGCATTATTACCCATATTATACTGTTATTATCGTCAGAACTGTAATAAATATACTTATTACTCCCAATATTATCAATATAACATGCATTATTACCCATATTATGCAGTTATTATCGCTCGAACTATAATAATTATACTTATTACTTTTATTATTATCAATATAACATGCACTATTACCCATATTATGCAATTATTATCGCCAGAAATATAATAATTATACTTATTACTCCCAATATTATCAATATAACATGCATTATTACCCCTATTATGCAGTTATTATCGCTAAAACTATAATAGTTTTACTTGTTTCTTATATTATTATCAGTACAACATGCATTAATACCCATATTATGCAGTTATTATCGCCAGAAATATAATAATTATACTTATTACTCCCAATATTATCAATATAACATGCATTGTTACCCCTATTATGCAGTTATTATCGCTAAAACTATAATAGTTTTACTTGTTTCTTATATTATTATCAGTACAACATGCATTATTACCCATATTATGCAGTTATTATCGCCAGAAATATAATAATTATACTTATTACTCCCAATATTATCAATATAACATGCATTATTACCCATATTATGTAGTTACTATCGCCAGAAATATAATAGTTATACTTATTACTCCTAATTTTATCAATATAACATGCATTATTACCCATATCATTCAGTTATTATCGCTAGAACTACAATAATTATACATATTACTCCCAATATTATCAATATAACATGCATTATTACCCACATTATGCAGTTATTATCGCCAGTAATATAATAATTATACTTATTACTCCCAATATTATCAATATAACATGCATTATTACCAATATTATGCAGTTGTTATCGCCAGAACTATAATAATTATACTTATTACTCCTAATTTTATCAATATAACATGCATTATTACCCATATCATTCAGTTATTATCGCTAGAACTACAATAATTATACATATTACTCCCAATATTATCAATATAACATGCATTATTACCCATATTATGCAGTTATTATCGCTAAAACTTTAATAGTTTTACTTGTTTCTTATATTATTATCAGTACAACATGCATTATTACCCATATTATGCAGTTATTATCGCCAGAAATATAATAATTATACTTATTACTCCCAATGTTATCAATATAACATGCGTTATTACCAATATTCTGCAGTTATTATCGCCACAACTATAATAATTATACTTATTACTCCTAATTTTATCAATATAACATGCATTATTACCCATATCATCTAGTAATTATCGCTAGAACTACAATAAATATACTTATTACTCCCAATATTATCAGTATAACATGCATTATTACCCATATTATGCAGCTTTATCGCCAGAACTATAATAATTATACTTATTACTCCTAATTTTATCAATATAACATGCATTATTACCCATATCATTCAGTTATTATCGAGAGAACTATAATAAATATACTTATTACTCCCAATATTATCAATATAACATGCATTATTGCCCATATTATGCAGCCTTATCGCCAGAACTATAATAATTATACTTATTACTCCTAATTTTATCAATATAACATGCATTATTACCCATATCATTCAGTTATTATCGCTAGAACTACAATAATTATACTTATTACTCTCAATATTTTCAATATAACATGCATTATTACCCATATTATATGGTTATTATCGTCACAACTATAATAAATATACTTATTACTCCCAATATTATCAACAAAACATGCATTATAACACATATTATGCAGTTATTATCGCGAGAACTACAATAATTATACTTATTACTCCCAAGATTATCAATATAACATGCACTATTACCCATATTCTACTGTTATTATCGTCAGAACTATAATAAATATACTTATTACTCCCAATATTATCAATATAACATGCATTATTACCCATAGTATGCAGTTATTATCGCCAGAACTATAATAATTATACTTATTACTCCTCATTTTATCAATATAACATGCATTATTACCCTAATTATGCAGTTATTATTGCTAGAACTATGATAATTATACTTATTACTCCCAATATTATCAATATAACATGCATTATTACCCATATTATACTGTTATTATCGTCAGAACTATAATAAATATACTTATTACTCCCAATAGTATCAATATAACATGCATTATTACCCATATTATACGGTTATTATCGTCAGAACTATAATAAATATACTTATTACTCCCAATATTATCAATATAACATGCATTATTACCAATATTATGCAGTTATTATCGCCAGAACTATAATAATTATACCTATTACTCCCAATGTTATCAATATAACATGCATTATTACCAATATTATGCAGTTATTATCGCCAGAACTATAATAATTATACTTATTACTCCTAATTTTATCAATATAACATGCATTATTACCAATATCATTCAGTTATTATCGCTAGAACTACAATAATTATACTTATTACTCCCAATATTATCAATATAACATGCATTATTACCCATATTATACGGTTATTATCGTCAGAACTACAATGAATATACTTATTACTCCCAATATTATCAATATAACATGCATTATTACCCATATTATACTGTTATTATCGTCAGAACTGTAATAAATATACTTATTACTCCCAATATTATCAATATAACATGCATTATTACCCATATTATGCAGTTATTATCGCTCGAACTATAATAATTATACTTATTACTTTTATTATTATCAATATAACATGCACTATTACCCATATTATGCAGTTATTATCGCCAGAAATATAATAATTGTACTTATTACTCCCAATATTATCAATATAACATGCATTATTACCCCTATTATGCAGTTATTATCGCTAAAACTATAATAGTTTTACTTGTTTCTTATATTATTATCAGTACAACATGCATTATTACCCATATTATGCAGTTATTATCGCCAGAAATATAATAATTATACTTATTACTCCCAGTATTATCAATATAACATGCATTATTACCCATATTATGTAGTTACTATCGCCAGAAATATAATAGTTATACTTATTACTCCTAATTTTATCAATATAACATGCATTATTACCCATATAATTCAGTTATTATCGCTAGAACTACAATAACTATACTTATTACTCCCAATATTATCAATATAACATGCATTATTACCCACATTATGCAGTTATTATCGCCAGTAATATAATAATTATACTTATTACTCCCAATATTATCAATATAACATGCATTATTACCAATATTATGCAGTTGTTATCGCCAGAACTATAATAATTATACTTATTACTCCTAATTTTATCAATATAACATGCATTATTACCCATATCATTCAGTTATTATCGCTAGAACTACAATAATTATGCTTATTACTCCCAATATTATCAATATAACATGCATTATTACCCATATTATAGGGTATTTATCGTCAGAACTATAATGAATATACTTATTACTCCCAATATTATCAATATAACATGCATTATTACCAATATTATGCAGTTATTATCGCCAGAACTATAATAATTATACTTATTACTTTTATTATTATCAATATAACATGCACTATTACCCATATTATGCAGTTATTATCGCTAGAAATATAATAATTATACTTATTACTCCCAATATTATCAATATAACATGCATTATTACCCATATTATACTGTTATTATCGTCAGAACTGTAATAAATATACTTATTACTCCCAATATTATCAATATAACATGCATTATTACCCATATTATGCAGTTATTATCGCTCGAACTATAATAATTATACTTATTACTTTTATTATTATCAATATAACATGCACTATTACCCATATTATGCAATTATTATCGCCAGAAATATAATAATTATACTTATTACTCCCAATATTATCAATATAACATGCATTATTACCCCTATTATGCAGTTATTATCGCTAAAACTATAATAGTTTTACTTGTTTCTTATATTATTATCAGTACAACATGCATTAATACCCATATTATGCAGTTATTATCGCCAGAAATATAATAATTATACTTATTACTCCCAATATTATCAATATAACATGCATTATTACCCCTATTATGCAGTTATTATCGCTAAAACTATAATAGTTTTACTTGTTTCTTATATTATTATCAGTACAACATGCATTATTACCCATATTATGCAGTTATTATCGCCAGAAATATAATAATTATACTTATAACTCCCAATATTATCAATATAACATGCATTATTACCCATATTATGTAGTTACTATCGCCAGAAATATAATAGTTATACTTATTACTCCTAATTTTATCAATATAACATGCATTATTACCCATATCATTCAGTTATTATCGCTAGAACTACAATAATTATACATATTACTCCCAATATTATCAATATAACATGCATTATTACCCACATTATGCAGTTATTATCGCCCGTAATATAATAATTATACTTATTACTCCCAATATTATCAATATAACATGCATTATTACCAATATTATGCAGTTGTTATCGCCAGAACTATAATAATTATACTTATTACTCCTAATTTTATCAATATAACATGCATTATTACCCATATCATTCAGTTATTATCGCTAGAACTACAATAATTATGCTTATTACTCCCAATATTATCAATATAACATGCATTATTACCCATATTATAGGGTATTTATCGTCAGAACTATAATGAATATACTTATTACTCCCAATGTTATCAATATAACATGCATTATTACCAATATTATGCAGTTATTATCGCCAGAACTATAATAATTATACCTATTACTCCCAATATTATCAATATAACATGCATTATTACCAATATTATGCAGTTATTGTCGCCAGAAATATAATAATTATACTTATTACTCCTAATTTTATGAATATAACATGCACTATTACCCATATCATTCAGTTATTATCGCTAGAACTACAATAATTATACATATTACTCCCAATATTATCAATATAACATGCATTATTACCCATATTATGCAGTTATTATCGCTAAAACTTTAATAGTTTTACTTGTTTCTTATATTATTATCAGTACAACATGCATTATTACCCATATTATGCAGTTATTATCGCCAGAAATATAATAATTATACTTATTACTCCCAATGTTATCAATATAACATGCGTTATTACCAATATTCTGCAGTTATTATCGCCACAACTATAATAATTATACTTATTACTCCTAATTTTATCAATATAACATGCATTATTACCCATATCATCTAGTAATTATCGCTAGAACTACAATAAATATACTTATTACTCCCAATATTATCAGTATAACATGCATTATTACCCATATTATGCAGCTTTATCGCCAGAACTATAATAATTATACTTATTACTCCTAATTTTATCAATATAACATGCATTATTACCCATATCATTCAGTTATTATCGCTAGAACTACAATAATTATACTTATTACTCTCAATATTTTCAATATAACATGCATTATTACCCATATTATATGGTTATTATCGTCACAACTATAATAAATATACTTATTACTCCCAATATTATCAACAAAACATGCATTATAACACATATTATGCAGTTATTATCGCGAGAACTACAATAATTATACTTAATACTCCCAAGATTATCAATATAACATGCACTATTACCCATATTCTACTGTTACTATCGTCAGAACTATAATAAATATACTTATTACTCCCAATATTATCAATATAACATGCATTATTACCCATAGTATGCAGTTATTATCGCCAGAACTATAATAATTATACTTATTACTCCTCATTTTATCAATATAACATGCATTATTACCCTAATTATGCAGTTATTATTGCTAGAACTATGATAATTATACTTATTACTCCCAATATTATCAATATAACATGCATTATTACCCATATTATACTGTTATTATCGTCAGAACTATAATAAATATACTTATTACTCCCAATAGTATCAATATAACATGCATTATTACCCATATTATACGGTTATTATCGTCAGAACTATAATAAATATACTTATTACTCCCAATATTATCAATATAACATGCATTATTACCCATATTATGCAGTTATTATTGCTAGAACTATGATAATTAATCTTATTACTCGCAATATTATCAATATAACATGCATTATTACCCATATTATGCAGATATTATCGCTAAAACTATTATAGTTTTACTTGTTTCTTATATTATTATCGGTACAACATGCATTATTACCCATATTATGCAGCTTTATCGCCAGAACTATAATAATTATACTTATTACTCCTCATTTTATCAATATAACATGCATTACTACCCATATTAGCAGTTATTATTGCTAGAACCATGATAATTATACTTAATACTCCTAATTTTATCAATATGTTATGCATTATTACACATATTATACAGTTATTATCGTCAGAACGATAATAAATATACTTATTACTCCCAATATTATCAATATAACATACACTATTACCGATATTATGCAGTTATTATCGTCAGAACTATAATAAATATACTTATTACTCCCAATATTATCAATATAACATGCATTATTACCCATATTATACTGTTATTATCGTCAGAACTATAATAAATATACTTATTACTCCCAATATTATCAATATAACATACACTATTACCGATATTATGCAGTTATTATCGTCAGAGCTATAATAAATATACTTATTACTCCCAATATTATCAATATAACATGCATTATTACCCATATTATACTGTTATTATCGTCAGAACTATAATAAATATACTTATTACTCCCAATATTATCAATATAACATACACTATTACCGATATTATGCAGTTATTATCGTCAGAACTATAATAAATATACTTATTACTCCCAATATTATCAATATAACATGCATTATTACCCATATTATACTGTTATTATCGTCAGAACTATAATAAATATACTTATTACTCCCAATATTATCAATATAACATGCATTATTACCCATATTATGCAGTTATTATTGCTAGAACTATAATAATTATACTTAATACTCGCAATATTATCAATATAACATGTGTTACTACCCATATTATGCATTTATTATCGCGAGAACTGCAATAATTATACTTATTACTCCTAATTTTATCAATATAACATGCATTATTACCCATATCATTCAGTTATTATCGCTGGAACTACAATAATTATACTTATTACTCCCAATATTATCAATATAACATGCATTATTACCAATATTATACAGTTATTATCGCTAGAACTATAATAGTTTTACTTGTTTCTTATATTATTATCAGTACAACGTGCATTATTACCCATATTGTGCGGTTATTATCGCTAGAAATATAATAATTATACTTATTACTCCCAATATTATCAATATAACATGCATTATTACCCATATTATGCAGCTTTATCGCCAGAACTATAATAATTATACTTATTACTCCTCATTTTATCAATATAACATGCATTATTACCCATATTATGCAGTTATTATTGCTAGAACTATGATAATTATACTTAATACTCCTAATTTTATCAATATGTTATGCATTATTACCCATATTATACAGTTATTATCGTCAGAGCTATAATAAATATACTTATTATTCCCAATGTTATCAATATAACATGCATTATTACCCATATTATGCAGTTATTGTCGCGAGAACTACAATAATTATACTTATTACTCCGAATATTATCAATATAACATGCATTATTACCCATATTATACTGCTATTATCGTCAGAACTATAATAAATATACTTATTACTCCCAATAGT
This sequence comes from Megachile leachella, assembly GCA_963576845.1. Lineage (NCBI taxonomy): Eukaryota > Metazoa > Arthropoda > Insecta > Hymenoptera > Megachilidae > Megachile > Megachile leachella. The sequence goes on from CAUYWW010000158.1 coordinate 416,210, forward strand.
ATCAATATAACATGCATTATTACCCATATTATACGGTTATTATCGTCAGAACTATAATAAATATACTTATTACTCCCAATATTATCAATATAACATGCATTATTACCCATATTATGCAGTTATTATTGCTAGAACTATGATAATTATACTTAATTCTCGCAATATTATCAGTATAACATGAGTTACTACCCATATTATGCAGTTATTATCGCGAGAACTACAATAATTATACTTATTACTCCTAATTTTATCAATATAACATGCATTATTACCCATATCATTCAGTTATTATCGCTGGAACTACAATAATTATACTTATTACTCCCAATATTATCAATATAACATGCATTATTACCCATATTATGCAGTTATTATTGCTAGAACTATGATAATTAATCTTATTACTCGCAATATTATCAATATAACATGCATTATTACCCATATTATGCAGTTATTATCGCTAAAACTATAATAGTTTTACTTGTTTCTTATATTATTATCAGTACAACATGGATTATTACCCATATTATGCAGCTTTATCGCCAGAACTATAATAATTATACTTATTACTCCTCATTTTATCAATATAACATGCATTATTACCCATATTAGCAGTTATTATTGCTAGAACTATGATAATTATACTTAATACTCCTAATTTTATTAATATGTTATGCATTATTACACATATTATACAGTTATTATCGTCAGAACTATAATAAATATACTTATTACTCCCAATATTATCAATATAACATACACTATTACCGATATTATGCAGTTATTATCGTCAGAACTATAATAAATATACTTATTACTCCCAATATTATCAATATAACATGCATTATTACCCATATTATACTGTTATTATCGTCAGACCTATAATAAATATACTTATTACTCCTAATTTTATCAATATAACATGCATTATTACCCATATCATTCAGTTATTATCGCTGGAACTACAATAATTATACTTATTACTCCCAATATTATCAATATAACATGCATTATTACCAATATTATACAGTTATTATCGCTAGAACTATAATAGTTTTACTTGTTTCTTATATTATTATCAGTACAACATGCATTATTACCCATATTGTGCAGTTATTATCGCTAGAAATATAATAATTATACTTATTACTCCCAATATTATCAATATAACATGTATTATTATCCATATTATACGGTTATTATCGTCAGAACTATAATAAATATACTTATTACTCCCAATATTATCAATATAACATGCATTATTACCCATATTATGCAGTTATTATCGCTAAAACTATAATAGTTTTACTTGTTTCTTATATTATTATCAGTACAACATGCATTATTACCCATATTATGCAGTTATTATCGCCAGAAATATAATAATTATACTTATTACTCCCAATATTATCAATATAACATGCATTATTACCGATATTATGCAGGTATTATCGTCAGAACTATAATAAATATACTTATTACTGCCAATATTATCAATATAACATGCATTATTACCCATGTTATACTGTTATTATCGTCAGAACTATAATAAATATACTTATTACTCCCAATATTATCAATATAACATGCATTATTACCCATATTATGCAGTTATTATTGCTAGAACTATGATAATTATACTTAATACTCGCAATATTATCAATATAACATGCATTATTACCCATATTATGTAGTTACTATCGCCAGAAATATAATAGTTATACTTATTACTCCTAATTTTATCAATATAACATGCATTATTACCCATATCATTCAGTTATTATCGCTAGAACTACAATAATTATACATATTACTCCCAATATTATCAATATAACATGCATTATTACCCACATTATGCAGTTATTATCGCCAGTAATATAATAATTATACTTATTACTCCCAATATTATCAATATAACATGCATTATTACCAATATTATGCAGTTGTTATCGCCAGAACTATAATAATTATACTTATTACTCCTAATTTTATCAATATAACATGCATTATTACCCATATCATTCAGTTATTATCGCTAGAACTACAATAATTATGCTTATTACTCCCAATATTATCAATATAACATGCATTATTACCCATATTATAGGGTATTTATCGTCAGAACTATAATGAATATACTTATTACTCCCAATATTATCAATATAACATGCACTATTACCCATATTATGCAGTTATTATCGCTAGAAATATAATAATTATACTTATTACTCCCAATATTATCAATATAACATGCATTATTACCCATATTATACTGTTATTATCGTCAGAACTATAATAATTATACTTATTACTCCTCATTTTATCATTATAACATGCATTATTACCCTAATTATGCAGTTATTATTGCTAGAACTATGATAATTGTACTTATTACTCCTAATTTTATCAATATAACATGCATTATTACCCATATCATTCAGTTATTATCGCTAGAACTACAATCATTATACATATTACTCCCAATATTATCAATATAACATGCATTATTACCAATATCATTCAGTTATTATCGCTAGAACTACAATAATTATACATATTACTCCCAATATTATCAATATAACATGCATTATTACCCATATTATGCAGTTATTGTCGCCAGAAATATAATAATTATACTTATTACTCCTAATTTTATCAATATAACATGCACTATTACCCATATCATTCAGTTATTATCGCTAGAACTACAATAATTATACATATTACTCCCAATATTATCAATATAACATGCATTATTACCCATATTATGCAGTTATTATCGCTAAAACTTTAATAGTTTTACTTGTTTCTTATATTATTATCAGTACAACATGCATTATTACCCATATTATGCAGTTATTATCGCCAGAAATATAATAATTATACTTATTACTCCCAATGTTATCAATATAACATGCATTATTACCAATATTCTGCAGTTATTATCGCCACAACTATAATAATTATACTTATTACTCCTAATTTTATCAATATAACATGCATTGTTACCCATATCATTCAGTAATTATCGCTAGAACTACAATAAATATACTTATTACTCCCAATATTATCAATATAACATGCATTATTACCAATATTATGCAGTTATTATCGCCAGAACTATAATAATTATACCTATTACTCCCAATGTTATCAATATAACATGCATTATTACCAATATTATGCAGTTATTATCGCCAGAACTATAATAATTATACTTATTACTCCTAATTTTATCAATATAACATGCATTATTACCCATATCATTCAGTTATTATCGCTAGAACTACAATAATTATACTTATTACTCCCAATATTATCAATATAACATGCATTATTACCCATATGATACGGTTATTATCGTCAGAACTATAATGAATATACTTATTACTCCTAATATTATCAATATAACATACACTATTACCGATATTATGCAGTTATTATCGTCAGAACTATAATAAATATACTTATTACTCCCAATATTATCAATATAATATGCATTATTACCCATATTACACTGTTATTAACGTCAGAACTATAATAAATATACTTATTACTCCCAATATTATCAATATAACATGCATTATTACCCATATTATGCAGTTATTATCGCCAGAAATATAATAATTATACTTATTACTCCCAATATTATCAATATAACATGCATTATTACCAATATTATGCAGTTATTATCGCCAGAACTATAATAATTATACTTATTACTCCTAATTTTATCAATATAACATCCATTATTACCCATATCATTCAGTTATTATCGCTAGAACTACAATAACTATACTTATTACTCCCAATATTATCAATATAACATGCATTATTACCCATATTATGCAGTTATTATCGCTCGAACTATAATAATTATACTTATTACTTTTATTATTATCAATATAACATGCACTATTACCCATATTATGCAGTTATTATCGCCAGAAATATAATAATTATACTTATTACTCCCAATATTATCAATATAACATGCATTATTACCCCTATTATGCAGTTATTATCGCTAAAACTATAATAGTTTTACTTGTTTCTTATATTATTATCAGTACAACATGCATTATTACCCATATTATGCAGTTATTATCGCCAGAAATATAATAATTATACTTATTACTCCCAGTATTATCAATATAACATGCATTATTACCCATATTATGTAGTTACTATCGCCAGAAATATAATAGTTATACTTATTACTCCTAATTTTATCAATATAACATGCATTATTACCCATATAATTCAGTTATTATCGCTAGAACTACAATAACTATACTTATTACTCCCAATATTATCAATATAACATGCATTATTACCCACATTATGCAGTTATTATCGCCAGTAATATAATAATTATACTTATTACTCCCAATATTATCAATATAACATGCATTATTACCAATATTATGCAGTTGTTATCGCCAGAACTATAATAATTATACTTATTACTCCTAATTTTATCAATATAACATGCATTATTACCCATATCATTCAGTTATTATCGCTAGAACTACAATAATTATGCTTATTACTCCCAATATTATCAATATAACATGCATTATTACCCATATTATAGGGTATTTATCGTCAGAACTATAATGAATATACTTATTACTCCCAATATTATCAATATAACATGCATTATTACCAATATTATGCAGTTATTATCGCCAGAACTATAATAATTATACTTATTACTTTTATTATTATCAATATAACATGCACTATTACCCATATTATGCAGTTATTATCGCTAGAAATATAATAATTATACTTATTACTCCCAATATTATCAATATAACATGCATTATTACCCATATTATACTGTTATTATCGTCAGAACTGTAATAAATATACTTATTACTCCCAATATTATCAATATAACATGCATTATTACCCATATTATGCAGTTATTATCGCTCGAACTATAATAATTATACTTATTACTTTTATTATTATCAATATAACATGCACTATTACCCATATTATGCAATTATTATCGCCAGAAATATAATAATTATACTTATTACTCCCAATATTATCAATATAACATGCATTATTACCCCTATTATGCAGTTATTATCGCTAAAACTATAATAGTTTTACTTGTTTCTTATATTATTATCAGTACAACATGCATTAATACCCATATTATGCAGTTATTATCGCCAGAAATGTAATAATTATACTTATTACTCCCAATATTATCAATATAACATGCATTATTACCCCTATTATGCAGTTATTATCGCTAAAACTATAATAGTTTTACTTGTTTCTTATATTATTATCAGTACAACATGCATTATTACCCATATTATGCAGTTATTATCGCCAGAAATATAATAATTATACTTATAACTCCCAATATTATCAATATAACATGCATTATTACCCATATTATGTAGTTACTATCGCCAGAAATATAATAGTTATACTTATTACTCCTAATTTTATCAATATAACATGCATTATTACCCATATCATTCAGTTATTATCGCTAGAACTACAATAATTATACATATTACTCCCAATATTATCAATATAACATGCATTATTACCCACATTATGCAGTTATTATCGCCCGTAATATAATAATTATACTTATTACTCCCAATATTATCAATATAACATGCATTATTACCAATATTATGCAGTTGTTATCGCCAGAACTATAATAATTATACTTATTACTCCTAATTTTATCAATATAACATGCATTATTACCCATATCATTCAGTTATTATCGCTAGAACTACAATAATTATGCTTATTACTCCCAATATTATCAATATAACATGCATTATTACCCATATTATAGGGTATTTATCGTCAGAACTATAATGAATATACTTATTACTCCCAATGTTATCAATATAACATGCATTATTACCAATATTATGCAGTTATTATCGCCAGAACTATAATAATTATACCTATTACTCCCAATATTATCAATATAACATGCATTATTACCAATATTATGCAGTTATTGTCGCCAGAAATATAATAATTATACTTATTACTCCTAATTTTATGAATATAACATGCACTATTACCCATATCATTCAGTTATTATCGCTAGAACTACAATAATTATACATATTACTCCCAATATTATCAATATAACATGCATTATTACCCATATTATGCAGTTATTATCGCTAAAACTTTAATAGTTTTACTTGTTTCTTATATTATTATCAGTACAACATGCATTATTACCCATATTATGCAGTTATTATCGCCAGAAATATAATAATTATACTTATTACTCCCAATGTTATCAATATAACATGCGTTATTACCAATATTCTGCAGTTATTATCGCCACAACTATAATAATTATACTTATTACTCCTAATTTTATCAATATAACATGCATTATTACCCATATCATCTAGTAATTATCGCTAGAACTACAATAAATATACTTATTACTCCCAATATTATCAGTATAACATGCATTATTACCCATATTATGCAGCTTTATCGCCAGAACTATAATAATTATACTTATTACTCCTAATTTTATCAATATAACATGCATTATTACCCATATCATTCAGTTATTATCGCTAGAACTACAATAATTATACTTATTACTCTCAATATTTTCAATATAACATGCATTATTACCCATATTATATGGTTATTATCGTCACAACTATAATAAATATACTTATTACTCCCAATATTATCAACAAAACATGCATTATAACACATATTATGCAGTTATTATCGCGAGAACTACAATAATTATACTTAATACTCCCAAGATTATCAATATAACATGCACTATTACCCATATTCTACTGTTACTATCGTCAGAACTATAATAAATATACTTATTACTCCCAATATTATCAATATAACATGCATTATTACCCATAGTATGCAGTTATTATCGCCAGAACTATAATAATTATACTTATTACTCCTCATTTTATCAATATAACATGCATTATTACCCTAATTATGCAGTTATTATTGCTAGAACTATGATAATTATACTTATTACTCCCAATATTATCAATATAACATGCATTATTACCCATATTATACTGTTATTATCGTCAGAACTATAATAAATATACTTATTACTCCCAATAGTATCAATATAACATGCATTATTACCCATATTATACGGTTATTATCGTCAGAACTATAATAAATATACTTATTACTCCCAATATTATCAATATAACATGCATTATTACCCATATTATGCAGTTATTATTGCTAGAACTATGATAATTAATCTTATTACTCGCAATATTATCAATATAACATGCATTATTACCCATATTATGCAGATATTATCGCTAAAACTATTATAGTTTTACTTGTTTCTTATATTATTATCGGTACAACATGCATTATTACCCATATTATGCAGCTTTATCGCCAGAACTATAATAATTATACTTATTACTCCTCATTTTATCAATATAACATGCATTACTACCCATATTAGCAGTTATTATTGCTAGAACCATGATAATTATACTTAATACTCCTAATTTTATCAATATGTTATGCATTATTACACATATTATACAGTTATTATCGTCAGAACGATAATAAATATACTTATTACTCCCAATATTATCAATATAACATACACTATTACCGATATTATGCAGTTATTATCGTCAGAACTATAATAAATATACTTATTACTCCCAATATTATCAATATAACATGCATTATTACCCATATTATACTGTTATTATCGTCAGAACTATAATAAATATACTTATTACTCCCAATATTATCAATATAACATACACTATTACCGATATTATGCAGTTATTATCGTCAGAACTATAATAAATATACTTATTACTCCCAATATTATCAATATAACATGCATTATTACCCATATTATACTGTTATTATCGTCAGAACTATAATAAATATACTTATTACTCCCAATATTATCAATATAACATACACTATTACCGATATTATGCAGTTATTATCGTCAGAACTATAATAAATATACTTATTACTCCCAATATTATCAATATAACATGCATTATTACCCATATTATACTGTTATTATCGTCAGAACTATAATAAATATACTTATTACTCCCAATATTATCAATATAACATGCATTATTACCCATATTATGCAGTTATTATTGCTAGAACTATAATAATTATACTTAATACTCGCAATATTATCAATATAACATGTGTTACTACCCATATTATGCATTTATTATCGCGAGAACTGCAATAATTATACTTATTACTCCTAATTTTATCAATATAACATGCATTATTACCCATATCATTCAGTTATTATCGCTGGAACTACAATAATTATACTTATTACTCCCAATATTATCAATATAACATGCATTATTACCAATATTATACAGTTATTATCGCTAGAACTATAATAGTTTTACTTGTTTCTTATATTATTATCAGTACAACGTGCATTATTACCCATATTGTGCGGTTATTATCGCTAGAAATATAATAATTATACTTATTACTCCCAATATTATCAATATAACATGCATTATTACCCATATTATGCAGCTTTATCGCCAGAACTATAATAATTATACTTATTACTCCTCATTTTATCAATATAACATGCATTATTACCCATATTATGCAGTTATTATTGCTAGAACTATGATAATTATACTTAATACTCCTAATTTTATCAATATGTTATGCATTATTACACATATTATACAGTTATTATCGTCAGAACTATAATAAATATACTTATTACTCCCAATATTATCAATATAACATACACTATTACCGATATTATGCAGTTATTATCGTCAGAACTATAATAAATATACTTATTACTCCCAATATTATCAATATAACATGCATTATTACCCATATTATACTGTTATTATCGTCAGACCTATAATAAATATACTTATTACTCCTAATTTTATCAATATAACATGCATTATTACCCATATCATTCAGTTATTATCGCTGGAACTACAATAATTATACTTATTACTCCCAATATTATCAATATAACATGCATTATTACCAATATTATACAGTTATTATCGCTAGAACTATAATAGTTTTACTTGTTTCTTATATTATTATCAGTACAACATGCATTATTACCCATATTGTGCAGTTATTATCGCTAGAAATATAATAATTATACTTATTACTCCCAATATTATCAATATAACATGTATTATTATCCATATTATACGGTTATTATCGTCAGAACTATAATAAATATACTTATTACTCCCAATATTATCAATATAACATGCATTATTACCCATATTATGCAGTTATTATCGCTAAAACTATAATAGTTTTACTTGTTTCTTATATTATTATCAGTACAACATGCATTATTACCCATATTATGCAGTTATTATCGCCAGAAATATAATAATTATACTTATTACTCCCAATATTATCAATATAACATGCATTATTACCGATATTATGCAGGTATTATCGTCAGAACTATAATAAATATACTTATTACTGCCAATATTATCAATATAACATGCATTATTACCCATGTTATACTGTTATTATCGTCAGAACTATAATAAATATACTTATTACTCCCAATATTATCAATATAACATGCATTATTACCCATATTATGCAGTTATTATTGCTAGAACTATGATAATTATACTTAATACTCGCAATATTATCAATATAACATGCATTATTACCCATATTATGTAGTTACTATCGCCAGAAATATAATAGTTATACTTATTACTCCTAATTTTATCAATATAACATGCATTATTACCCATATCATTCAGTTATTATCGCTAGAACTACAATAATTATACATATTACTCCCAATATTATCAATATAACATGCATTATTACCCACATTATGCAGTTATTATCGCCAGTAATATAATAATTATACTTATTACTCCCAATATTATCAATATAACATGCATTATTACCAATATTATGCAGTTGTTATCGCCAGAACTATAATAATTATACTTATTACTCCTAATTTTATCAATATAACATGCATTATTACCCATATTATGCAGTTATTATTGCTAGAACTATGATAATTATACTTAATACTCGCAATATTATCAATATAACATGCATTATTACCCATATTATGTAGTTACTATCGCCAGAAATATAATAGTTATACTTATTACTCCTAATTTTATCAATATAACATGCATTATTACCCATATCATTCTGTTATTATCGCTAGAACTACAATAATTATACATATTACTCCCAATATTATCAATATAACATGCATTATTACCCACATTATGCAGTTATTATCGCCAGTAATATAATAATTATACTTATTACTCCCAATATTATCAATATAACATGCATTATTACCAATATTATGCAGTTATTATCGCCAGAACTATAATAATTATACCTATTACTCCCAATATTATCAATATAACATGCATTATTACCAATATTATGCAGTTATTATCGCCAGAACTATAATAATTATACTTATTACTTTTATTATTATCAATATAACATGCACTATTACCCATATTATGCAGTTATTATCGCTAGAAATATAATAATTATACTTATTACTCCCAATATTATCAATATAACATGCATTATTACCCATATTATACTGTTATTATCGTCAGAACTATAATAATTATACTTATTACTCCTCATTTTATCATTATAACATGCATTATTACCCTAATTATGCAGTTATTATTGCTAGAACTATGATAATTGTACTTATTACTCCTAATTTTATCAATATAACATGCATTATTACCCATATCATTCAGTTATTATCGCTAGAACTACAATCATTATACATATTACTCCCAATATTATCAATATAACATGCATTATTACCAATATCATTCAGTTATTATCGCTAGAACTACAATAATTATACATATTACTCCCAATATTATCAATATAACATGCATTATTACCCATATTATGCAGTTATTGTCGCCAGAAATATAATAATTATACTTATTACTCCTAATTTTATCAATATAACATGCACTATTACCCATATCATTCAGTTATTATCGCTAGAACTACAATAATTATACATATTACTCCCAATATTATCAATATAACATGCATTATTACCCATATTATGCAGTTATTATCGCTAAAACTTTAATAGTTTTACTTGTTTCTTATATTATTATCAGTACAACATGCATTATTACCCATATTATGCAGTTATTATCGCCAGAAATATAATAATTATACTTATTACTCCCAATGTTATCAATATAACATGCATTATTACCAATATTCTGCAGTTATTATCGCCACAACTATAATAATTATACTTATTACTCCTAATTTTATCAATATAACATGCATTATTACCCATATCATTCAGTAATTATCGCTAGAACTACAATAAATATACTTATTACTCCCAATATTATCAATATAACATGCATTATTACCAATATTATGCAGTTATTATCGCCAGAACTATAATAATTATACCTATTACTCCCAACGTTATCAATATAACATGCATTATTACCAATATTATGCAGTTATTATCGCCAGAACTATAATAATTATACTTATTACTCCTAATTTTATCAATATAACATGCATTATTACCCATATCATTCAGTTATTATCGCTAGAACTACAATAATTATACTTATTACTCCCAATATTATCAATATAACATGCATTATTACCCATATGATACGGTTATTATCGTCAGAACTATAATGAATATACTTATTACTCCTAATATTATCAATATAACATACACTATTACCGATATTATGCAGTTATTATCGTCAGAACTATAATAAATATACTTATTACTCCCAATATTATCAATATAATATGCATTATTACCCATATTACACTGTTATTAACGTCAGAACTATAATAAATATACTTATTACTCCCAATATTATCAATATAACATGCATTATTACCCATATTATGCAGTTATTATCGCCAGAAATATAATAATTATACTTATTACTCCCAATATTATCAATATAACATGCATTATTACCAATATTATGCAGTTATTATCGCCAGAACTATAATAATTATACTTATTACTCCTAATTTTATCAATATAACATCCATTATTACCCATATCATTCAGTTATTATCGCTAGAACTACAATAACTATACTTATTACTCCCAATATTATCAATATAACATGCATTATTACCCATATTATACTGTTATTATCGTCAGAACTGTAATAAATATACTTATTACTCCCAATATTATCAATATAACATGCATTATTACCCATATTATGCAGTTATTATCGCTCGAACTATAATAATTATACTTATTACTTTTATTATTATCAATATAACATGCACTATTACCCATATTATGCAGTTATTATCGCCAGAAATATAATAATTATACTTATTACTCCCAATATTATCAATATAACATGCATTATTACCCCTATTATGCAGTTATTATCGCTAAAACTATAATAGTTTTACTTGTTTCTTATATTATTATCAGTACAACATGCATTAATACCCATATTATGCAGTTATTATCGCCAGAAATATAATAATTATACTTATTACTCCCAATATTATCAATATAACATGCATTATTACCCCTATTATGCAGTTATTGTCGCCAGAAATATAATAATTATACTTATTACTCCTAATTTTATCAATATAACATGCATTATTACCCATATCATTCAGTTATTATCGCTGGAACTACAATAATTATACTTATTACTCCCAATATTATCAATATAACATGCATTATTACCAATATTATACAGTTATTATCGCTAGAACTATAATAGTTTTACTTGTTTCTTATATTATTATCAGTACAACATGCATTATTACCCATATTGTGCGGTTATTATCGCTAGAAATATAATAATTATACTTATTACTCCCAATATTATCAATATAACATGCATTATTACCCATATTATGCAGTTATTATCGCCAGAACTATAATAATTATACTTATTACTCCTCATTTTATCAATATAACATGCATTATTACCCATATTATGCAGTTATTATTGCTAGAACTATGATAATTAATCTTATTACTTGCAATATTATCAATATAACATGCATTATTACCCATATTATGCAGTTATTATCGCTAAAACTATAATAGTTTTACTTGTTTCTTATATTATTATCAGTACAACATGCATTATTACTCATATTATGCAGCTTTATCGCCAGAACTATAATAATTATACTTATTACTCCACATTTTATCAATATAACATGCATTATTACCCATATTAGCAGTTATTATTGCTAGAACTATGATAATTGTACTTAATACTCCTAATTTTATCAATATGTTATGCATTATTACACATATTATACAGTTATTATCGTCAGAATTATAATAAATATACTTATTACTCCCAATATTATCAATATAACATGCATTATTACCAATATTATACAGTTATTATCGCTAGAACTATAATAGTTTTACTTGTTTCTTATATTATTATCAGTACAACATGCATTATTACCCATATTGTGCGGTTATTATCGCTAGAAATATAATAATTATACTTATTACTCCCAATATTATCAATATAACATGCATTATTACCCATATTATGCAGCTTTATCGCCAGAAACTATAATAATTATACTTATTACTCCTCATTTTATCAATATAACATGCATTATTACCCATATTATGCAGTTATTATTGCTAGAACTATGATAATTATACTTAATACTCCTAATTTTATCAATATGTTATGCATTATTACCCATATTATACAGTTATTATCGTCAGAGCTATAATAAATATACTTATTATTCCCAATGTTATCAATATAACATGCATTATTACCCATATTATGCAGTTATTGTCGCGAGAACTACAATAATTATACTTATTACTCCGAATATTATCAATATAACATGCATTATTACCCATATTATACTGCTATTATCGTCAGAACTATAATAAATATACTTATTACTCCCAATAGTATCAATATAACATGCATTATTACCCATATTATACGGTTATTATCGTCAGAACTATAATAAATATACTTATTACTCCCAATATTATCAATATAACATGCATTATTACCCATATTATGCAGTTATTATTGCTAGAACTATGATAATTATACTTAATTCTCGCAATATTATCAATATAACATGTGTTACTACCCATATTATGCAGTTATTATCGCGAGAACTACAATAATTATACTTATTACTCCTAATTTTATCAATATAACATGCATTATTACCCATATCATTCAGTTATTATCGCTGGAACTACAATAATTATACTTATTACTCCCAATATTATCAATATAACATGCATTATTACCCATATTATGCAGTTATTATTGCTAGAACTATGATAATTAATCTTATTACTCGCAATATTATCAATATAACATGCATTATTACCCATATTATGCAGTTATTATCGCTAAAACTATAATAGTTTTACTTGTTTCTTATATTATTATCAGTACAACATGCATTATTACCCATATTATGCAGCTTTATCGCCAGAACTATAATAATTATACTTATTACTCCTCATTTTATCAATATAACATGCATTATTACCCATATTAGCAGTTATTATTGCTAGAACTATGATAATTATACTTAATACTCCTAATTTTATTAATATGTTATGCATTATTACACATATTATACAGTTATTATCGTCAGAACTATAATAAATATACTTATTATTCCCAATGTTATCAATATAACATGCATTATTACCCATATTATGCAGTTATTGTCGCGAGAACTACAATAATTATACTTATTACTCCGAATATTATCAATATAACATGCATTATTACCCATATTATACTGTTATTATCGTCAGAACTATAATAAATATACTTATTACTCCCAATATTATCAATATAACACGCATTATTACCCATATTATACTGTTATTATCGTCAGAACTATAATAAATATACTTATTACTCCCAATATTATCAATATAACATGCATTATTACCCATATTATGCAGTTATTATTGCTAGAACTGTAATAATTATACTTAATACTCGCAATATTATCAATATAACAAGTGTTACTACCCATATTATGCATTTATTATCGCGAGAACTACAATAATTATACTTATTACTCCTAATTTTATCAATATAACATGCATTATTACCCATATCATTCAGTTATTATCGCTGGAACTACAATAATTATACTTATTACTCCCAATATTATCAATATAACATGCATTATTACCAATATTATACAGTTATTATCGCTAGAACTATAATAGTTTTACTTGTTTCTTATATTATTATCAGTACAACATGCATTATTACCCATATTGTGCGGTTATTATCGCTAGAAATATAATAATTATACTTATTACTCCCAATATTATCAATATAACATGCATTATTACCCATATTATGCAGTTATTATCGCCAGAACTATAATAATTATACTTATTACTCCTCATTTTATCAATATAACATGCATTATTACCCATATTATGCAGTTATTATTGCTAGAACTATGGTAATTAATCTTATTACTTGCAATATTATCAATATAACATGCATTATTACCCATATTATGCAGTTATTATCGCTAAAACTATAATAGTTTTACTTGTTTCTTATATTATTATCAGTACAACATGCATTATTACTCATATTATGCAGCTTTATCGCCAGAACTATAATAATTATACTTATTACTCCACATTTTATCAATATAACATGCATTATTACCCATATTAGCAGTTATTATTGCTAGAACTATGATAATTGTACTTAATACTCCTAATTTTATCAATATGTTATGCATTATTACACATATTATACAGTTATTATCGTCAGAATTATAATAAATATACTTATTACTCCCAATATTATCAATATAACATGCATTATTACCAATATTATACAGTTATTATCGCTAGAACTATAATAGTTTTACTTGTTTCTTATATTATTATCAGTACAACATGCATTATTACCCATATTGTGCGGTTATTATCGCTAGAAATATAATAATTATACTTATTACTCCCAATATTATCAATATAACATGCATTATTACCCATATTATGCAGCTTTATCGCCAGAACTATAATAATTATACTTATTACTCCTCATTTTATCAATATAACATGCATTATTACCCATATTATGCAGTTATTATTGCTAGAACTATGATAATTATACTTAATACTCCTAATTTTATCAATATGTTATGCATTATTACCCATATTATACAGTTATTATCGTCAGAGCTATAATAAATATACTTATTATTCCCAATGTTATCAATATAACATGCATTATTACCCATATTATGCAGTTATTGTCGCGAGAACTACAATAATTATACTTATTACTCCGAATATTATCAATATAACATGCATTATTACCCATATTATACTGCTATTATCGTCAGAACTATAATAAATATACTTATTACTCCCAATAGTATCAATATAACATGCATTATTACCCATATTATACGGTTATTATCGTCAGAACTATAATAAATATACTTATTACTCCCAATATTATCAATATAACATGCATTATTACCCATATTATGCAGTTATTATTGCTAGAACTATGATAATTATACTTAATTCTCGCAATATTATCAATATAACATGTGTTACTACCCATATTATGCAGTTATTATCGCGAGAACTACAATAATTATACTTATTACTCCTAATTTTATCAATATAACATGCATTATTACCCATATCATTCAGTTATTATCGCTGGAACTACAATAATTATACTTATTACTCCCAATATTATCAATATAACATGCATTATTACCCATATTATGCAGTTATTATTGCTAGAACTATGATAATTAATCTTATTACTCGCAATATTATCAATATAACATGCATTATTACCCATATTATGCAGTTATTATCGCTAAAACTATAATAGTTTTACTTGTTTCTTATATTATTATCAGTACAACATGCATTATTACCCATATTATGCAGCTTTATCGCCAGAACTATAATAATTATACTTATTACTCCTCATTTTATCAATATAACATGCATTATTACCCATATTAGCAGTTATTATTGCTAGAACTATGATAATTATACTTAATACTCCTAATTTTATTAATATGTTATGCATTATTACACATATTATACAGTTATTATCGTCAGAACTATAATAAATATACTTATTACTCCCAATATTATCAATATAACATACACTATTACCGATATTATGCAGTTATTATCGTCAGAACTATAATAAATATACTTATTACTCCCAATATTATCAATATAACATGCATTATTACCCATATTATACTGTTATTATCGTCAGACCTATAATAAATATAATTATTACTCCTAATTTTATCAATATAACATGCATTATTACCCATATCATTCAGTTATTATCGCTGGAACTACAATAATTATACTTATTACTCCCAATATTATCAATATAACATGCATTATTACCAATATTATACAGTTATTATCGCTAGAACTATAATAGTTTTACTTGTTTCTTATATTATTATCAGTACAACATGCATTATTACCCATATTGTGCAGTTATTATCGCTAGAAATATAATAATTATACTTATTACTCCCAATATTATCAATATAACATGTATTATTATCCATATTATACGGTTATTATCGTCAGAACTATAATAAATATACTTATTACTCCCAATATTATCAATATAACATGCATTATTACCCATATTATGCAGTTATTATCGCTAAAACTATAATAGTTTTACTTGTTTCTTATATTATTATCAGAACAACATGCATTATTACCCATATTATGCAGTTATTATCGCCAGAAATATAATAATTATACTTATTACTCCCAATATTATCAATATAACATGCATTATTACCGATATTATTTGCAGGTATTATCGTCAGAACTATAATAAATATACTTATTACTGCCAATATTATCAATATAACATGCATTATTACCCATGTTATACTGTTATTATCGTCAGAACTATAATAAATGTACTTATTACTCCCAATATTATCAATATAACATGCATTATTACCCATATTATGCAGTTATTATTGCTAGAACTATGATAATTATACTTAATACTCGCAATATTATCAATATAACATGCATTATTACCCATATTATGTAGTTACTATCGCCAGAAATATAATAGTTATACTTATTACTCCTAATTTTATCAATATAACATGCATTATTACCCATATCATTCAGTTATTATCGCTAGAACTACAATAATTATACATATTACTCCCAATATTATCAATATAACATGCATTATTACCCACATTATGCAGTTATTATCGCCAGTAATATAATAATTATACTTATTACTCCCAATATTATCAATATAACATGCATTATTACCAATATTATGCAGTTGTTATCGCCAGAACTATAATAATTATACTTATTACTCCTAATTTTATCAATATAACATGCATTATTACCCATATCATTCAGTTATTATCGCTAGAACTACAATAATTATGCTTATTACTCCCAATATTATCAATATAACATGCATTATTACCCATATTATAGGGTATTTATCGTCAGAACTATAATGAAAATACTTATTACTCCCAATATTATCAATATAACATGCATTATTACCAATATTATGCAGTTATTATCGCCAGAACTATAATAATTATACCTATTACTCCCAATATTATCAATATAACATGCATTATTACCAATATTATGCAGTTATTATCGCCAGAACTATAATAATTATACTTATTACTTTTATTATTATCAATATAACATGCACTATTACCCATATTATGCAGTTATTATCGCTAGAAATATAATAATTATACTTATTACTCCCAATATTATCAATATAACATGCATTATTACCCATATTATACTGTTATTATCGTCAGAACTATAATAATTATACTTATTACTCCTCATTTTATCATTATAACATGCATTATTACCCTAATTATGCAGTTATTATTGCTAGAACTATGATAATTGTACTTATTACTCCTAATTTTATCAATATAACATGCATTATTACCCATATCATTCAGTTATTATCGCTAGAACTACAATCATTATACATATTACTCCAATATTATCAATATAACATGCATTATTACCCATATCATTCAGTTATTATCGCTAGAACTACAATAATTATACATATTACTCCCAATATTATCAATATAACATGCATTATTACCCATATTATGCAGTTATTGTCGCCAGAAATATAATAATTATACTTATTACTCCTAATTTTATCAATATAACATGCACTATTACCCATATCATTCAGTTATTATCGCTAGAACTACAATAATTATACATATTACTCCCAATATTATCAATATAACATGCATTATTACCCATATTATGCAGTTATTATCGCTAAAACTTTAATAGTTTTACTTGTTTCTTATATTATTATCAGTACAACATGCATTATTACCCATATTATGCAGTTATTATCGCCAGAAATATAATAATTATACTTATTACTCCCAATGTTATCAATATAACATGCATTATTACCCATATGATACGGTTATTATCGTCAGAACTATAATGAATATACTTATTACTCCTAATATTATCAATATTACATACACTATTACCGATATTATGCAGTTATTATCGTCAGAACTATAATAAATATACTTATTACTCCCAATATTATCAATATAATATGCATTATTACCCATATTACACTGTTATTAACGTCAGAACTATAATAAATATACTTATTACTCCCAATATTATCAATATAACATGCATTATTACCCATATTATGCAGTTATTATCGCCAGAAATATAATAATTATACTCATTACTCCCAATATTATCAATATAACATGCATTATTACCAATATTATGCAATTATTATCGCCAGAACTATAATAATTATACTTATTACTCCTAATTTTATCAATATAACATCCATTATTACCCATATCATTCAGTTATTATCGCTAGAACTACAATAACTATACTTATTACTCCCAATATTATCAATATAACATGCATTATTACCCATATTATACTGTTATTATCGTCAGAACTGTAATAAATATACTTATTACTCCTAATTTTATCAATATAACATGCATTATTACCCATATCATTCAGTTATTATCGCTGGAACTATAATAATTATACTTATTACTTTTATTATTATCAATATAACATGCACTATTACCCATATTATGCAGTTATTATCGCTAAAACTATAATAGTTTTACTTATTTCTTATATTATTATCAGTACAACATGCATTATTACTCATATTATGCAGCTTTATCGCCAGAACTATAATAATTATACTTATTACTCCTCATTTTATCAATATAACATGCATTATTACCCATACTAGCAGTTATTATTGCTAGAACTATGATAATTGTACTTAATACTCCTAATTTTATCAATATGTTATGCATTATTACACATATTATACAGTTATAATCGTCAGAACTATAATAAATATACTTATTACTCCCAATATTATCAATATAACATACACTATTACCGATATTATGCAGTTATTATCGTCAGAACTATAATAAATATACTTATTACTCCCAATATTATCAATATAACATGCATTATTACCCATATTATACTGTTATTATCGTCAGAACTATAATAAATATACTTATTACTCCCAATATTATCAATATAACATACACTATTACCGATATTATGCAGTTATTATCGTCAGAACTATAATAAATATACTTATTACTCCCAATATTATCAATATAACACGCATTATTACCCATATTATACTGTTATTATCGTCAGAACTATAATAAATATACTTATTACTCCCAATATTATCAATATAACATGCATTATTACCCATATTATGCAGTTATTATTGCTAGAACTGTAATAATTATACTTAATACTCGCAATATTATCAATATAACAAGTGTTACTACCCATATTATGCATTTATTATCGCGAGAACTACAATAATTATACTTATTACTCCTAATTTTATCAATATAACATGCATTATTACCCATATCATTCAGTTATTATCGCTGGAACTACAATAATTATACTTATTACTCCCAATATTATCAATATAACATGCATTATTACCAATATTATAC
Organism: Megachile leachella; assembly: GCA_963576845.1. Lineage (NCBI taxonomy): Eukaryota > Metazoa > Arthropoda > Insecta > Hymenoptera > Megachilidae > Megachile > Megachile leachella. Next base: position 437,393 of record CAUYWW010000158.1, read on the forward strand.
AGTTATTATCGCTAGAACTATAATAGTTTTACTTGTTTCTTATATTATTATCAGTACAACATGCATTATTACCCACATTGTGCGGTTATTATCGCTAGAAATATAATAATTATACTTATTACTCCCAATATTATCAATATAACATGCATTATTACCCATATTATGCAGTTATTATCGCCAGAACTATAATAATTATACTTATTACTCCTCATTTTATCAATATAACATGCATTATTACCCATATTATGCAGTTATTATTGCTAGAACTATGATAATTAATCTTATTACTTGCAATATTATCAATATAACATGCATTATTACCCATATTATGCAGTTATTATCGCTAAAACTGTAATAGTTTTACTTGTTTCTTATATTATTATCAGTACAACATGCATTATTACTCATATTATGCAGCTTTATCGCCAGAACTATAATAATTATACTTATTACTCCTCATTTTATCAATATAACATGCATTATTACCCATATTAGCAGTTATTATTGCTAGAACTATGATAATTGTACTTAATACTCCTAATTTTATCAATATGTTATGCATTATTACACATATTATACAGTTATTATCGTCAGAATTATAATAAATATACTTATTACTCCCAATATTATCAATATAACATACACTATTACCGATATTATGCACTTATTATCGTCAGAACTATAATAAATATACTTATTACTCCCAATATTATCAATATAACATGCATTATTACCCATATTATACTGTTATTATCGTCAGAACTATAATAAATATACATATTACTCCCAATATTATCAATATAACATGCATTATTACCCATATTATGCAGTTATTATTGCTAGAACTATGATAATTATACTTAATTCTCGCAATATTATCAATATAACATGTGTTACTACCCATATTATGCAGTTATTATCGCGAGAACTACAATAATTATACTTATTACTCCTAATTTTATCAATATAACATGCATTATTACCCATATCATTCAGTTATTATCGCTGGAACTACAATAATTATACTTATTACTCCCAATATTATCAATATAACATGCATTATTACCCATATTATGCAGTTATTATTGCTAGAACTATGATAATTAATCTTATTACTCGCAATATTATCAATATAACATGCATTATTACCCATATTATGCAGTTATTATCGCTAAAACTATAATAGTTTTACTTGTTTCTTATATTATTATCATTACAACATGCATTATTACCCATATTATGCAGTTATTATCGCCAGAAATATAATAATTATACTTATTACTCCCAATATTATCAATATAACATGCATTATTACCGATATTATGCAGGTATTATCGTCAGAACTATAATAAATATACTTATTACTGCCAATATTATCAATATAACATGCATTATTACCCATGTTATACTGTTATTATCGTCAGAACTATAATAAATATACTTATTACTCCCAATATTATCAATATAACATGCATTATTACCCATATTATGCAGTTATTATTGCTAGAACTATGATAATTATACTTAATACTCGCAATATTATCAATATAACATGCATTATTACCCATATCATTCAGTTATTATCGCTAGAACTACAATAATTATACATATTACTCCCAATATTATCAATATAACATGCATTATTACCCACATTATGCAGTTATTATCGCCAGTAATATAATAATTATACTTATTACTCCCAATATTATCAATATAACATGCATTATTACCAATATTATGCAGTTGTTATCGCCAGAACTATAATAATTATACTTATTACTCCTAATTTTATCAATATAACATGCATTATTACCCATATCATTCAGTTATTATCGCTAGAACTACAACAATTATGCTTATTACTCCCAATATTATCAATATAACATGCATTATTACCCATATTATAGGGTATTTATCGTCAGATCTATAATGAATATACTTATTACTCCCAATATTATCAATATAACATGCATTATTACCAATATTATGCAGTTATTATCGCCAGAACTATAATAATTATACCTATTACTCCCAATATTATCAATATAACATGCATTATTACCAATATTATGCAGTTATTATCGCCAGAACTATAATAATTATACTTATTACTTTTATTATTATCAATATAACATGCACTATTACCCATATTATGCAGTTATTATCGCTAGAAATATAATAATTATACTTATTACTCCCAATATTATCAATATAACATGCATTATTACCCATATTATACTGTTATTATCGTCAGAACTATAATAAATATACTTATTACTCCCAATATTATCAATATAACATCCATTATTACCAATATTATACAGTTACTATCGCTAGCACTATAATAATTATACTTATTACTCCTCATTTTATCATTATAACATGCATTATTACCCTAATTATGCAGTTATTATTGCTAGAACTATGATAATTGTACTTATTACTCCTAATTTTATCAATATAATATGCATTATTACCCATATCATTCAGTTATTATCGCTAGAACTACAATAATTATACATATTACTCCCAATATTATCAATATAACATGCATTATTACCAATATCATTCAGTTATTATCGCTAGAACTACAATAATTATACATATTACTCCCAATATTATCAATATAACATGCATTATTACCCATATTATGCAGTTATTGTCGCCAGAAATATAATAATTATACTTATTACTCCTAATTTTATCAATATAACATGCACTATTACCCATATCATTCAGTTATTATCGCTAGAACTACAATAATTATACATATTACTCCCAATATTATCAATATAACATGCATTATTACCCATATTATGCAGTTATTATCGCTAAAACTTTAATAGTTTTACTTGTTTCTTATATTATTATCAGTACAACATGCATTATTATCCATATTATGCAGTTATTATCGCCAGAAATATAATAATTATACATATTACTCCCAATGTTATCAATATAACATGCATTATTACCAATATTCTGCAGTTATTATCGCCACAACTATAATAATTATACTTATTACTCCTAATTTTATCAATATAACATGCATTATTACCCATATCATTCAGTAATTATCGCTAGAACTACAATAAATATACTTATTACTCCCAATATTATCAATATAACATGCATTATTACCAATATTATGCAGTTATTATCGCCAGAACTATAATAATTATACCTATTACTCCCAATGTTATCAATATAACATGCATTATTACCAATATTATGCAGTTATTATCGCCAGAACTATAATAATTATACTTATTACTCCTAATTTTATCAATATAACATGCATTATTACCCATATCATTCAGTTATTATCGCTAGAACTACAATAATTATACTTATTACTCCCAATATTATCAATATAACATGCATTATTACCCATATGATACGGTTATTATCGTCAGAACTATAATGAATATACTTATTACTCCTAATATTATCAATATAACATACACTATTACCGATATTATGCAGTTATTATCGTCAGAACTATAATAAATATACTTATTACTCCCAATATTATCAATATAATATGCATTATTACCCATATTACACTGTTATTAACGTCAGAACTATAATAAATATACTTATTACTCCCAATATTATCAATATAACATGCATTATTACCCATATTATGCAGTTATTATCGCCAGAAATATAATAAATATACTTATTACTACCAATATTATCAATATAACATGCATTATTACCCATATTATGCAGTTATTATCGCTCGAACTATAATAATTATACTTATTACTCTTATTATTATCAATATAACATGCACTATTACCCATATTATGCAGTTATTATCGCCAGAAATATAATAATTATACTTATTACTCCCAATATTATCAATATAACATGCATTATTACCCCTATTATGCAGTTATTATCGCTAAAACTATAATAGTTTTACTTGTTTCTTATATTATTATCAGTACAACATGCATTATTACCCATATTATGCAGTTATTATCGCCAGAAATATAATAATTATACTTATTACTCCCAATATTATCAATATAACATGCATTATTACCCATATTATGTAGTTACTATCGCCAGAAATATAATAGTCATACTTATTACTCCTAATTTTATCAATATAACATGCATTATTACCCATATCATTCAGTTATTATCGCTAGAACTACAATAATTATACATATTACTCCCAATATTATCAATATAACATGCATTATTACCCACATTATGCAGTTATTATCGCCAGTAATATAATAATTATACTTATTACTCCCAATATTATCAATATAACATGCATTATTACCAATATTATGCAGTTGTTATCGCCAGAACTATAATAATTATACTTATTACTCCTAATTTTATCAATATAACATGCATTATTACCCATATCATTCAGTTATTATCGCTAGAACAACAATAATTATGCTTATTACTCCCAATATTATCAATATAACATGCATTATTACCCATATTATAGGGTATTTATCGTCAGAACTATAATGAATATACTTATTACTCCCAATATTATCAATATAACATGCATTATTACCAATATTATGCAGTTATTATCGCCAGAACTATAATAATTATACCTATTACTCCCAATATTATCAATATAACATGCATTATTACCAATATTATGCAGTTATTATCGCCAGAACTATAATAATTATACTTATTACTTTTATTATTATCAATATAACATGCACTATTACCCATATTATGCAGTTATTATCGCTAGAAATATAATAATTATACTTATTACTCCCAATATTATCAATATAACATGCATTATTACCCATATTATACTGTTATTATCGTCAGAACTATAGTAAATATACTTATTACTCCCAATATTATCAATATAACATCCATTATTACCAATATTATACAGTTACTATCGCTAGCACTATAATAATTATACTTATTACTCCTCATTTTATCATTATAACATGCATTATTACCCTAATTATGCAGTTATTATTGCTAGAACTATGATAATTGTACTTATTACTCCTAATTTTATCAATATAACATGCATTATTACCCATATCATTCAGTTATTATCGCTAGAACTACAATAATTATACATATTACTCCCAATATTATCAATATAACATGCATTATTACCAATATCATTCAGTTATTATCGCTAGAACTACAATAATTATACATATTACTCCCAATATTATCAATATAACATGCATTATTACCCATATTATGCAGTTATTGTCGCCAGAAATATAATAATTATACTTATTACTCCTAATTTTATCAATATAACATGCACAATTACCCATATCATTCAGTTATTATCGCTAGAACTACAATAATTATACATATTACTTCCAATATTATCAATATAACATGCATTATTACCCATATTATGCAGTTATTATCGCTAAAACTTTAATAGTTTTACTTGTTTCTTATATTATTATCAGTACAACATGCATTATTACCCATATTATGCAGTTATTATCGCCAGAAATATAATAATTATACTTATTACTCCCAATATTATCAATATAACATGCATTATTACCGATATTATGCAGGTATTATCGTCAGAACTATAATAAATATACTTATTACTGCCAATATTATCAATATAACATGCATTATTACCCATGTTATACTGTTATTATCGTCAGAACTATAATAAATATACTTATTACTCCCAATATTATCAATATAACATGCATTATTACCCATATTATGCAGTTATTATTGCTAGAACTATGATAATTATACTTAATACTCGCAATATTATCAATATAACATGCATTATTACCCATATTATGTAGTTACTATCGCCAGAAATATAATAGTTATACTTATTACTCCTAATTTTATCAATATAACATGCATTATTACCCATATCATTCAGTTATTATCGCTAGAACTACAATAATTATACATATTACTCCCAATATTATCAATATAACATGCATTATTACCCACATTATGCAGTTATTATCGCCAGTAATATAATAATTATACTTATTACTCCCAATATTATCAATATAACATGCATTATTACCAATATTATGCAGTTGTTATCGCCAGAACTATAATAATTATACTTATTACTCCTAATTTTATCAATATAACATGCATTATTACCCATATCATTCAGTTATTATCGCTAGAACTACAATAATTATGCTTATTACTCCCAATATTATCAATATAACATGCATTATTACCCATATTATAGGGTATTTATCGTCAGAACTATAATGAATATACTTATTACTCCCAATATTATCAATATAACATGCATTATTACCAATATTATGCAGTTATTATCGCCAGAACTATAATAATTATACCTATTACTCCCAATATTATCAATATAACATGCATTATTACCAATATTATGCAGTTATTATCGCCAGAACTATAATAATTATACTCATTACTTTTATTATTATCAATATAACATGCACTATTACCCATATTATGCAGTTATTATCGCTAGAAATATAATAATTATACTTATTACTCCCAATATTATCAATATAACATGCATTATTACCCATATTATGCAGTTATTATCGCCAGAAATATAATAAATATACTTATTACTACCAATATTATCAATATAACATGCATTATTACCCATATTATGCAGTTATTATCGCTCGAACTATAATAATTATACTTATTACTCTTATTATTATCAATATAACATGCACTATTACCCATATTATGCAGTTATTATCGCCAGAAATATAATAATTATACTTATTACTCCCAATATTATCAATATAACATGCATTATTACCCCTATTATGCAGTTATTATCGCTAAAACTATAATAGTTTTACTTGTTTCTTATATTATTATCAGTACAACATGCATTATTACCCATATTATGCAGTTATTATCGCCAGAAATATAATAATTATACTTATTACTCCCAATATTATCAATATAACATGCATTATTACCCATATTATGTAGTTACTATCAGCAGAAATATAATAGTCATACTTATTACTCCTAATTTTATCAATATAACATGCATTATTACCCATATCATTCAGTTATTATCGCTAGAACTACAATAATTATACATATTACTCCCAATATTATCAATATAACATGCATTATTACCCACATTATGCAGTTATTATCGCCAGTAATATAATAATTATACTTATTACTCCCAATATTATCAATATAACATGCATTATTACCAATATTATGCAGTTGTTATCGCCAGAACTATAATAATTATACTTATTACTCCTAATTTTATCAATATAACATGCATTATTACCCATATCATTCAGTTATTATCGCTAGAACTACAATAATTATGCTTATTACTCCCAATATTATCAATATAACATGCATTATTACCCATATTATAGGGTATTTATCGTCAGAACTATAATGAATATACTTATTACTCCCAATATTATCAATATAACATGCATTATTACCAATATCTTGCAGTTATTATCGCCAGAACTATAATAATTATACCTATTACTCCCAATATTATGAATATAACATGCATTATTACCAATATTATGCAGTTATTATCGCCAGAACTATAATAATTATACTTATTACTTTTATTATTATCAATATAACATGCACTATTACCCATATTATGCAGTTATTATCGCTAGAAATATAATAATTATACTTATTACTCCCAATATTATCAATATAACATGCATTATTACCCATATTATACTGTTATTATCGTCAGAACTATAGTAAATATACTTATTACTCCCAATATTATCAATATAACATCCATTATTACCAATATTATACAGTTACTATCGCTAGCACTATAATAATTATACTTATTACTCCTCATTTTATCATTATAACATGCATTATTACCCTAATTATGCAGTTATTATTGCTAGAACTATGATAATTGTACTTATTACTCCTAATTTTATCAATATAACATGCATTATTACCCATATCATTCAGTTATTATCGCTAGAACTACAATAATTATACATATTACTCCCAATATTATCAATATAACATGCATTATTACCAATATCATTCAGTTATTATCGCTAGAACTACAATAATTATACATATTACTCCCAATATTATCAATATAACATGCATTATTACCCATATTATGCAGTTATTGTCGCCAGAAATATAATAATTATACTTATTACTCCTAATTTTATCAATATAACATGCACAATTACCCATATCATTCAGTTATTATCGCTAGAACTACAATAATTATACATATTACTCCCAATATTATCAATATAACATGCATTATTACCCATATTATGCAGTTATTATCGCTAAAACTTTAATAGTTTTACTTGTTTCTTATATTATTATCAGTACAACATGCATTATTACCCATATTATGCAGTTATTATCGCCAGAAATATAATAATTATACTTATTACTCCCAATATTATCAATATAACATGCATTATTACCGATATTATGCAGGTATTATCGTCAGAACTATAATAAATATACTTATTACTGCCAATATTATCAATATAACATGCATTATTACCCATGTTATACTGTTATTATCGTCAGAACTATAATAAATATACTTATTACTCCCAATATTATCAATATAACATGCATTATTACCCATATTATGCAGTTATTATTGCTAGAACTATGATAATTATACTTAATACTCGCAATATTATCAATATAACATGCATTATTACCCATATTATGTAGTTACTATCGCCAGAAATATAATAGTTATACTTATTACTCCTAATTTTATCAATATAACATGCATTATTACCCATATCATTCAGTTATTATCGCTAGAACTACAATAATTATACATATTACTCCCAATATTATCAATATAACATGCATTATTACCCACATTATGCAGTTATTATCGCCAGTAATATAATAATTATACTTATTACTCCCAATATTATCAATATAACATGCATTATTACCAATATTATGCAGTTGTTATCGCCAGAACTATAATAATTATACTTATTACTCCTAATTTTATCAATATAACATGCATTATTACACATATCATTCAGTTATTATCGCTAGAACTACAACAATTATGCTTATTACTCCCAATATTATCAATATAACATGCATTATTACACATATTATAGGGTATTTATCGTCAGAACTATAATGAACATACTTATTACTCCCAATATTATCAATATAACATGCATTATTACCAATATTATGCAGTTATTATCGCCAGAACTATAATAATTATACCTATTACTCCCAATATTATGAATATAACATGCATTATTACCAATATTATGCAGTTATTATCGCCAGAACTATAATAATTATACTTATTACTTTTATTATTATCAATATAACATGCACTATTACCCATATTATGCAGTTATTATCGCTAGAAATATAATAATTATACTTATTACTCCCAATATTATCAATATAACATGCATTATTACCCATATTATACTGTTATTATCGTCAGAACTATAGTAAATATACTTATTACTCCCAATATTATCAATATAACATCCATTATTACCAATATTATACAGTTACTATCGCTAGCACTATAATAATTATACTTATTACTCCTCATTTTATCATTATAACATGCATTATTACCCTAATTATGCAGTTATTATTGCTAGAACTATGATAATTGTACTTATTACTCCTAATTTTATCAATATAACATGCATTATTACCCATATCATTCAGTTATTATCGCTAGAACTACAATAATTATACATATTACTCCCAATATTATCAATATAACATGCATTATTACCAATATCATTCAGTTATTATCGCTAGAACTACAATAATTATACATATTACTCCCAATATTATCAATATAACATGCATTATTACCCATATTATGCAGTTATTGTCGCCAGAAATATAATAATTATACTTATTACTCCTAATTTTATCAATATAACATGCACAATTACCCATATCATTCAGTTATTATCGCTAGAACTACAATAATTATACATATTACTCCCAATATTATCAATATAACATGCATTATTACCCATATTATGCAGTTATTATCGCTAAAACTTTAATAGTTTTACTTGTTTCTTATATTATTATCAGTACAACATGCATTATTACCCATATTATACTGTTATTATCGTCAGAACTATAATAAATATACTTATTACTCCCAATATTATGAATATAACATACACTATTACCGATGTTATGCAGTTATTATCGTCAGAACTATAATAAATATACTTATTACTCCCAATAATATCAATATAACATGCATTATTACCCACATTATGCAGTTATTATCGCCAGTAATATAATAATTATACTTATTACTCCCAATATTATCAATATAACATGCATTATTACCAATATTATGCAGTTGTTATCGCCAGAACTATAATAATTATACTTATTACTCCTAATTTTATCAATATAACATGCATTATTACACATATCATTCAGTTATTATCGCTAGAACTACAACAATTATGCTTATTACTCCCAATATTATCAATATAACATGCATTATTACCCATATTATGCAGTTATTGTCGCCAGAAATATAATAATTATACTTATTACTCCTAATTTTATCAATATAACATGCACTATTACCCATATCATTCAGTTATTATCGCTAGAACTACAATAATTATACATATTACTCCCAATATTATCAATATAACATGCATTATTACCCATATTATGCAGTTATTATCGCTAAAACTTTAATAGTTTTACTTGTTTCTTATATTATTATCAGTACAACATGCATTATTACCCATATTATGCAGTTATTATCGCCAGAAATATAATAATTATACATATTACTCCCAATGTTATCAATATAACATGCATTATTACCAATATTCTGCAGTTATTATCGCCACAACTATAATAATTATACTTATTACTCCTAATTTTATCAATATAACATGCATTATTACCCATATCATTCAGTAATTATCGCTAGAACTACAATAAATATACTTATTACTCCCAATATTATCAATATAACATGCATTATTACCAATATTATGCAGTTATTATCGCCAGAACTATAATAATTATACCTATTACTCCCAATGTTATCAATATAACATGCATTATTACCAATATTATGCAGTTATTATCGCCAGAACTATAATAATTATACTTATTACTCCTAATTTTATCAATATAACATGCATTATTACCCATATCATTCAGTTATTATCGCTAGAACTACAATAATTATACTTATTACTCCCAATATCATCAATATAACATGCATTATTACCCATATGATACGGTTATTATCGTCAGAACTATAATGAATATACTTATTACTCCTAATATTATCAATATAACATACACTATTACCGATATTATGCAGTTATTATCGTCAGAACTATAATAAATATACTTATTACTCCCAATATTATCAATATAATATGCATTATTACCCATATTACACTGTTATTAACGTCAGAACTATAATAAATATACTTATTACTCCCAATATTATCAATATAACATGCATTATTACCCATATTATGCAGTTATTATCGCCAGAAATATAATAAATATACTTATTACTCCCAATTTTATCAATATAACATGCATTATTACCAATATTATGCAGTTATTATCGCCAGAACTATAATAATTATACCTATTACTCCCAATGTTATCAATATAACATGCATTATTACCAATATTATGCAGTTATTATCGCCAGAACTATAATAATTATACTTATTACTCCTAATTTTATCAATATAACATGCATTATTACCCATATCATTCAGTTATTATCGCTAGAACTACAATAATTATACTTATTACTCCCAATATCATCAATATAACATGCATTATTACCCATATGATACGGTTATTATCGTCAGAACTATAATGAATATACTTATTACTCCTAATATTATCAATATAACATACACTATTACCGATATTATGCAGTTATTATCGTCAGAACTATAATAAATATACTTATTACTCCCAATATTATCAATATAATATGCATTATTACCCATATTACACTGTTATTAACGTCAGAACTATAATAAATATACTTATTACTCCCAATATTATCAATATAACATGCATTATTACCCATATTATGCAGTTATTATCGCCAGAAATATAATAAATATACTTATTACTCCCAATATTATCAATATAACATGCATTATTACCCATATTATGCAGTTATTATCGCTCGAACTATAATAATTATACTTATTACTCTTATTATTATCAATATAACATGCACTATTACCCATATTATGCAGTTATTATCGCCAGAAATATAATAATTATACTTATTACTCCCAATATTATCAATATAACATGCATTATTACCCCTATTATGCAGTTATTATCGCTAAAACTATAATAGTTTTACTTGTTTCTTATATTATTATCAGTACAACATGCATTATTACCCATATTATGCAGTTATTATCGCCAGAAATATAATAATTATACTTATTACTCCCAATATTATCAATATAACATGCATTATTACCCATATTATGTAGTTACTATCGCCAGAAATATAATAGTCATACTTATTACTCCTAATTTTATCAATATAACATGCATCATTACCCATATCATTCAGTTATTATCGCTAGAACTACAATAATTATACATATTACTCCCAATATTATCAATATAACATGCATTATTACCCACATTATGCAGTTATCATCGCCAGTAATATAATAATTATACTTATTACTCCCAATATTATCAATATAACATGCATTATTACCAATATTATGCAGTTGTTATCGCCAGAACTATAATAATTATACTTATTACTCCTAATTTTATCAATATAACATGCATTATTACCCATATCATTCAGTTATTATCGCTAGAACTACAATAATTATGCTTATTACTCCCAATATTATCAATATAACATGCATTATTACCCATATTATAGGGTATTTATCGTCAGAACTATAATGAATATACTTATTACTCCCAATATTATCAATATAACATGCATTATTACCAATATTATGCAGTTATTATCGCCAGAACTATAATAATTATACCTATTACTCCCAATATTATCAATATAACATGCATTATTACCAATATTATGCAGTTATTATCGCCAGAACTATAATAATTATACTTATTACTTTTATTATTATCAATATAACACGCACTATTACCCATATTATGCAGTTATTATCGCTAGAAATATAATAATTATACTTATTACTCCCAATATTATCAATATAACATGCATTATTACCCATATTATACTGTTATTATCGTCAGAACTATAGTAAATATACTTATTACTCCCAATATTATCAATATAACATCCATTATTACCAATATTATACAGTTACTATCGCTAGCACTATAATAATTATACTTATTACTCCTCATTTTATCATTATAACATGCATTATTACCCTAATTATGCAGTTATTATTGCTAGAACTATGATAATTGTACTTATTACTCCTAATTTTATCAATATAACATGCATTATTACCCATATCATTCAGTTATTATCGCTAGAACTACAATAATTATACATATTACTCCCAATATTATCAATATAACATGCATTATTGCCAATATTATGCAGCCTTATCGCCAGAACTATAATAATTATACTTATTACTCCTAATTTTATCAATATAACATGCATTATTACCCATATCATTCAGTTATTATCGCTAGAACTACAATAATTATACTTATTACTCTCAATATTTTCAATATAACATGCATTATTACCCATATTATATGGTTATTATCGTCACAACTATAATAAATATACTTATTACTCCCAATATTATCAACAAAACATGCATTATAACACATATTATGCAGTTATTATCGCGAGAACTACAATAATTATACTTATTACTCCCAAGATTATCAATATAACATGCACTATTACCCATATTCTACTGTTATTATCGTCAGAACTATAATAAATATGCTTAATACTCCCAATATTATATATATAACATGCACTATTACCCATATTATGCAGTTATTATCGCTCAAACTACAATAATTATACTTATTACTCCCAATATTATCAATATAACATGCATTATTACCCATATTGTACTGTTATTATCGTCAGAACTATAATAAATATACTTATTACTCCCAATATTATGAATATAACATACACTATTACCGATGTTATGCAGTTATTATCGTCAGAACTATAATAAATATACTTATTACTCCCAATATTATCAATATAACATGCATTATTACCCATATTATACTGTTATTATCGTCAGAACTATAATAAATATACTTATTACTCCCAATAGTATCAATATAACATGCATTATTACCCATATTATACGGTTATTATCGTCAGAACTATAATAAATATACTTATTACTCCCAATATTATCAATATAACATGCATTATTACCCATATTATGCAGTTATTATTGCTAGAACTATGATAATTAATCTTATTACTCGCAATATTATCAATATAACATGCATTATTACCCATATTATGCAGATATTATCGCTAAAACTATAATAGTTTTACTTGTTTCTTATATTATTATCAGTACAACATGCATTATTACCCATATTATGCAGTTATTATCGTCAGAACTATAATAAATATACTTATTACTCCCAATATTATCAATATAACATCCATTATTACCAATATTATACAGTTACTATCGCTAGCACTATAATAATTATACTTATTACTCCTCATTTTATCATTATAACATGCATTATTACCCATATCATTCAGTTATTATCGCTAGAACTACAATAATTATACATATTACTCCCAATATTATCAATATAACATGCATTATTACCAATATCATTCAGTTATTATCGCTAGAACTACAATAATTATACATATTACTCCCAATATTATCAATATAACATGCATTATTACCCATATTATGCAGTTATTGTCGCCAGAAATATAATAATTATACTTATTACTCCTAATTTTATCAATATAACATGCACTATTACCCATATCATTCAGTTATTATCGCTAGAACTACAATAATTATACATATTACTCCCAATATTATCAATATAACATGCATTATTACCCATATTATGCAGTTATTATCGCTAAAACTTTAATAGTTTTACTTGTTTCTTATATTATTATCAGTACAACATGCATTATTACCCATATTATGCAGTTATTATCGCCAGAAATATAATAATTATACTTATTACTCCCAATGTTATCAATATAACATGCATTATTACCAATATTCTGCAGTTATTATCGCCACAACTATAATAATTATACTTATTATTCCTAATTTTATCAATATAACATGCATTATTACCCATATCATCTAGTAATTATCGCTAGAACTACAATAAATATACTTATTACTCCCAATATTATCAATATAACATGCATTATTACCCATATTATGCAGCTTTATCGCCAGAACTATAATAATTATACTTATTACTCCTAATTTTATCAATATAACATGCATTATTACCCATATCATCTAGTAATTATCGCTAGAACTACAATCAATATACTTATTACTCCCAATATTATCAATATAACATGCATTATTACCCATATTATGCAGCTTTATCGCCAGAACTATAATAATTATACTTATTACTCCTAATTTTATCAATATAACATGCATTATTACCCATATCATTCAGTTATTATCGCTAGAACTATAATAAATATACTTATTACTCCCAATATTATCAATATAACATGCATTATTGCCCATATTATGCAGCCTTATCGCCAGAACTATAATAATTATACTTATTACTCCTAATTTTATCAATATAACATGCATTATTACCCATATCATTCAGTTATTATCGCTAGAACTACAATAATTATACTTATTACTCTCAATATTTTCAATATAACATGCATTATTACCCATATTATATGGTTATTATCGTCACAACTATAATAAATATACTTATTACTCCCAATATTATCAACAAAACATGCATTATAACACATATTATGCAGTTATTATCGCGAGAACTACAATAATTATACTTATTACTCCCAATATTATCAATATAACATGCATTATTACCCATATTGTACTGTTATTATCGTCAGAACTATAATAAATATACTTATTACTCCCAATATTATGAATATAACATACACTATTACCGATGTTATGCAGTTATTATCGTCAGAACTATAATAAATATACTTATTACTCCCAATATTATCAATATAACATGCATTATTACCCATATTATACTGTTATTATCGTCAGAACTATAATAAATATACTTATTACTCCCAATAGTATCAATATAACATGCATTATTACCCATATTATACGGTTATTATCGTCAGAACTATAATAAATATACTTATTACTCCCAATATTATCAATATAACATGCATTATTACCCATATTATGCAGTTATTATTGCTAGAACTATGATAATTAATCTTATTACTCGCAATATTATCAATATAACATGCATTATTACCCATATTATGCAGATATTATCGCTAAAACTATAATAGTTTTACTTGTTTCTTATATTATTATCAGTACAACATGCATTATTACCCATATTATGCAGTTATTATCGCCAGAACTATAATAATTATACTTATTACTTTTATTATTATCAATATAACATGCACTATTACCCATATTATGCAGTTATTATCGCTAGAAATATAATAATTATACTTATTACTCCCAATATTATCAATATAACATGCATTATTACCCATATCATTCAGTTATTATCGCTAGAACTACAATAATTATACATATTACTCCCAATATTATCAATATAACATCCATTATTACCAATATTATACAGTTACTATCGCTAGCACTATAATAATTATACTTATTACTCCTCATTTTATCATTATAACATGCATTATTACCCTAATTATGCAGTTATTATTGCTAGAACTATGATAATTGTACTTATTACTCCTAATTTTATCAATATAACATGCATTATTACCCATATCATTCAGTTATTATCGCTAGAACTACAATAATTATACATATTACTCCCAATATTATCAATATAACATGCATTATTACCAATATCATTCAGTTATTATCGCTAGAACTACAATAATTATACATATTACTCCCAATATTATCAATATAACATGCATTATTACCCATATTATGCAGTTATTGTCGCCAGAAATATAATAATTATACTTATTACTCCTAATTTTATCAATATAACATGCACTATTACCCATATCATTCAGTTATTATCGCTAGAACTACAATAATTATACATATTACTCCCAATATTATCAATATAACATGCATTATTACCCATATTATGCAGTTATTATCGCTAAAACTTTAATAGTTTTACTTGTTTCTTATATTATTATCAGTACAACATGCATTATTACCCATATTATGCAGTTATTATCGCCAGAAATATAATAATTATACTTATTACTCCCAATGTTATCAATATAACATGCATTATTACCAATATTCTGCAGTTATTATCGCCACAACTATAATAATTATACTTATTACTCCTAATTTTATCAATATAACATGCATTATTACCCATATCATTCAGTAATTATCGCTAGAACTACAATAAATATACTTATTACTCCCAATATTATCAATATAACATGCATTATTACCAATATTATGCAGTTATTATCGCCAGAACTATAATAATTATACCTATTACTCCCAATGTTATCAATATAACATGCATTATTACCAATATTATGCAGTTATTATCGCCAGAACTATAATAATTATACTTATTACTCCTAATTTTATCAATATAACATGCATTATTACCCATATCATTCAGTTATTATCGCTAGAACTACAATAATTATACTTATACCTCCCACTATTATCAATATAACATGCATTATTACCCATATTATGCAGTTATTATCGCCAGAAATATAATAAATATACTTATTACTCCCAATATTATCAATATAACATGCATTATTACCCATATTATGCAGTTATTATCGCTCGAACTATAATAATTATACTTATTACTCTTATTATTATCAATATAACATGCACTATTACCCATATTATGCAGTTATTATCGCCAGAAATATAATAATTATACTTATTACTCCCAATATTATCAATATAACATGCATTATTACCCCTATTATGCAGTTATTATCGCTAAAACTATAATAGTTTTACTTGTTTCTTATATTATTATCAGTACAACATGCATTAATACCCATATTATGCAGTTATTATCGCCAGAAATATAATAATTATACTTATTACTCCCAATATTATCAATATAACATGCATTATTACCCCTATTATGCAGTTATTATCGCTAAAACTATAATAGTTTTACTTGTTTCTTATATTATTATCAGTACAACATGCATTATTACCCATATTATGCAGTTATTATCGCCAGAAATATAATAATTATACTTATTACTCCCAATATTATCAATATAACATGCATTATTACCCATATTATGTAGTTACTATCGCCAGAAATATAATAGTCATACTTATTACTCCTAATTTTATCAATATAACATGCATTATTACCCATATCATTCAGTTATTATCGCTAGAACTACAATAATTATACATATTACTCCCAATATTATCAATATAACATGCATTATTACCCACATTATGCAGTTATTATCGCCAGTAATATAATAATTATACTTATTACTCCCAATATTATCACTGTAACATGCATTATTACCAATATTATGCAGTTATTATCGCCAGAACTATAATAATTATACCTATTACTCCCAATATTATCAATATAACATGCATTATTACCAATATTATGCAGTTATTATCGCCAGAACTACAATAAATATACTTATTACTCCCAATATTATCAATATAACATGCATTATTACCCATATTATGCAGCTTTATCGCCAGAACTATAATAATTATACTTATTACTCCTAATTTTATCAATATAACATGCATTATTACCCATATCATCTAGTAATTATCGCTAGAACTACAATAAATATACTTATTACTCCCAATATTATCAATATAACATGCATTATTACCCATATTATGCAGCTTTATCGCCAGAACTATAATAATTATACTTATTACTCCTAATTTTATCAATATAACATGCACTATTACCCATATCATTCAGTTATTATCGCTAGAACTACAATAATTATACATATTACTCCCAATATTATCAATATAACATGCATTATTACCCATATTGTACTGTTATTATCGTCAGAACTATAATAAATATACTTATTACTCCCAATATTATGAATATAACATACACTATTACCGATGTTATGCAGTTATTATCGTCAGAACTATAATAAATATACTTATTACTCCCAATATTATCAATATAACATGCATTATTACCCATATTATACTGTTATTATCGTCAGAACTATAATAAATATACTTATTACTCCCAATAGTATCAATATAACATGCATTATTACCCATATTATACGGTTATTATCGTCAGAACTATAATAAATATACTTATTACTCCCAATATTATCAATATAACATGCATTATTACCCATATTATGCAGCTTTATCGCCAGAACTATAATAATTATACTTATTACTCCTAATTTTATCAATATAACATGCATTATTACCCATATCATTCAGTTATTATCGCTAGAACTACAATAATTATACTTATTACTCTCAATATTTTCAATATAACATGCATTATTACCCATATTATATGGTTATTATCGTCACAACTATAATAAATATACTTATTACTCCCAATATTATCAACAAAACATGCATTATAACACATATTATGCAGTTATTATCGCGAGAACTACAATAATTATACTTATTACTCCCAAGATTATCAATATAACATGCACTATTACCCATATTCTACTGTTATTATCGTCAGAACTATAATAAATATACTTAATACTCCCAATATTATATATATAACATGCACTATTACCCATATTATGCAGTTATTATCGCTCAAACTACAATAATTATACTTATTACTCCCAATATTATCAATATAACATGCATTATTACCCATATTGTACTGTTATTATCGTCAGAACTATAATAAATATACTTATTACTCCCAATATTATGAATATAACATACACTATTACCGATGTTATGCAGTTATTATCGTCAGAACTATAATAAATATACTTATTACTCCCAATATTATCAATATAACATGCATTATTACCCATATTATACTGTTATTATCGTCAGAACTATAATAAATATACTTATTACTCCCAATAGTATCAATATAACATGCATTATTACCCATATTATACGGTTATTATCGTCAGAACTATAATAAATATACTTATTACTCCCAATATTATCAATATAACATGCATTATTACCCATATTATGCAGTTATTATTGCTAGAACTATGATAATTAATCTTATTACTCGCAATATTATCAATATAACATGCATTATTACCCATATTATGCAGATATTATCGCTAAAACTATAATAGTTTTACTTGTTTCTTATATTATTATCAGTACAACATGCATTATTACCCATATTATGCAGTTATTATCGCCAGAACTATAATAATTATACTTATTACTTTTATTATTATCAATATAACATGCACTATTACCCATATTATGCAGTTATTATCGCTAGAAATATAATAATTATACTTATTACTCCCAATATTATCAATATAACATGCATTATTACCAATATTATACAGTTACTATCGCTAGCACTATAATAATTATACTTATTACTCCTCATTTTATCATTATAACATGCATTATTACCCTAATTATGCAGTTATTATTGCTAGAACTATGATAATTGTACTTATTACTCCTAATTTTATCAATATAACATGCATTATTACCCATATCATTCAGTTATTATCGCTAGAACTACAATAATTATACATATTACTCCCAATATTATCAATATAACATGCATTATTACCAATATCATTCAGTTATTATCGCTAGAACTACAATAATTATACATATTACTCCCAATATTATCAATATAACATGCATTATTACCCATATTATGCAGTTATTGTCGCCAGAAATATAATAATTATACTTATTACTCCTAATTTTATCAATATAACATGCACTATTACCCATATCATTCAGTTATTATCGCTAGAACTACAATAATTATACATATTACTCCCAATATTATCAATATAACATGCATTATTACCCATATTATGCAGTTATTATCGCTAAAACTTTAATAGTTTTACTTGTTTCTTATATTATTATCAGTACAACATGCATTATTACCCATATTATGCAGTTATTATCGCCAGAAATATAATAATTATACTTATTACTCCCAATGTTATCAATATAACATGCATTATTACCAATATTCTGCAGTTATTATCGCCACAACTATAATAATTATACTTATTACTCCTAATTTTATCAATATAACATGCATTATTACCCATATCATTCAGTTATTATCGCTAGAACTACAATAATTATACATATTACTCCCAATATTATCAATATAACATGCATTATTACCCACATTATGCAGTTATTATCGCCAGTAATATAATAATTATACTTATTACTCCCAATATTATCAATATAACATGCATTATTACCAATATTATGCAGTTGTTATCGCCAGAACTATAATAATTATACTTATTACTCCTAATTTTATCAATATAACATGCATTATTACCCATATCATTCAGTTATTATCGCTAGAACTACAATAATTATGCTTATTACTCCCAATATTATCAATATAACATGCATTATTACCCATATTGTAGGGTATTTATCGTCAGAACTATAATGAATATACTTATTACTCCCAATATTATCAATATAACATGCATTATTACCAATATTATGCAGTTATTATCGCCAGAACTATAATAATTATACCTATTACTCCCAATATTATCAATATAACATGCATTATTACCAATATTATGCAGTTATTATCGCCAGAACTATAATAATTATACTTATTACTTTTATTATTATCAATATAACATGCACTATTACCCATATTATGCAGTTATTATCGCTAGAAATATAATAATTATACTTATTACTCCCAATATTATCAATATAACATGCATTATTACCCATATTATACTGTTATTATCGTCAGAACTATAATAAATATACTTATTACTCCCAATATTATCAATATAACATCCATTATTACCAATATTATACAGTTACTATCGCTAGCACTATAATAATTATACTTATTACTCCCCATTTTATCATTATAACATGCATTATTACCCTAATTATGCAGTTATTATTGCTAGAACTATGATAATTGTACTTATTACTCCTAATTTTATCAATATAACATGCATTATTACCCATATCATTCAGTTATTATCGCTAGAACTACTATAATTATACATATTACTCCCAATATTATCAATATAACATGCATTATTACCAATATCATTCAGTTATTATCGCTAGAACTACAATAATTATACATATTACTCCCAATATTATCAATATAACATGCATTATTACCCATATTATGCAGTTATTATCGCTAAAACTTTAATAGTTTTACCTGTTTCTTATATTATTATCAGTACAACATGCATTATTACCCATATTATGCAGTTATTATCGCCAGAAATATAATAATTATACTTATTACTCCCAATGTTATCAATATAACATGCATTATTACCAATATTCTGCAGTTATTATCGCCACAACTATAATAATTATACTTATTACTTCTAATTTTATCAATATAACATGCATTATTACCCATATCATCTAGTAATTATCGCTAGAACTACAATAAATATACTTATTACTCCCAATATTATCAATATAACATGCATTATTACCCATATTATGCAGCTTTATCGCCAGAACTATAATAATTATACTTATTACTCCTAATTTTATCAATATAACATGCATTATTACCCATATCATCTAGTAATTATCGCTAGAACTACAATAAATATACTTATTACTCCCAATATTATCAATATAACATGCATTATTACCCATATTATACTGTTATTATCGTCAGAACTATAATAAATATACTTATTACTCCCAATACTATCAATATAACATACACTATTACCGATATTATGCAGTTATTATCGTCAGAACTATAATAAATATACTTATTACTCCCAATATTATCAATATAACACGCATTATTACCCATATTATACTGTTATTATCGTCAGAACTATAATAAATATACTTATTACTCCCAATATTATCAATATAACATGCATTATTACCCATATTATGCAGTTATTATTGCTAGAACTGTAATAATTATACTTAATACTCGCAATATTATCAATATAACAAGTGTTACTACCCATATTATGCATTTATTATCGCGAGAACTACAATAATTATACTTATTACTCCTCATTTTATCAATATAACATGCATTATTACCCATATTATGCAGTTATTATTGCTAGAACTATGATAGTTTTACTTGTTTCTTATATTATTATCAGTACAACATGCATTATTACTCATATTATGCAGCTTTATCGCCAGAACTATAATAATTATACTTATTACTCCTCATTTTATCAATATAACATGCATTATTACCCATATTAGCAGTTATTATTGCTAGAACTATGATAATTGTACTTAATACTCCTAATTTTATCAATATGTTATGCATTATTACACATATTATACAGTTATTATCGTCAGAATTATAATAAATATACTTATTACTCCCAATATTATCAATATAACATACACTATTACCGATATTATGCACTTATTATCGTCAGAACTATAATAAATATACTTATTACTCCCAATATTATCAATATAACATGCATTATTACCCATATTATACTGTTATTATCGTCAGAACTATAATAAATATACTTATTACTCCCAATATTATCAATATAACATGCATTATTACCCATATTATGCAGTTATTATTGCTAGAACTATGATAATTATACTTAATTCTCGCAATATTATCAATATAACATGTGTTACTACCCATATTATGCAGTTATTATCGCGAGAACTACAATAATTATACTTATTACTCCTAATTTTATCAATATAACATGCATTATTACCCATATCATTCAGTTATTATCGCTGGAACTACAATAATTATACTTATTACTCCCAATATTATCAATATAACATGCATTATTACCCATATTATGCAGTTATTATTGCTAGAACTATGATAATTAATCTTATTACTCGCAATATTATCAATATAACATGCATTATTACCCATATTATGCAGTTATTATCGCTAAAACTATAATAGTTTTACTTGTTTCTTATATTATTATCAGTACAACATGCATTATTACCCATATTATGCAGCTTTATCGCCAGAACTATAATAATTATACTTATTACTCCTCATTTTATCAATATAACATGCATTATTACCCATATTAGCAGTTATTATTGCTAGAACTATGATAATTATACTTAATACTCCTAATTTTATTAATATGTTATGCATTATTACACATATTATACAGTTATTATCGTCAGAACTGTAATAAATATACTTATTACTCCCAATATTATCAATATAACATACACTATTACCGATATTATGCAGTTATTATCGTCAGAACTATAATAAATATACTTATTACTCCCAATATTATCAACATAACATGCATTATTACCCATATTATACTGTTATTATCGTCAGACCTATAATAAATATACTTATTACTCCCAATATTATCAATATAACATGCATTATTACCCATATTATGCAGTTATTATTGCTAGAACTATGATAATTATACTTAATACTCGCAATATTATCAGTATAACATGTGTTACTACCCATATTATGCATTTATTATCGCGAGAACTACAATAATTATACTTATTACTCCGAATATTATCAATATAACATGCATTATTACCCATATTATACTGCTATTATCGTCAGAACTATAATAAATATACTTATTACTCCCAATAGTATCAATATAACATGCATTATTACCCATATTATACGGTTATTATCGTCAGAACTATAATAAATATACTTATTACTCCCAATATTATCAATATAACATGCATTATTACCCATATTATGCAGTTATTATCGTCAGAATTATAATAAATATACTTATTACTCCCAATATTATCAATATAACATACACTATTACCGATATTATGCACTTATTATCGTCAGAACTATAATAAATATACTTATTACTCCCAATATTATCAATATAACATGCATTATTACCCATATTATACTGTTATTATCGTCAGAACTATAATAAATATACTTATTACTCCCAATATTATCAATATAACATGCATTATTACCCATATTATGCAGTTATTATTGCTAGAACTATGATAATTATACTTAATTCTCGCAATATTATCAATATAACATGTGTTACTACCCATATTATGCAGTTATTATCGCGAGAACTACAATAATTATACTTATTACTCCTAATTTTATCAATATAACATGCATTATTACCCATATCATTCAGTTATTATCGCTGGAACTACAATAATTATACTTATTACTCCCAATATTATCAATATAACATGCATTATTACCCATATCATTCAGTTATTATCGCTAGAACTATAATAAATATACTTATTACTCCCAATATTATCAATATAACATGCATTATTGCCCATATTATGCAGCCTTATCGCCAGAACTATAATAATTATACTTATTACTCCTAATTTTATCAATATAACATGCATTATTACCCATATCATTCAGTTATTATCGCTAGAACTATAATAAATATACTTATTACTCCCAATATTATCAATATAACATGCATTATTGCCCATATTATGCAGCCTTATCGCCAGAACTATAATAATTATACTTATTACTCCTAATTTTATCAATATAACATGCATTATTACCCATATCATTCAGTTATTATCGCTAGAACTACAATAATTATACTTATTACTCTCAATATTTTCAATATAACATGCATTATTACCCATATTATATGGTTATTATCGTCACAACTATAATAAATATACTTATTACTCCCAATATTATCAACAAAACATGCATTATAACACATATTATGCAGTTATTATCGCGAGAACTACAATAATTATACTTATTACTCCCAAGATTATCAATATAACATGCACTATTACCCATATTCTACTGTTATTATCGTCAGAACTATAATAAATATACTTAATACTCCCAATATTATATATATAACATGCACTATTACCCATATTATGCAGTTATTATCGCTCAAACTACAATAATTATACTTATTACTCCCAATATTATCAATATAACATGCATTATTACCCATATTGTACTGTTATTATCGTCAGAACTATAATAAATATACTTATTACTCCCAATATTATGAATATAACATACACTATTACCGATGTTATGCAGTTATTATCGTCAGAACTATAATAAATATACTTATTACTCCCAATATTATCAATATAACATGCATTATTACCCATATTATACTGTTATTATCGTCAGAACTATAATAAATATACTTATTACTCCCAATAGTATCAATATAACATGCATTATTACCCATATTATACGGTTATTATCGTCAGAACTATAATAAATATACTTATTACTCCCAATATTATCAATATAACATGCATTATTACCCATATTATGCAGTTATTATTGCTAGAACTATGATAATTAATCTTATTACTCGCAATATTATCAATATAACATGCATTATTACCCATATTATGCAGATATTATCGCTAAAACTATAATAGTTTTACTTGTTTCTTATATTATTATCAGTACATAATGCATTATTACCCATATTATGCAGTTATTATCGCCAGAACTATAATAATTATACTTATTACTTTTATTATTATCAATATAACATGCACTATTACCCATATTATGCAGTTATTATCGCTAGAAATATAATAATTATACTTATTACTCCCAATATTATCAATATAACATGCATTATTACCCATATCATTCAGTTATTATCGCTAGAACTACAATAATTATACATATTACTCCCAATATTATCAATATAACATCCATTATTACCAATATTATACAGTTACTATCGCTAGCACTATAATAATTATACTTATTACTCCTCATTTTATCATTATAACATGCATTATTACCCTAATTATGCAGTTATTAGTGCTAGAACTATGATAATTGTACTTATTACTCCTAATTTTATCAATATAACATGCATTATTACCCATATCATTCAGTTATTATCGCTAGAACTACAATAATTATACATATTACTCCCAATATTATCAATATAACATCCATTATTACCAATATTATACAGTTACTATCGCTAGCACTATAATAATTATACTTATTACTCCTCATTTTATCATTATAACATGCATTATTACCCTAATTATGCAGTTATTATTGCTAGAACTATGATAATTGTACTTATTACTCCTAATTTTATCAATATAACATGCATTATTACCCATATCATTCAGTTATTATCGCTAGAACTACAATAATTATACATATTACTCCCAATATTATCAATATAACATGCATTATTACCCATATTATGCAGTTATTGTCGCCAGAAATATAATAATTATACTTATTACTCCTAATTTTATCAATATAACATGCACTATTACCCATATCATTCAGTTATTATCGCTAGAACTACAATAATTATACATATTACTCCCAATATTATCAATATAACATGCATTATTACCCATATTATGCAGTTATTATCGCTAAAACTTTAATAGTTTTACTTGTTTCTTATATTATTATCAGTACAACATGCATTATTACCCATATTATGCAGTTATTATCGCCAGAAATATAATAATTATACTTATTACTCCCAATGTTATCAATATAACATGCATTATTACCAATATTCTGCAGTTATTATCGCCACAA
Organism: Megachile leachella; assembly: GCA_963576845.1. NCBI lineage: Eukaryota > Metazoa > Arthropoda > Insecta > Hymenoptera > Megachilidae > Megachile > Megachile leachella. Next base: position 465,365 of record CAUYWW010000158.1, read on the forward strand.
CTATAATAATTATACTTATTACTCCTAATTTTATCAATATAACATGCATTATTACCCATATCATTCAGTAATTATCGCTAGAACTACAATAAATATACTTATTACTCCCAATATTATCAATATAACATGCATTATTACCAATATTATGCAGTTATTATCGCCAGAACTATAATAATTATACCTATTACTCCCAATGTTATCAATATAACATGCATTATTACCAATATTATGCAGTTATTATCGCCAGAACTATAATAATTATACTTATTACTCCTAATTTTATCAATATAACATGCATTATTACCCATATCATTCAGTTATTATCGCTAGAACTACAATAATTATACTTATACCTCCCACTATTATCAATATAACATGCATTATTACCCATATGATACGGTTATTATCGTCAGAACTATAATGAATATACTTATTACTCCTAATATTATCAATATAACATACACTATTACCGATATTATGCAGTTATTATCGTCAGAACTATAATAAATATACTTATTACTCCCAATATTATCAATATAATATGCATTATTACCCATATTACACTGTTATTAACGTCAGAACTATAATAAATATACTTATTACTCCCAATATTATCAATATAACATGCATTATTACCCATATTATGCAGTTATTATCGCCAGAAATATAATAAATATACTTATTACTCCCAATATTATCAATATAACATGCATTATTACCCATATTATGCAGTTATTATCGCTCGAACTATAATAATTATACTTATTACTCTTATTATTATCAATATAACATGCACTATTACCCATATTATGCAGTTATTATCGCCAGAAATATAATAATTATACTTATTACTCCCAATATTATCAATATAACATGCATTATTACCCCTATTATGCAGTTATTATCGCTAAAACTATAATAGTTTTACTTGTTTCTTATATTATTATCAGTACAACATGCATTAATACCCATATTATGCAGTTATTATCGCCAGAAATATAATAATTATACTTATTACTCCCAATATTATCAATATAACATGCATTATTACCCCTATTATGCAGTTATTATCGCTAAAACTATAATAGTTTTACTTGTTTCTTATATTATTATCAGTACAACATGCATTATTACCCATATTATGCAGTTATTATCGCCAGAAATATAATAATTATACTTATTACTCCCAATATTATCAATATAACATGCATTATTACCCATATTATGTAGTTACTATCGCCAGAAATATAATAGTCATACTTATTACTCCTAATTTTATCAATATAACATGCATTATTACCCATATCATTCAGTTATTATCGCTAGAACTACAATAATTATACATATTACTCCCAATATTATCAATATAACATGCATTATTACCCACATTATGCAGTTATTATCGCCAGTAATATAATAATTATACTTATTACTCCCAATATTATCACTGTAACATGCATTATTACCAATATTATGCAGTTATTATCGCCAGAACTATAATAATTATACCTATTACTCCCAATATTATCAATATAACATGCATTATTACCAATATTATGCAGTTATTATCGCCAGAACTACAATAAATATACTTATTACTCCCAATATTATCAATATAACATGCATTATTACCCATATTATGCAGCTTTATCGCCAGAACTATAATAATTATACTTATTACTCCTAATTTTATCAATATAACATGCATTATTACCCATATCATCTAGTAATTATCGCTAGAACTACAATAAATATACTTATTACTCCCAATATTATCAATATAACATGCATTATTACCCATATTATGCAGCTTTATCGCCAGAACTATAATAATTATACTTATTACTCCTAATTTTATCAATATAACATGCATTATTACCCACATCATTCAGTTATTATCGCTAGAACTATAATAAATATACTTATTACTCCCAATATTATCAATATAACATGCATTATTGCCCATATTATGCAGCCTTATCGCCAGAACTATAATAATTATACTTATTACTCCTAATTTTATCAATATAACATGCATTATTACCCATATCATTCAGTTATTATCGCTAGAACTACAATAATTATACTTATTACTCTCAATATTTTCAATATAACATGCATTATTACCCATATTATATGGTTATTATCGTCACAACTATAATAAATATACTTATTACTCCCAATATTATCAACAAAACATGCATTATAACACATATTATGCAGTTATTATCGCGAGAACTACAATAATTATACTTATTACTCCCAAGATTATCAATATAACATGCACTATTACCCATATTCTACTGTTATTATCGTCAGAACTATAATAAATATACTTAATACTCCCAATATTATATATATAACATGCACTATTACCCATATTATGCAGTTATTATCGCTCAAACTACAATAATTATACTTATTACTCCCAATATTATCAATATAACATGCATTATTACCCATATTGTACTGTTATTATCGTCAGAACTATAATAAATATACTTATTACTCCCAATATTATGAATATAACATACACTCTTACCGATGTTATGCAGTTATTATCGTCAGAACTATAATAAATATACTTATTACTCCCAATATTATCAATATAACATGCATTATTACCCATATTATACTGTTATTATCGTCAGAACTATAATAAATATACTTATTACTCCCAATAGTATCAATATAACATGCATTATTACCCATATTATACGGTTATTATCGTCAGAACTATAATAAATATACTTATTACTCCCAATATTATCAATATAACATGCATTATTACCCATATTATGCAGTTATTATTGCTAGAACTATGATAATTAATCTTATTACTCGCAATATTATCAATATAACATGCATTATTACCCATATTATGCAGATATTATCGCTAAAACTATAATAATTTTACTTGTTTCTTATATTATTATCAGTACAACATGCATTATTACCCATATTATGCAGTTATTATCGCCAGAACTATAATAATTATACTTATTACTTTTATTATTATCAATATAACATGCACTATTACCCATATTATGCAGTTATTATCGCTAGAAATATAATAATTATACTTATTACTCCCAATATTATCAATATAACATGCATTATTACCCATATTATACTGTTATTATCGTCAGAACTATAATAAATATACTTATTACTCCCAATATTATCAATATAACATCCATTATTACCAATATTATACAGTTACTATCGCTAGCACTATAATAATTATACTTATTACTCCTCATTTTATCATTATAACATGCATTATTACCCTAATTATGCAGTTATTATTGCTAGAACTATGATAATTGTACTTATTACTCCTAATTTTATCAATATAACATGCATTATTACCCATATCATTCAGTTATTATCGCTAGAACTACAATAATTATACATATTACTCCCAATATTATCAATATAACATGCATTATTACCAATATCATTCAGTTATTATCGCTAGAACTACAATAATTATACATATTACTCCCAATATTATCAATATAACATGCATTATTACCCATATTATGCAGTTATTGTCGCCAGAAATATAATAATTATACTTATTACTCCTAATTTTATCAATATAACATGCACTATTACCCATATCATTCAGTTATTATCGCTAGAACTACAATAATTATACATATTACTCCCAATATTATCAATATAACATGCATTATTACCCATATTGTACTGTTATTATCGTCAGAACTATAATAAATATACTTATTACTCCCAATATTATGAATATAACATACACTATTACCGATGTTATGCAGTTATTATCGTCAGAACTATAATAAATATACTTATTACTCCCAATATTATCAATATAACATGCATTATTACCCATATTATACTGTTATTATCGTCAGAACTATAATAAATATACTTATTACTCCCAATAGTATCAATATAACATGCATTATTACCCATATTATACGGTTATTATCGTCAGAACTATAATAAATATACTTATTACTCCCAATATTATCAATATAACATGCATTATTACCCATATTATGCAGCTTTATCGCCAGAACTATAATAATTATACTTATTACTCCTAATTTTATCAATATAACATGCATTATTACCCATATCATTCAGTTATTATCGCTAGAACTACAATAATTATACTTATTACTCTCAATATTTTCAATATAACATGCATTATTACCCATATTATATGGTTATTATCGTCACAACTATAATAAATATACTTATTACTCCCAATATTATCAACAAAACATGCATTATAACACATATTATGCAGTTATTATCGCGAGAACTACAATAATTATACTTATTACTCCCAAGATTATCAATATAACATGCACTATTACCCATATTCTACTGTTATTATCGTCAGAACTATAATAAATATACTTAATACTCCCAATATTATATATATAACATGCACTATTACCCATATTATGCAGTTATTATCGCTCAAACTACAATAATTATACTTATTACTCCCAATATTATCAATATAACATGCATTATTACCCATATTGTACTGTTATTATCGTCAGAACTATAATAAATATACTTATTACTCCCAATATTATGAATATAACATACACTATTACCGATGTTATGCAGTTATTATCGTCAGAACTATAATAAATATACTTATTACTCCCAATATTATCAATATAACATGCATTATTACCCATATTATACTGTTATTATCGTCAGAACTATAATAAATATACTTATTACTCCCAATAGTATCAATATAACATGCATTATTACCCATATTATACGGTTATTATCGTCAGAACTATAATAAATATACTTATTACTCCCAATATTATCAATATAACATGCATTATTACCCATATTATGCAGTTATTATTGCTAGAACTATGATAATTAATCTTATTACTCGCAATATTATCAATATAACATGCATTATTACCCATATTATGCAGATATTATCGCTAAAACTATAATAGTTTTACTTGTTTCTTATATTATTATCAGTACAACATGCATTATTACCCATATTATGCAGTTATTATCGCCAGAACTATAATAATTATACTTATTACTTTTATTATTATCAATATAACATGCACTATTACCCATATTATGCAGTTATTATCGCTAGAAATATAATAATTATACTTATTACTCCCAATATTATCAATATAACATGCATTATTACCAATATTATACAGTTACTATCGCTAGCACTATAATAATTATACTTATTACTCCTCATTTTATCATTATAACATGCATTATTACCCTAATTATGCAGTTATTATTGCTAGAACTATGATAATTGTACTTATTACTCCTAATTTTATCAATATAACATGCATTATTACCCATATCATTCAGTTATTATCGCTAGAACTACAATAATTATACATATTACTCCCAATATTATCAATATAACATGCATTATTACCAATATCATTCAGTTATTATCGCTAGAACTACAATAATTATACATATTACTCCCAATATTATCAATATAACATGCATTATTACCCATATTATGCAGTTATTGTCGCCAGAAATATAATAATTATACTTATTACTCCTAATTTTATCAATATAACATGCACTATTACCCATATCATTCAGTTATTATCGCTAGAACTACAATAATTATACATATTACTCCCAATATTATCAATATAACATGCATTATTACCCATATTATGCAGTTATTATCGCTAAAACTTTAGTAGTTTTACTTGTTTCTTATATTATTATCAGTACAACATGCATTATTACCCATATTATGCAGTTATTATCGCCAGAAATATAATAATTATACTTATTACTCCCAATGTTATCAATATAACATGCATTATTACCAATATTCTGCAGTTATTATCGCCACAACTATAATAATTATACTTATTACTCCTAATTTTATCAATATAACATGCATTATTACCCATATCATTCAGTTATTATCGCTAGAACTACAATAATTATACATATTACTCCCAATATTATCAATATAACATGCATTATTACCCACATTATGCAGTTATTATCGCCAGTAATATAATAATTATACTTATTACTCCCAATATTATCAATATAACATGCATTATTACCAATATTATGCAGTTGTTATCGCCAGAACTATAATAATTATACTTATTACTCCTAATTTTATCAATATAACATGCATTATTACCCATATCATTCAGTTATTATCGCTAGAACTACAATAATTATGCTTATTACTCCCAATATTATCAATATAACATGCATTATTACCCATATTGTAGGGTATTTATCGTCAGAACTATAATGAATATACTTATTACTCCCAATATTATCAATATAACATGCATTATTACCAATATTATGCAGTTATTATCGCCAGAACTATAATAATTATACCTATTACTCCCAATATTATCAATATAACATGCATTATTACCAATATTATGCAGTTATTATCGCCAGAACTATAATAATTATACTTATTACTTTTATTATTATCAATATAACATGCACTATTACCCATATTATGCAGTTATTATCGCTAGAAATATAATAATTATACTTATTACTCCCAATATTATCAATATAACATGCATTATTACCCATATTATACTGTTATTATCGTCAGAACTATAATAAATATACTTATTACTCCCAATATTATCAATATAACATCCATTATTACCAATATTATACAGTTACTATCGCTAGCACTATAATAATTATACTTATTACTCCCCATTTTATCATTATAACATGCATTATTACCCTAATTATGCAGTTATTATTGCTAGAACTATGATAATTGTACTTATTACTCCTAATTTTATCAATATAACATGCATTATTACCCATATCATTCAGTTATTATCGCTAGAACTACTATAATTATACATATTACTCCCAATATTATCAATATAACATGCATTATTACCAATATCATTCAGTTATTATCGCTAGAACTACAATAATTATACATATTACTCCCAATATTATCAATATAACATGCATTATTACCCATATTATGCAGTTATTATCGCTAAAACTTTAATAGTTTTACCTGTTTCTTATATTATTATCAGTACAACATGCATTATTACCCATATTATGCAGTTATTATCGCCAGAAATATAATAATTATACTTATTACTCCCAATGTTATCAATATAACATGCATTATTACCAATATTCTGCAGTTATTATCGCCACAACTATAATAATTATACTTATTACTTCTAATTTTATCAATATAACATGCATTATTACCCATATCATCTAGTAATTATCGCTAGAACTACAATAAATATACTTATTACTCCCAATATTATCAATATAACATGCATTATTACCCATATTATGCAGTTATTATTGCTAGAACTATGATAATTAATCTTATTACTCGCAATATTATCAATATAACATGCATTATTACCCATATTATGCAGTTATTATCGCTAAAACTATAATAGTTTTACTTGTTTCTTATATTATTATCAGTACAACATGCATTATTACCCATATTATGCAGCTTTATCGCCAGAACTATAATAATTATACTTATTACTCCTCATTTTATCAATATAACATGCATTATTACCCATATTAGCAGTTATTATTGCTAGAACTATGATAATTATACTTAATACTCCTAATTTTATTAATATGTTATGCATTATTACACATATTATACAGTTATTATCGTCAGAACTGTAATAAATATACTTATTACTCCCAATATTATCAATATAACATACACTATTACCGATATTATGCAGTTATTATCGTCAGAACTATAATAAATATACTTATTACTCCCAATATTATCAACATAACATGCATTATTACCCATATTATACTGTTATTATCGTCAGACCTATAATAAATATACTTATTACTCCCAATATTATCAATATAACATGCATTATTACCCATATTATGCAGTTATTATTGCTAGAACTATGATAATTATACTTAATACTCGCAATATTATCAGTATAACATGTGTTACTACCCATATTATGCATTTATTATCGCGAGAACTACAATAATTATACTTATTACTCCGAATATTATCAATATAACATGCATTATTACCCATATTATACTGCTATTATCGTCAGAACTATAATAAATATACTTATTACTCCCAATAGTATCAATATAACATGCATTATTACCCATATTATACGGTTATTATCGTCAGAACTATAATAAATATACTTATTACTCCCAATATTATCAATATAACATGCATTATTACCCATATTATGCAGTTATTATCGTCAGAATTATAATAAATATACTTATTACTCCCAATATTATCAATATAACATACACTATTACCGATATTATGCACTTATTATCGTCAGAACTATAATAAATATACTTATTACTCCCAATATTATCAATATAACATGCATTATTACCCATATTATACTGTTATTATCGTCAGAACTATAATAAATATACTTATTACTCCCAATATTATCAATATAACATGCATTATTACCCATATTATGCAGTTATTATTGCTAGAACTATGATAATTATACTTAATTCTCGCAATATTATCAATATAACATGTGTTACTACCCATATTATGCAGTTATTATCGCGAGAACTACAATAATTATACTTATTACTCCTAATTTTATCAATATAACATGCATTATTACCCATATCATTCAGTTATTATCGCTGGAACTACAATAATTATACTTATTACTCCCAATATTATCAATATAACATGCATTATTACCCATATTATGCAGTTATTATTGCTAGAACTATGATAATTAATCTTATTACTCGCAATATTATCAATATAACATGCATTATTACCCATATTATGCAGTTATTATCGCCAAAACTATAATAGTTTTACTTGTTTCTTATATTATTATCAGTACAACATGCATTATTACCCATATTATGCAGCTTATTGCCAGAACTATAATAATTATACTTATTACTCCTCATTTTATCAATATAACATGCATTATTACCCATATTAGCAGTTATTATTGCTAGAACTATGATAATTATACTTAATACTCCTAATTTTATTAATATGTTATGCATTATTACACATATTATACAGTTATTATCGTCAGAACTGTAATAAATATACTTATTACTCCCAATATTATCAATATAACATACACTATTACCGATATTATGCAGTTATTATCGTCAGAACTATAATAAATATACTTATTACTCCCAATATTATCAATATAACATGCATTATTACCCATATTATACTGTTATTATCGTCAGACCTATAATAAATATACTTATTACTCCCAATATTATCAATATAACATGCATTATTACCCATATTATGCAGTTATTATTGCTAGAACTATGATAATTATACTTAATACTCGCAATATTATCAGTATAACATGTGTTACTACCCATATTATGCATTTATTATCGCGAGAACTACAATAATTATACTTATTACTCCGAATATTATCAATATAACATGCATTATTACCCATATTATACTGCTATTATCGTCAGAACTATAATAAATATACTTATTACTCCCAATAGTATCAATATAACATGCATTATTACCCATATTATACGGTTATTATCGTCAGAACTATAATAAATATACTTATTACTCCCAATATTATCAATATAACATGCATTATTACCCATATTATGCAGTTATTATCGCTAAAACTATAATAGTTTTACTTGTTTCTTATATTATTATCAGTACAACATGCATTATTACCCATATTATGCAGTTATTATCGCCAGAACTATAATAATTATACTTATTACTCCTCATTTTATCAATATAACATGCATTATTACCCATATTAGCAGTTATTATTGCTAGAACTATGATAATTGTACTTAATACTCCTAATTTTATCAATATGTTATGCATTATTACACATATTATACAGTTATAATCGTCAGAACTATAATAAATATACTTATTACTCCCAATATTATCAATATAACATACACTATTACCGATATTATGCAGTTATTATCGTCAGAACTATAATAAATATACTTATTACTCCCAATATTATCAATATAACATGCATTATTACCCATATTATACTGTTATTATCGTCAGAACTATAATAAATATACTTATTACTCCCAATATTATCAATATAACATACACTATTACCGATATTATGCAGTTATTATCGTCAGAACTATAATAAATATACTTATTACTCCCAATATTATCAATATAACACGCATTATTACCCATATTATACTGTTATTATCGTCAGAACTATAATAAATATACTTATTACTCCCAATATTATCAATATAACATGCATTATTACCCATATTATGCAGTTATTATTGCTAGAACTATAATAATTATACTTAATACTCGCAATATTATCAATATAACAAGTGTTACTACCCATATTATGCATTTATTATCGCGAGAACTACAATAATTATACTTATTACTCCTAATTTTATCAATATAACATGCATTATTACCCATATCATTCAGTTATTATCGCTGGAACTACAATAATTATACTTATTACTCCCAATATTATCAATATAACATGCATTATTACCAATATTATACAGTTATTATCGCTAGAACTATAATAATTATACTTATTACTCCTCATTTTATCAATATAACATGCATTATTACCCATATTATGCAGTTATTATTGCTAGAACTATAATAATTATACTTATTACTCCTCATTTTATCAATATAACATGCATTATTACCCATATTATGCAGTTATTATTGCTAGAACTATGATAATTAATCTTATTACTCGCAATATTATCAATATAACATGCATTATTACCCATATTATGCAGTTATTATCGCTAAAACTATAATAGTTTTACTTGTTTCTTATATTATTATCAGTACAACATGCATTATTACTCATATTATGCAGCTTTATCGCCAGAACTATAATAATTATACTTATTACTCCTCATTTTATCAATATAACATGCATTATTACCCATATTCGTAGTTATTATTGCTAGAACTATGATAATTATACTTAATACTCCTAATTTTATTAATATGTTATGCATTATTACACATATTATACAGTTATTATCGTCAGAACTGTAATAAATATACTTATTACTCCCAATATTATCAATATAACATACACTATTACCGATATTATGCAGTTATTATCGTCCGAACTATAATAAATATACTTATTACTCCCAATATTATCAATATAACATGCATTATTACCCATATTATACTGTTATTATCGTCAGACCTATAATAAATATACTTATTACTCCCAATATTATCAATATAACATGCATTATTACCCATATTATGCAGTTATTATTGCTAGAACTATGATAATTATACTTAATACTCGCAATATTATCAGTATAACATGTGTTACTACCCATATTATGCATTTATTATCGCGAGAACTACAATAATTATACTTATTACTCCTAATTTTATCAATATAACATGCATTATTACCCATATCATTCAGTTATTATAGCTGGAACTACAATAATTATACTTATTACTCCCAATATTATCAATATAACATGCATTATTACCAATATTATACAGTTATTATCGCTAGAACTATAATAGTTTTACTTGTTTCTTATATTATTATCAGTACAACATGCATTATTACCCATATTGTGCAGTTATTATCGCTAGAAATATAATAATTATACTTATTACTCCCAATATTATCAATATAACATGTATTATTATCCATATTATACGGTTATTATCGTCAGAACTATAATAAATATACTTATTACTCCCAATATTATCAATATAACATGCATTATTACCCATATTATGCAGTTATTATCGCTAAAACTATAATAGTTTTACTTGTTTCTTATATTATTATCAGTACAACATGCATTATTACCCATATTATGCAGTTATTATTGCCAGAAATGTAATAATTATACTTATTACTCCCAATATTATCAATATAACATGCATTATTACCGATATTATGCAGTTATTATCGTCAGAACTATAATAAATATACTTATTACTGCCAATATTATCAATATAACATGCATTATTACCCATGTTATACTGTTATTATCGTCAGAACTATAATAAATATACTTATTACTCCCAATATTATCAATATAACATGCATTATTACCCATATTATGCAGTTATTATTGCTAGAACTATGATAATTATACTTAATACTCGCAATATTATCAATATAACATGTGTTACTACCCATATTATGCATTTATTATCGCGAGAACTACAATAATTATACTTATTACTCCTAATTTTATCAATATAACATGCATTATTACCCATATCATTCAGTTATTATCGCTGGAACTACAATAATTATACTTATTACTCCCAATATTATCAATATAACATGCATTATTACCAATATTATACAGTTATTATCGCTAGAACTATAATAGTTTTACTTGTTTCTTATATTATTATCAGTACAACATGCATTATTACCCATATTGTGCGGTTATTATCGCTAGAAATATAATAATTATACTTATTACTCCCAATATTATCAATATAACATGCATTATTACCCATATTATGCAGCTTTATCGCCAGAACTATAATAATTATACCTATTACTCCTCATTTTATAAATATAACATGCATTATTACCCATATTATGCAGTTATTATTGCTAGAACTATGATAATTATACTCAATACTCCTAATTTTATCAATATGTTATGCATTATTACCCATATTATACAGTTATTATCGTCAGAGCTATAATAAATATACTTATTATTCCCAATGTTATCAATATAACATGCATTATTACCCATATTATGCAGTTATTGTCGCGAGAACTACAATAATTATACTTATTACTCCGAATATTATCAATATAACATGCATTATTACCCATATTATACTGCTATTATCGTCAGAACTATAATAAATATACTTATTACTCCCAATAGTATCAATATAACATGCATTATTACCCATATTATACGGTTATTATCGTCAGAACTATAATAAATATACTTATTACTCGCAATATTATCAATATAACATGCATTATTACCCATATTATGCAGTTATTATCGCTAAAACTATAATAGTTTTACTTGTTTCTTATATTATTATCAGTACAACATGCATTATTACCCATATTATGCAGTTATTATCGCCAGAACTATAATAATTATACTTATTACTCCTCGTTTTATCAATATAACATGCATTATTACCCATATTAGCAGTTATTATTGCTAGAACTATGATAATTATACTTAATACTCCTAATTTTATCAATATGTTATGCATTATTACACATATTATACAGTTATAATCGTCTGAACTATAATAAATATACTCATTACTCCCAATATTATCAATATAACATACACTATTACCGATATTATGCAGTTATTATCGTCAGAACTATAATAAATATACTTATTACTCCCAATATTATCAATATAACATGCATTATTACCCATATTATACTGTTATTATCGTCAGAACTATAATAAATATACTTATTACTCCCAATATTATCAATATAACATACACTATTACCGATATTATGCAGTTATTATCGTCAGAACTATAATAAATATACTTATTACTCCCAATATTATCAATATAACATGCATTATTACCCATATTATACTGTTATTATCGTCAGAACTATAATAAATATACTTATTACTCCCAATATTATCAATATAACATGCATTATTACCCATATTATGCAGTTATTATTGCTAGAACTATAATAATTGTACTTAATACTCGCAATATTATCAATATAACATGTGTTACTACCCATATTATGCATTTATTATCGCGAGAACTACAATAATTATACTTATTACTCCTAATTTTATCAATATAACATGCATTATTACCCATATCATTCAGTTATTATCGCTGGAACTACAATAATTATACTTATTACTCCCAATATTATCAATATAACATGCATTATTACCAATATTATACAGTTATTATCGCTAGAACTATAATAGTTTTACTTGTTTCTTATATTATTATCAGTACAACATGCATTATTACCCATATTGTGCGGTTATTATCGCTAGAAAGATAATAATTATACTTATTACTCCCAATATTATCAATATAACATGCATTATTACCCATATTATGCAGCTTTATCGCCAGAACTATAATAATTATACTTATTACTCCTCATTTTATCAATATAACATGCATTATTACCCATATTATGCAGTTATTATTGCTAGAACTATGATAATTATACTTAATACTCCTAATTTTATCAATATGTTATGCATTATTACCCATATTATACAGTTATTATTGCTAGAACTATGATAATTAATCTTATTACTCGCAATATTATCAATATAACATGCATTATTACCCATATTATGCAGTTATTATCGCTAAAACTATAATAGTTTTACTTGTTTCTTATATTATTATCAGTACAACATGCATTATTACCCATATTATGCAGCTTTATCGCCAGAACTATAATAATTATACTTATTACTCCTCATTTTATCAATGTAACATGCATTATTACCCATATTAGCAGTTATTATTGCTAGAACTATGATAATTGTACTTAATACTCCTAATTTTATCAATATGTTATGCATTATTACACATATTATACAGTTATTATCGTCAGAACTATAATAAATATACTTATTACTCCCAATATTATCAATATAACATACACTATTACCGATATTATGCAGTTATTATCGTCAGAACTATAATAAATATACTTATTACACCCAATATTATCAATATAACATGCATTATTACCCATATTATACTGTTATTATCGTCAGAACTATAATAAATATACTTATTACTCCCAATGTTATCAATATAACATGCATTATTACCCATATTATGCAGTTATTATTGCTAGAACTATGATAATTATACTTAATTCTCGCTATATTATCAATATAACATGTGTTACTACCCATATTATGCAGTTATTATCGCGAGAACTACAATAATTATACTTATTACTCCTAATTTTATCAATATAACATGCATTATTACCCATATCATTCAGTTATTATCGCTGGAACTACAATAATTATACTTATTACTCCCAATATTATCAATATAACATGCATTATTACCCATATTATGCAGTTATTATTGCTAGAACTATGATAATTAATCTTATTACTCGCAATATTATCAATATAACATG
Source organism: Megachile leachella (assembly GCA_963576845.1). Classification (NCBI taxonomy): domain Eukaryota; kingdom Metazoa; phylum Arthropoda; class Insecta; order Hymenoptera; family Megachilidae; genus Megachile; species Megachile leachella. The sequence continues at coordinate 480,583 of CAUYWW010000158.1, forward strand.
CATTATTACCCATATTATGCAGTTATTATCGCTAAAACTATAATAGTTTTACTTGTTTCTTATATTATTATCAGTACAACATGCATTATTACCCATATTATGCAGCTTTATCGCCAGAACTATAATAATTATACTTATTACTCCTCATTTTATCAATATAACATGCATTATTACCCATATTAGCAGTTATTATTGCTAGAACTATGATAATTATACTTAATACTCGCAATATTATCAATATAACAAGTGTTACTACCCATATTATGCATTTATTATCGCGAGAACTACAATAATTATACTTATTACTCCTAATTTTATCAATATAACATGCATTATTACCCATATCATTCAGTTATTATCGCTGGAACTACAATAATTATACTTATTACTCCCAATATTATCAATATAACATGCATTATTACCAATATTATACAGTTATTATCGCTAGAACTATAATAGTTTTACTTGTTTCTTATATTATTATCAGTACATCATGCATTATTACCCATATTGTGCGGTTATTATCGCTAGAAATATAATAATTATACTTATTACTCCCAATATTATCAATATAACATGCATTATTACCCATATTATGCAGTTATTATCGCCAGAACTATAATAATTATACTTATTACTCCTCATTTTATCAATATAACATGCATTATTACCCATATTATGCAGTTATTATTGCTAGAACTATGATAATTAATCTTATTACTCGCAATATTATCAATATAACATGCATTATTACCCATATTATGCAGTTATTATCGCTAAAACTATAATAGTTTTACTTGTTTCTTATATTATTATCAGTACAACATGCATTATTACTCATATTATGCAGCTTTATCGCCAGAACTATAATAATTATACTTATTACTCCTCATTTTATCAATATAACATGCATTATTACCCATATTAGCAGTTATTATTGCTAGAACTATGATAATTGTACTTAATACTCCTAATTTTATCAATATGTTATGCATTATTACACATATTATACAGTTATTATCGTCAGAATTATAATAAATATACTTATTACTCCCAATATTATCAATATAACATACACTATTACCGATATTATGCACTTATTATCGTCAGAACTATAATAAATATACTTATTACTCCCAATATTATCAATATAACATGCATTATTACCCATATTATACTGTTATTATCGTCAGAACTATAATAAATATACTTATTACTCCCAATATTATCAATATAACATGCATTATTACCCATATTATGCAGTTATTATTGCTAGAACTATGATAATTATACTTAATTCTCGCAATATTATCAATATAACATGTGTTACTACCCATATTATGCAGTTATTATCGCGAGAACTACAATAATTATACTTATTACTCCTAATTTTATCAATATAACATGCATTATTACCCATATCATTCAGTTATTATCGCTGGAACTACAATAATTATACTTATTACTCCCAATATTATCAATATAACATGCATTATTACCCATATTATGCAGTTATTATTGCTAGAACTATGATAATTAATCTTATTACTCGCAATATTATCAATATAACATGCATTATTACCCATATTATGCAGTTATTATCGCTAAAACTATAATAGTTTTACTTGTTTCTTATATTATTATCAGTACAACATGCATTATTACCCATATTATGCAGCTTTATCGCCAGAACTATAATAATTATACTTATTACTCCTCATTTTATCAATATAACATGCATTATTACCCATATTCGCAGTTATTATTGCTAGAACTATGATAATTATACTTAATACTCCTAATTTTATTAATATGTTATGCATTATTACACATATTATACAGTTATTATCGTCAGAACTGTAATAAATATACTTATTACTCCCAATATTATCAATATAACATACACTATTACCGATATTATGCAGTTATTATCGTCAGAACTATAATAAATATACTTATTACTCCCAATATTATCAATATAACATGCATTATTACCCATATTATACTGTTATTATCGTCAGAACTATAATAAATATACTTATTACTCCCAATATTATCAATATAACATACACTATTACCGATATTATGCAGTTATTATCGTCAGAACTATAATAAATATACTTATTACTCCCAATATTATCAATATAACACGCATTATTACCCATATTATACTGTTATTATCGTCAGAACTATAATAAATATACTTATTACTCCCAATATTATCAATATAACATGCATTATTACCCATATTATGCAGTTATTATTGCTGGAACTATAATAATTATACTTAATACTCGCAATATTATCAATATAACAAGTGTTACTACCCATATTATGCATTTATTATCGCGAGAACTACAATAATTATACTTATTACTCCTAATTTTATCAATATAACATGCATTATTACCCATATCATTCAGTTATTATCGCTGGAACTACAATAATTATACTTATTACTCCCAATATTATCAATATAACATGCATTATTACCAATATTATACAGTTATTATCGCTAGAACTATAATAGTTTTACTTGTTTCTTATATTATTATCAGTACATCATGCATTATTACCCATATTGTGCGGTTATTATCGCTAGAAATATAATAATTATACTTATTACTCCCAATATTATCAATATAACATGCATTATTACCCATATTATGCAGTTATTATCGCCAGAACTATAATAATTATACTTATTACTCCTCATTTTATCAATATAACATGCATTATTACCCATATTATGCAGTTATTATTGCTAGAACTATGATAATTAATCTTATTACTCGCAATATTATCAATATAACATGCATTATTACCCATATTATGCAGTTATTATCGCTAAAACTATAATAGTTTTACTTGTTTCTTATATTATTATCAGTACAACATGCATTATTACTCATATTATGCAGCTTTATCGCCAGAACTATAATAATTATACTTATTACTCCTCATTTTATCAATATAACATGCATTATTACCCATATTAGCAGTTATTATTGCTAGAACTATGATAATTGTACTTAATACTCCTAATTTTATCAATATGTTATGCATTATTACACATATTATACAGTTATTATCGTCAGAATTATAATAAATATACTTATTACTCCCAATATTATCAATATAACATACACTATTACCGATATTATGCACTTATTATCGTCAGAACTATAATAAATATACTTATTACTCCCAATATTATCAATATAACATGCATTATTACCCATATTATACTGTTATTATCGTCAGAACTATAATAAATATACTTATTACTCCCAATATTATCAATATAACATGCATTATTACCCATATTATGCAGTTATTATTGCTAGAACTATGATAATTATACTTAATTCTCGCAATATTATCAATATAACATGTGTTACTACCCATATTATGCATTTATTATCGCGAGAACTACAATAATTATACTTATTACTCCTAATTTTATCAATATAACATGCATTATTACCCATATCATTCAGTTATTATAGCTGGAACTACAATAATTATACTTATTACTCCCAATATTATCAATATAACATGCATTATTACCAATATTATACAGTTATTATCGCTAGAACTATAATAGTTTTACTTGTTTCTTATATTATTATCAGTACAACATGCATTATTACCCATATTGTGCAGTTATTATCGCTAGAAATATAATAATTATACTTATTACTCCCAATATTATCAATATAACATGTATTATTATCCATATTATACGGTTATTATCGTCAGAACTATAATAAATATATTTATTACTCCCAATATTATCAATATAACATGCATTATTACCCATATTATGCAGTTATTATCGCTAAAACTATAATAGTTTTACTTGTTTCTTATATTATTATCAGTACAACATGCATTATTACCCATATTATGCAGTTATTATCGCCAGAACTATAATAATTATACTTATTACTCCTCGTTTTATCAATATAACATGCATTATTACCCATATTCGCAGTTATTATTGCTAGAACTATGATAATTATACTTAATACTCCTAATTTTATTAATATGTTATGCATTATTACACATATTATACAGTTATTATCGTCAGAACTGTAATAAATATACTTATTACTCCCAATATTATCAATATAACATACACTATTACCGATATTATGCAGTTATTATCGTCAGAACTATAATAAATATACTTATTACTCCCAATATTATCAATATAACATGCATTATTACCCATATTATACTGTTATTATCGTCAGAACTATAATAAATATACTTATTACTCCCAATATTATCAATATAACATACACTATTACCGATATTATGCAGTTATTATCGTCAGAACTATAATAAATATACTTATTACTCCCAATATTATCAATATAACACGCATTATTACCCATATTATACTGTTATTATCGTCAGACCTATAATAAATATACTTATTACTCCCAATATTATCAATATAACATGCATTATTACCCATATTATGCAGTTATTATTGCTAGAACTATGATAATTATACTTAATACTCGCAATATTATCAGTATAACATGTGTTACTACCCATATTATGCATTTATTATCGCGAGAACTACAATAATTATACTTATTACTCCTAATTTTATCAATATAACATGCATTATTACCCATATCATTCAGTTATTATAGCTGGAACTACAATAATTGTACTTATTACTCCCAATATTATCAATATAACATGCATTATTACCCATATTATGCAGCTTTATCGCCAGAACTATAATAATTATACCTATTACTCCTCATTTTATAAATATAACATGCATTATTACCCATATTATGCAGTTATTATTGCTAGAACTATGATAATTATACTCAATACTCCTAATTTTATCAATATGTTATGCATTATTACCCATATTATACAGTTATTATCGTCAGAGCTATAATAAATATACTTATTATTCCCAATGTTATCAATATAACATGCATTATTACCCATATTATGCAGTTATTATTGCTAGAACTATGATAATTATACTTAATTCTCGCAATATTATCAATATAACATGTGTTACTACCCATATTATGCATTTATTATCGCGAGAACTACAATAATTATACTTATTACTCCTAATTTTATCAATATAACATGCATTATTACCCATATCATTCAGTTATTATAGCTGGAACTACAATAATTATACTTATTACTCCCAATATTATCAATATAACATGCATTATTACCAATATTATACAGTTATTATCGCTAGAACTATAATAGTTTTACTTGTTTCTTATATTATTATCAGTACAACATGCATTATTACCCATATTGTGCAGTTATTATCGCTAGAAATATAATAATTATACTTATTACTCCCAATATTATCAATATAACATGTATTATTATCCATATTATACGGTTATTATCGTCAGAACTATAATAAATATATTTATTACTCCCAATATTATCAATATAACATGCATTATTACCCATATTATGCAGTTATTATCGCTAAAACTATAATAGTTTTACTTGTTTCTTATATTATTATCAGTACAACATGCATTATTACCCATATTATGCAGTTATTATCGCCAGAACTATAATAATTATACTTATTACTCCTCGTTTTATCAATATAACATGCATTATTACCCATATTCGCAGTTATTATTGCTAGAACTATGATAATTATACTTAATACTCCTAATTTTATTAATATGTTATGCATTATTACACATATTATACAGTTATTATCGTCAGAACTGTAATAAATATACTTATTACTCCCAATATTATCAATATAACATACACTATTACCGATATTATGCAGTTATTATCGTCAGAACTATAATAAATATACTTATTACTCCCAATATTATCAATATAACATGCATTATTACCCATATTATACTGTTATTATCGTCAGAACTATAATAAATATACTTATTACTCCCAATATTATCAATATAACATACACTATTACCGATATTATGCAGTTATTATCGTCAGAACTATAATAAATATACTTATTACTCCCAATATTATCAATATAACACGCATTATTACCCATATTATACTGTTATTATCGTCAGACCTATAATAAATATACTTATTACTCCCAATATTATCAATATAACATGCATTATTACCCATATTATGCAGTTATTATTGCTAGAACTATGATAATTATACTTAATACTCGCAATATTATCAGTATAACATGTGTTACTACCCATATTATGCATTTATTATCGCGAGAACTACAATAATTATACTTATTACTCCTAATTTTATCAATATAACATGCATTATTACCCATATCATTCAGTTATTATAGCTGGAACTACAATAATTGTACTTATTACTCCCAATATTATCAATATAACATGCATTATTACCCATATTATGCAGCTTTATCGCCAGAACTATAATAATTATACCTATTACTCCTCATTTTATAAATATAACATGCATTATTACCCATATTATGCAGTTATTATTGCTAGAACTATGATAATTATACTCAATACTCCTAATTTTATCAATATGTTATGCATTATTACCCATATTATACAGTTATTATCGTCAGAGCTATAATAAATATACTTATTATTCCCAATGTTATCAATATAACATGCATTATTACCCATATTATGCAGTTATTGTCGCGAGAACTACAATAATTATACTTATTACTCCGAATATTATCAATATAACATGCATTATTACCCATATTATACTGCTATTATCGTCAGAACTATAATAAATATACTTATTACTCCCAATAGTATCAATATAACATGCATTATTACCCATATTATGCAGTTATTATCGCTAAAACTATAATAGTTTTACTTGTTTCTTATATTATTATCAGTACAACATGCATTATTACCCATATTATGCAGTTATTATCGCCAGAACTATAATAATTATACTTATTACTCCTCGTTTTATCAATATAACATGCATTATTACCCATATTAGCAGTTATTATTGCTAGAACTATGATAATTATACTTAATACTCCTAATTTTATCAATATGTTATGCATTATTACACATATTATACAGTTATAATCGTCTGAACTATAATAAATATACTCATTACTCCCAATATTATCAATATAACATACACTATTACCGATATTATGCAGTTATTATCGTCAGAACTATAATAAATATACTTATTACTCCCAATATTATCAATATAACATGCATTATTACCCATATTATACTGTTATTATCGTCAGAACTATAATAAATATACTTATTACTCCCAATATTATCAATATAACATACACTATTACCGATATTATGCAGTTATTATCGTCAGAACTATAATAAATATACTTATTACTCCCAATATTATCAATATAACATGCATTATTACCCATATTATACTGTTATTATCGTCAGAACTATAATAAATATACTTATTACTCCCAATATTATCAATATAACATGCATTATTACCCATATTATGCAGTTATTATTGCTAGAACTATAATAATTATACTTAATACTCGCAATATTATCAATATAACATGTGTTACTACCCATATTATGCATTTATTATCGCGAGAACTACAATAATTATACTTATTACTCCTAATTTTATCAATATAACATGCATTATTACCCATATCATTCAGTTATTATCGCTGGAACTACAATAATTATACTTATTACTCCCAATATTATCAATATAACATGCATTATTACCAATATTATACAGTTATTATCGCTAGAACTATAATAGTTTTACTTGTTTCTTATATTATTATCAGTACAACATGCATTATTACCCATATTGTGCGGTTATTATCGCTAGAAAGATAATAATTATACTTATTACTCCCAATATTATCAATATAACATGCATTATTACCCATATTATGCAGCTTTATCGCCAGAACTATAATAATTATACTTATTACTCCTCATTTTATCAATATAACATGCATTATTACCCATATTATGCAGTTATTATTGCTAGAACTATGATAATTATACTTAATACTCCTAATTTTATCAATATGTTATGCATTATTACCCATATTATACAGTTATTATTGCTAGAACTATGATAATTAATCTTATTACTCGCAATATTATCAATATAACATGCATTATTACCCATATTATGCAGTTATTATCGCTAAAACTATAATAGTTTTACTTGTTTCTTATATTATTATCAGTACAACATGCATTATTACCCATATTATGCAGCTTTATCGCCAGAACTATAATAATTATACTTATTACTCCTCATTTTATCAATGTAACATGCATTATTACCCATATTAGCAGTTATTATTGCTAGAACTATGATAATTGTACTTAATACTCCTAATTTTATCAATATGTTATGCATTATTACACATATTATACAGTTATTATCGTCAGAACTATAATAAATATACTTATTACTCCCAATATTATCAATATAACATACACTATTACCGATATTATGCAGTTATTATCGTCAGAACTATAATAAATATACTTATTACACCCAATATTATCAATATAACATGCATTATTACCCATATTATACTGTTATTATCGTCAGAACTATAATAAATATACTTATTACTCCCAATGTTATCAATATAACATGCATTATTACCCATATTATGCAGTTATTATTGCTAGAACTATGATAATTATACTTAATTCTCGCTATATTATCAATATAACATGTGTTACTACCCATATTATGCAGTTATTATCGCGAGAACTACAATAATTATACTTATTACTCCTAATTTTATCAATATAACATGCATTATTACCCATATCATTCAGTTATTATCGCTGGAACTACAATAATTATACTTATTACTCCCAATATTATCAATATAACATGCATTATTACCCATATTATGCAGTTATTATTGCTAGAACTATGATAATTAATCTTATTACTCGCAATATTATCAATATAACATGCATTATTACCCATATTATGCAGTTATTATCGCTAAAACTATAATAGTTTTACTTGTTTCTTATATTATTATCAGTACAACATGCATTATTACCCATATTATGCAGCTTTATCGCCAGAACTATAATAATTATACTTATTACTCCTCATTTTATCAATATAACATGCATTATTACCCATATTAGCAGTTATTATTGCTAGAACTATGATAATTATACTTAATACTCCTAATTTTATTAATATGTTATGCATTATTACACATATTATACAGTTATTATCGTCAGAACTATAATAAATATACTTATTACCCCCAATATTATCAATATAACATACACTATTACCGATATTATGCAGTTATTATCGTCAGAACTATAATAAATATACTTATTACTCCCAATATTATCAATATAACATGCATTATTACCCATATTATACTGTTATTATCGTCAGACCTATAATAAATATACTTATTACTCCCAATATTATCAATATAACATGCATTATTACCCATATTATGCAGTTATTATTGCTAGAACTATGATAATTATACTTAATACTCGCAATATTATCAATATAACATGTGTTACTACCCATATTATGCATTTATTATCGCGAGAACTACAATAATTATACTTATTACTCCTAATTTTATCAATATAACATGCATTATTACCCATTTCATTCAGTTATTATCGCTGGAACTACAATAATTATACTTATTACTCCCAATATTATCAATATAACATGCATTATTACCAATATTATACAGTTATTATCGCTAGAACTATAATAGTTTTACTTGTTTCTTATATTATTATCAGTACAACATGCATTATTACCCATATTGTGCAGTTATTATCGCTAGAAATATAATAATTATACCTATTACTCCCAATATTATCGATATAACATGTATTATTATCCATATTATACGGTTATTATCGTCAGAACTATAATAAATATACTTATTACTCCCAATATTATCAATATAACATGCATTATTACCCATATTATGCAGTTATTATCGCTAAAACTATAATAGTTTTACTTGTTTCTTATATTATTATCAGTACAACATGCATTATTTCCCATATTATGCAGTTATTATCGCCAGAAATATAATAATTATACTTATTACTCCCAATATTATCAATATAACATGCATTATTACCGATATTATGCAGTTATTATCGTCAGAACTATAATAAATATACTTATTACTGCCAATGTTATCAATATAACATGCATTATTACCCATGTTATACTGTTATTATCGTCAGAACTATAATAAATATACTTATTACTCCCAATATTATCAATATAACATGCATTATTACCCATATTATGCAGTTATTATCGCCAGAAATATAATAATTATACTTATTACTCCCAATATTATCAATATAACATGCATTATGACCAATATTATGCAGTTATTATCGCCAGAACTATAATAATTATACCTATTACTCCCAATATTATCAATATAACATGCATTATTACCGATATTATGCAGTTATTATCGCCAGAACTATAATAATTATACTTATTACTCCTAATTTTATCAATATAACATGCATTATTACCCATATCATTCAGTTATTATCGCTAGAACTACAATAATTATACTTATTACTCCCAATATTATCAATATAACATGCATTATTACCCATATTATACGGTTATTATCGTCAGAACTATAATGAATATACTTATTACTCCCAATATTATCAATATAACATACACTATTACCGATATTATGCAGTTATTATCGTCAGAACTATAATAAATATACTTATTACTCCCAATATTATCAATATAACATGCATTATTACCCCTATTATGCAGTTATTATCGCTAAAACTATAATAGTTTTACTTGTTTCTTATATTATTATCAGTACAACATGCATTAATACCCATATTATGCAGTTATTATCGCCAGAAATATAATAATTATACTTGTTACTCCCAATATTATCAATATAACATGCATTATTACCCCTATTATGCAGTTATTATCGCTAAAACTATAATAGTTTTACTTGTTTCTTATATTATTATCAGTACAACATGCATTATTACCCATATTATGCAGTTATTATCGCCAGAAATATAATAATTATACTTATTACTCCCAATATTATCAATATAACATGCATTATTACCCATATCATTCAGTTATTATCGCTAGAACTACAATAACTATACTTATTACTCCCAATATTATCAATATAACATGCATTATTACCCATATTATACTGTTATTATCGCTAAAACTATAATAGTTTTACTTGTTTCTTATATTATTATCAGTACAACATGCATTAATACCCATATTATGCAGTTATTATCGCCAGAAATATAATAATTATACTTATTACTCCCAATATTATCAATATAACATGCATTATTACCCATACTATACTGTTATTATAGTCAGAACTATAATAAATATACTTATTACTCCCAATATTATCAATGTAGCATGCATTATTACCCATATTATGCAGTTATTATCGCTAGAACTATAATAGTTATACTTATTACTTATATTATTATCAGTGTAACATGCATTATTACCCCTATTATGCAGTTATTATCGCTAGAACTAAAATAATTATACTTATTACTCCCAATATTATCAATATAACATGCATTATTACCCATATCATACTGTTATTATAGTCAGAACTATAATAAATATACTTATTATTCTCAATATTATCAATATAACATGCATTATTACCCATATTATGCAGTTATTATCGCTAGAACTACAATAATTATACTTATTACTCCCAATGTTATCAATATAACATGCATTACTACCCATATTATTCAGTTATTATCGCTAGAACTACAATAATTATACTTATTACTCCTAATATTACCAATATGTCATGCATTATTACCCATATTATGCAGTTATTATCGCTAGAACTATAATAGTTATACTTATTACTTATATTATTATCAGTGTAACATGCATTATTACCCCTATTATGCAGTTATTATCGCTAGAACTAAAATAATTATACTTATTACTCCCAATATTATCAATATAACATGCATTATTACCCATACTATACTGTTATTATAGTCAGAACTATAATAAATATACTTATTACTCCCAATATTATCAATATAACATGCATTACTACCCATATTATGCAGTTATTATCGCTAGAACTACAATAATTATACTTATTACTCCCAATGTTATCAATATAACATGCATTACTACCCATATTATTCAGTTATTATCGCTAGAACTACAATAATTATACTTATTACTCCTAATATTACCAATATGTCATGCATTATTACCCCTATTATGCAGTTATTATCGCTAGAACTAAAATAATTATACTTATTACTCCCAGTATTATCAATATAACATGCATTATTACCCATACTATACTGTTATTATTGTCAGAACTATAATAAATATACTTATTACTCCCAATATTATCAATATAACATGCATTATTACCCATATTATGCAGTTATTATCGCTAGAACTACAATAATTATACTTATTACTCCCAATGTTATCAATATAACATGCATTACTACCCATATTATGCAGTTATTATCGCTAGAACTACAATAATTATACTTATTACTCCTAATATTATCAATATGTCATGCATTATTACCCATATTATGCAATTATTATCGCTAGAACTATAATAATTATACTTATTACTGCCAATATTATCAATATGTCATGCATTATTACCCATATTATACAGTTATTATCGCTAGAACTATAATAGTTATACTTATTACTTATATTATTATCAGTGTAACATGCATTATTACCCCTATTATGCAGTTATTATCGCTAGAACTAAAATAATTATACTTATTACTCCCAATATTATCAATATAACATGCATTATTACCCATACTATACTGTTATTATAGTCAGAACTATAATAAATATACTTATTACTCCCAATATTATCAATATAACATGCATTATTACCCATATTATGTAGTTATTATCGCTAGAACTACAATAATTATACTTATTACTCCCAATGCTATCAATATAACATGCATTATTACCCATATTATGCAGTTATTATCGCTAGAACTATAATAATTATACTTATTCCTCCTAATATTATCAATATGTCATGCACTATTACCCATATTATGCAGTTATTATCGCTCGAACTACAATAATTATACTTATTACTCCTAATATTATCAATATGTCATGCATTATTACCCATATTATGCAGTTATTATCGCTAGAACTATAATAATTATACTTATTACTGCTAATATTATCAATATGTCATGCATTATTACCCATATTATACAGTTATTATCGCTAGAACTATAATAGTTATACTTATTACTTATATTATTATCAGTGTAACATGCATTATTACCCCTATTATGCAGTTATTATCGCTAGAACTAAAATAATTATACTTATTACTCCCAATATTATCAATATAACATGCATTATTACCCATACTATACTGTTATTATAGTCAGAACTATAATAAATATACTTATTACTCCCAATATTATCAATATAACATGCATTATTACCCATATTATGCAGTTATTATCGCTAGAACTACAATAATTATACTTATTACTCCCAATGCTATCAATATAACATGCATTATTACCCATATTATGCAGTTATTATCGCTAGAACTATAATAATTATACTTATTACTCCTAATATTATCAATGTGTCATGCATTATTACCCATATTATACAGTTATTATCGCTAGAACTATAATAGTTATACTTATTACTTATATTATTATCAGTGTAACATGCATTATTGCCCCTATTATGCAGTTATTATCGCTAGAACTAAAATAATTATACTTATTACTCCCAATATTATTAATATAACATGCATTATTACCCATACTATACTGTTATTATAGTCAGAACTATAATAAATATACTTATTACTCCCAATATTATCAATATAACATGCATTATTACCCATATTATGCAGTTATTATCGCTAGAACTACAATAATTATACTTATTACTCCCAATGTTATCAATATAACATGCATTATTACCCATATTATGCAGTTATTATCGCTAGAACTATAATAATTATACTTATTACACCTAATATTATCAATATGTCATGCATTATTACCCATATTATACAGTTATTATCGCTAGAACTATAATAGTTATACTTATTACTTATATTATTATCAGTGTAACATGCATTATTACCCCTATTATGCAGTTATTATCGCTAGAACTAAAATAATTATACTTATTACTCCCAATATTATCAATATAACATGCATTATTACCCATATTATGCAGTTATTATCGCTAGAACTACAATAATTATACTTATTACTCCCAATGTTATCAATATAACATGCATTACTACCCATATTATGCAGTTATTATCGCTAGAACTACAATAATTATACTTATTCCTCCCAATGCTATCAATATAACATGCATTATTACCCATATTATGCAGTTATTATCGCTAGAACTATAATAATTATACTTATTACTCCTAATATTATCAATATGTCATGCATTATTACCCATATTATACAGTTATTATCGCTAGAACTATAATAGTTATACTTATTACTTATATTATTATCAGTGTAACATGCATTATTACCCCTATTATGCAGTTATTATCGCTAGAACTAAAATAATTATACTTATTACTCCCAATATTATCAATATAACATGCATTATTACCCATACTATACTGTTATTATAGTCAGAACTATAATAAATATACTTATTACTCCCAATATTATCAATATAACATGCATTATTACCCATATTATGCAGTTATTATCGCTAGAACTACAATAATTATGCTTATTACTCCCAATGTTATCAATATAACATGCATTATTACCCATATTATGCAGTTATTATCGCTAGAACTATAATAATTATACTTATTACACCTAATATTATCAATATGTCATGCATTATTACCCATATTATACAGTTATTATCGCTAGAACTATAATAGTTATACTTATTACTTATATTATTATTAGTGTAACATGCATTATTACCCCTATTATGCAGTTATTATCGCTAGAACTAAAATAATTATACTTATTACTCCCAATATTATCAATATAACATGCATTATTACCCATATTATGCAGTTATTATCGCTAGAACTACAATAATTATACTTATTACTCCCAATGTTATCAATATAACATGCATTACTACCCATATTATGCAGTTATTATCGCTAGAACTACAATAATTATACTTATTACTCCTAATATTATCAATATGTCATGCATTACCACCCATATTATGCAGTTATTATCGCTGGAACTACAATAATTATACTTATTACTCCCAATCTTATCAATATAACATGCATTATTACCCAAATTATGCAGTTATTATTGCTAGAACTACAATAATTATACTTATTACTCCCAATGTTATCAATATAACATGCACTATTACCCATATTATGCAGTTATTATCGCTCGAACTACAATAATTATACTTATTACGCCCAATGCTATCAATATAACATGCAGTATTACCCATATTATGCAGTTATTATCGCTAGAACTATAATAATTATACTTATTACTCCTAATATTATCAATATGTCATGCATTATTACCCATATTATACAGTTATTATCGCTAGAACTATGATAGTTATACTTATTACTTATATTATTATCAGTGTAACATGCATTATTACCCCTATTATGCAGTTATTATCGCTAGAACTAAAATAATTATACTTATTACTCCCAATATTATCAATATAACATGCATTATTACCCATACTATACTGTTATTATAGTCAGAACTATAATAAATATACTTATTACTCCCAATATTATCAATATAACATGCATTATTACCCATATTATGCAGTTATTATCGCTAGAACTACAATAATTATACTTATTACTCCCAATGTTATCAATATAACATGCATTATTACCCATATTATGCAGTTATTATCGCTAGAACTATAATAATTATACTTATTACACCTAATATTATCAATATGTCATGCATTATTACCCATATTATACAGTTATTATCGTCAGAACTATAATAAATATACTTATTACTCCCAATATTATCAATATAACATGCATTATTACCCATATTATACAGTTATTATCCATGGAACTACAATAATTATACATATTACTCCCAATCTTATCAATATAGCATGCATTATTACCCAAATTATGCAGTTATTATTGCTAGAACTACAATAATTATACTTATTACTCCCAATGTTATCAATATAACATGCACTATTACCCATATTATGCAGTTATTATCGCTCGAACTACAATAATTATACTTATTACTCCTAATATTATCAATATGTCATGCATTATTACCCATATTATGCAGTTATTATCGCTAGAACTATAATAATTATACTTATTACTGCTAATATTATCAATATGTCATGCATTATTACCCATATTATACAGTTATTATCGCTAGAACTATAATAGTTATACTTATTACTTATATTATTATCAGTGTAACATGCATTATTACCCCTATTATGCAGTTATTATCGCTAGAACTAAAATAATTATACTTATTACTCCCAATATTATCAATATAACATGCATTATTACCCATACTATACTGTTATTATAGTCAGAACTATAATAAATATACTTATTACTCCCAATATTATCAATATAACATGCATTATTACCCATATTATGCAGTTATTATCGCTAGAACTACAATAATTATACTTATTACTCCCAATGCTATCAATATAACATGCAGTATTACCCATATTATGCAGTTATTATCGCTAGAACTGTAATAATTATACTTATTACTCCTAATATTATCAATATGTCATGCATTATTACCCATATTATACAGTTATTATCGCTAGAACTATAATAGTTATACTTATTACTTATATTATTATCAGTGTAACATGCATTATTACCCCTATTATGCAGTTATTATCGCTAGAACTAAAATAATTATACTTATTACTCCCAATATTATCAATATAACATGCATTATTACCCATACTATACTGTTATTATAGTCAGAACTATAATAAATATACTTATTACTCCCAATATTATCAATATAACATGCATTATTACCCATATTATGCAGTTATTATCGCTAGAACTACAATAATTATACTTATTACTCCCAATGTTATCAATATAACATGCATTATTACCCATATTATGCAGTTATTATCGCTAGAACAATAATAATTATACTTATTACACCTAATATTATCAATATGTCATGCATTATTACCCATATTATACAGTTATTATCGTCAGAACTATAATAAATATACTTATTACTCCCAATATTATCAATATAACATGCATTACTACCCATATTATGCAGTTATTGTCGCTAGAACTACAATAATTATACTTATTACTCCCAATGTTATCAATATAACATGCATTATTACCCATATTATACAGTTATTATCCATGGAACTACAATAATTATACTTATTACTCCCAATCTTATCAATATAGCATGCATTATTACCCAAATTATGCAGTTATTATTGCTAGAACTACAATAATTATACTTATTACTCCCAATATTATCAATATAACATGCATTACTACCCATATTATGCAGTTATTGTCGCTAGAACTACAATAATTATACTTATTACTCCCAATGTTATCAATATAACATGCACTATTACCCATATTATGCAGTTATTATCGCTCGAACTACAATAATTATACTTATTACTCCTAATATTATCAATATGTCATGCATTATTACCCATATTATGCAGTTATTATCGCTAGAACTATAATAATTATACTTATTACTGCTAATATTATCAATATGTCATGCATTATTACCCATATTATACAGTTATTATCGCTAGAACTATAATAGTTATACTTATTACTGTAGGAGGGTTTCTAAATAACTAAAAGTCTTTTTGGTCAGGATTATATATTTCAGAAGGTTGTGTTTCGCACGAGGAACGGTGATTGACTAACTTTCCCTCAACCGTTACAAACGAAGGAAAGCTCCTCAACAAAGCACACGTGACCCCGGTCGAGGTGGCCCGTCAGTCACCCCCGTAACGTCAAGGACAGGCCCACCACTTAGGCCCTAAATAACGGCTAAAGCCAGAGTCCAACCGTCTACAGTTCGGCCAATCCTGATAATAACGACCGTCCTCGGTCACAAGTGGTTACGTCGCTCTGTTAACAAAATACAGAATACCAGATGTACAAGTAAAGTTAACTGTAATAAATTACTTCCACAAAACATCGTATCTGGACACAAAAAAAACACCCAATATAAACACTCATTCTATACAATGCACACACTATATACTGCCGCTCTAACATACAATTTATATACTAACTACATTAACATTAACACTCTTAACTATCTCATACGTCGTCCTAAATACATTAACGCACTATAACTAATAACGTAACCAATACTTCATCTGGTCCGGACCCACAATACCTGTAAATGGTATACGCGTCAATTGAAAACCTTCTATATCTGTAACGACATATCTATCCCTATCTAAAACTTTTTTAATTGCATACGGTCCTTTAAATTTAGGTAATAATTTTTTGTTTATCCCGGGGGTTACATCTACATTCCGAATCATAACATAATCGCCAACTTTGTAATCCGTGGCCTCTTTGTGTTTCTGATTATACATTTGTTCATTCATTTGCTGACACTTATTTATTTTTCCAGCCGCTTCCTGGCGTACAGTGGGTAGGTCCCTAACCTCTTCACAATGAGTTTCTAGCATTAGTCGTAAATTATCTGTAACCGTACCTAACTGATTCATGCCAAACAGTAATTCGGACGGACTTTTTCCCGTCGACCGGCAGGTCGTATTATTCAACGCAAATTCTACTGACCCTAAAACACGGTCCCATGTCCCGGGTGTTTCCGAGAGTTTCGCCAACATTGGTGTTATTACCCTATTAAACCTTTCTACTTGTCCGTTTGCCCGAGGAGTCCCGATCGCAACTAATACCTGTGTAATTGCGTTTATAGCTAAAAATTCTTTGAAAGCGACAGATGTAAAAGAAGTACCTCGGTCACTAATTAAGCATTTAGGTTTACTATACATTCTAAAATATTCTGTTAAATGTTTGATAACCTCCTCCGTTTTTGTCGTTTTACAAGGATAAAGTTTTATGAATTTCGTAAATCCATCTACCACGGACAAAATATATTTATAACCTATTCCAGATTTTCCGAGAGGACCATAGTGGTCGACATGTACAGTTTGAAAGGGTAAATTACCTTTTCCTACACTGTGTAAAAATCCTTCTGACTTACCGCTAAAAGGAGAAAATTCTATACATTTTAAGCAATTACTAATATACTCTCTTACTTTCCGTCGGATTTGCGGAAACCAATAAATTTTAGTAATATTATTAACAACTTTGTCAACTCCTAAATGTCCCAAGTCATCATGACACGTTCTAATTACATTATTTTCTAAACATGCCGGTACGTAAAATAGCAATTTATCATTCTTTATTTTCCTATATACTAATCCATCTCTTAACTCAAAATATTTATTTTCGCTTGTTTGCAACTGCTCCTGAAGTTTGCGTATTTCATCGTCTTGACACTGTTTAATTGACAATGTTTGATCAAATGAATTTGGTTCTAACACGAGTATTGAATAATTGCGGCTTAATGCATCTACATGCAACATTTTAGTTCCGCTCCGATGTTCTATTTCATAATCATAACTTTGTAAAAACATTGCCCAACGAGATATACGTGGATTAACATTTTGTTTGCTTAATGTCAATCTGAAACTATCACAATCCGTTATAATCTTAAAATGTATCCCTGACAGATATATATGAAATCGTTTTATCGCATAAATGACGGCTAAACATTCAAGTTCAAAACTATGATATTTAGATTCCTGAACCGTCGTCCTCTTACTAAAATAAAATACCGGCTGAAATAAATTGTTAGGTTGCTTTTGTAAAAATATTGCTCCAAACCCGCTGCTGCTCGCGTCGCAGTGTAATTCAGTCTTTAATTTCGGCGAATAAATAGCTAACAAGGGTTTATTTACTAAACATTCTTTTAACGTAACAAATGCTTGATTTTCCTGTTGTCCAAAACGAAAAGTGGCATCTTTTTTTAATAGGTCATACAACGGTTTTGCTATAATGGAAAAATTTTGTATGAAGCGACGGAAATAACTTGCTAGCCCTATAAACCGTTGCACTTCTTTCGTGTTCTTCGGTGCAGGGTAATCGAGTACGGATTCTATATTTTCTTGAGCGGGCGAAATACCGCTATGTGATATCGAATATCCTAAATAAGTTATCCCTTGGAACGCGAACAAACATTTATCTAATCTGAATCGTAAATCATATTGATGTGCTAACCTAAGCGTTTCTCGTAATATTTCCATATGTTCATCTATTGTTTCAGTTGCTATCAAAAAATCGTCGATATATAACAAGAGTCTATTTTGTCTAACTAAATTACTGAATATCTCGACTAAAAATCGTTGAAAAATGCGGGGCGCGTTTGTTAAACCGAACGGCATTCTTAAATATTCATATTGTCCAAACGGCGTAATAAAGGATGTAAATTTAATCGAAGACTCCGAAACTGGTACATGATGAAATCCATTTCTCAAATCTAACTTAGTAAAATATTTTTTATCACGGAGTTGATCTAAATAATCGTCAATGAGCGGAACTGGAAAATTCTCTCGAATTGTAATTTTATTAATCTCGCGGTAATCCACGCATAACCGGATTTCTCCATTCTTCTTCCTTACCAATACAATAGGACTTGCGTAAGGAGAGTTACTGGGTCTGATAATATTCTGCTCTAACAAGTTATCTAAAATATTTTTTAACTTTTCTTTGTCTGCAAAAGATAGTCGACGCGGTCGGAAACTAATTGGCTGATCTGATTTTAATGATATTACCGCTTCGACGGAGCACGGCCGCTGAATCTTAGTCAAAGGACGGTTCAGTTCCTCTAAATACATATTTTTGAGTTTTCCTTTAATCTCTGCATCTAAATCAGGATTGATATACAAACTTTCAGTAACGGTTATCGGTTCCTCTAAATATTCAATCTGTAAAATTTGCCCCAAAAATTTTTCATTTTCCAAATTATCACTAGTTTCTCCGCTCGGCGTGATTTCAAAAGCTTTACCCATAACAATACGTACTGTCGGCGATAAAATAAAATCCCTACCCAAAAGTGCAAAATATGTTATCGTATTATCTGGAACTACCAAAAATTTAACTGTTAATTTAATATCATCTACCCTAATTTCGGTTGTAAAAGCACCAATGACGTCTAATGGCGAACGATTAATACCGTAATAATTCAGTGGACCGGATGGGTCAAGACTGAAAGTCGGGGGTAACACACTCTGTTTAATAAGACTCACTGGTGACCCGGAATCGATCATCGCTGTAATCGCTAAATTAAAAACTAAACCGCTATTGTCCTTAACGACAAATTTCACCGGAATCATAAACGGAATCTCAGGAGATCCTGGTTGTACCAGGTTTGTGGATGTACCTGGCGCTGATAAAGCTGGAGTTGAAGAAGACACCGCCGCCGGTACCCGGGATGACCTTCCCACCTGAGTCGTCAAATACTGCGGGCAATCCTTGATATGATGCGATGCTCCGCACTTAAAGCAACTTCCCCGCTCCCTAACTGGTTTTGTACAGTCCCTCTTCCAGTGTCCAACTTCGTTACAATTGTAACACTTATTCTCTTTCGCCGGTCCGCCATCCCTAGTACCTCTTCCCGAAGCAGATTTTCTAGATGTATTACGGTCTCGTAAAGACAGTTTCCTAAACGTCTCTAACAGATCCTCGGTCGTTGTGATTCGTTGCATCCGTGCCTGATCTTGAAAAAACGTGTCAGGAATTCCGTCTATTATCAAATCAATCAATTCTTCTGGATCGACCAAGATCCGGCTCGCTAGGATTATCTTATCCTGAAAGTAGTCACAGAAGGACTCATCCTTCTGCCATATACGCTGTTCAAATTTCCTACGTGCAGCCAATTTATCGATGGGAGTGTCAAACATTTTCCCTATTTCCTCTAATAATGACAGTGCTGGCAAGTCCATCAAATGTGGCCTATCGCTAAACCATTTCATGGCTTTTCCTCG
This sequence comes from Megachile leachella, assembly GCA_963576845.1. Classification (NCBI taxonomy): domain Eukaryota; kingdom Metazoa; phylum Arthropoda; class Insecta; order Hymenoptera; family Megachilidae; genus Megachile; species Megachile leachella. Next base: position 502,729 of record CAUYWW010000158.1, read on the forward strand.
AAGACGTAGCATTATCATAGTGGTCGTGTCGCCGTCGTCCATTTGATACATCGTTTTCAGTTTTAACACCTGCTGCTTCCAAATTGCGAAATTTTCCGTACCGGAAAATTCGCTTAAAATTTCTGCAATAGTCTTGACGCTGCCTGTGGACCGCACACTCATGTTGGTCGACCCCACCGTCTGTGGGGTAAGAGCCAAATCTCTTTCCCGTCGCGTCACTTCCAACTCCCGTTGCAGGAGATCTCGCTCGCGACGAAGAAATTCCACCTCACGATCCGTTTCCTGGACACTACCGCTGGCTGCCGATAAATAATCACCAGCTTGTCGCTCAACTGGCAATGCAATTGCAGCTCCAACGTTTTCAAGTTGCTCCGGACTTTGCAAAATGTCTTCAATGTCCGGTTCGGCAGCAAACAATCGAGCAATTAGCTCACTTTTACTACCCGACACAGGCAAATTCCTAATCTTTAACTGCTCCTTAAGTTCGGTCATAGTTAGTTCGCTTAAATTTTTCCTGCCTGCCATATTAAACTTCACCTCTTAAACTAAATGGCACAAGCACTAACTGAATGTCCACTAAATTGCTATGCGTACAGCAAAACTCTAAATTCCGTTCCACTAATGTTCACGAATATTCACTAAATAGCTAAATGTGCGAGAAAAAAAAAACACAATATAAACCAGCCTAAAATGATTGGTCGAGTTTCCACTATCACACACCAATCTAACTGCGCATATCCCACTTCTGAAATTGTAGAAGGGTTTCTAAATAACTAAAAGTCTTTTTGGTCAGGATTATATATTTCAGAAGGTTGTGTTTCGCACGAGGAACGGTGATTGACTAACTTTCCCTCAACCGTTACAAACGAAGGAAAGCTCCTCAACAAAGCACACGTGACCCCGGTCGAGGTGGCCCGTCAGTCACCCCCGTAACGTCAAGGACAGGCCCACCACTTAGGCCCTAAATAACGGCTAAAGCCAGAGTCCAACCGTCTACATTACTTATATTATTATCAGTGTAACATGCATTATTACCCCTATTATGCAGTTATTATCGCTAGAACTAAAATAATTATACTTATTACTCCCAATATTATCAATATAACATGCATTATTACCCATACTATACTGTTATTATAGTCAGAACTATAATAAATATACTTATTACTCCCAATATTATCAATATAACATGCATTATTACCCATATTATGCAGTTATTATCGCTAGAACTACAATAATTATACTTATTACTCCCAATATTATCAATATAACATGCATTATTACCCATATTATGCAGTTATTATCGCTAGAACTACAATAATTATACTTATTACTCCCAATGTTATCAATATAACATGCATTATTACCCATATTATGCAGTTATTATCGCTAGAACAATAATAATTATACTTATTACACCTAATATTATCAATATGTCATGCATTATTACCCATATTATACAGTTATTATCGTCAGAACTATAATAAATATACTTATTACTCCCAATATTATCAATATAACATGCATTACTACCCATATTATGCAGTTATTGTCGCTAGAACTACAATAATTATACTTATTACTCCCAATGTTATCAATATAACATGCATTATTACCCATATTATACAGTTATTATCCATGGAACTACAATAATTATACTTATTACTCCCAATCTTATCAATATAGCATGCATTATTACCCAAATTGTGCAGTTATTATTGCTGGAACTACAATAATTATACTTATTACTCCCAATATTATCAATATAACATGCGTTATTACCCATATTATGCAGTTATTATCGCTAGAACTACAATAATTATACTTATTACTCCCAATGCTATCAATATAACATGCATTATTACCCATATTATGCAGTTATTATCGCTAGAACTATAATAATTATACTTATTACTCCTAATATTATCAATATGTCATGCATTATTACCCATATTATACAGTTATTATCGCTAGAACTATAATAGTTATACTTATTACTTATATTATTATCAGTGTAACATGCATTATTACCCCTATTATGCAGTTATTATCGCTAGAACTAAAATAATTATACTTATTACTCCCAATATTATCAATATAACATGCATTATTACCCATATTATGCAGTTATTATCGCTAGAACTATAATAATTATACTTATTACTGCTAATATTATCAATATGTCATGCATTATTACCCATATTATACAGTTATTATCGCTAGAACTATAATAGTTATACTTATTACTTATATTATTATCAGTGTAACATGCATTATTACCCCTATTATGCAGTTATTATCGCTAGAACTAAAATAATTATACTTATTACTCCCAATATTATCAATATAACATGCATTATTACCCATACTATACTGTTATTATAGTCAGAACTATAATAAATATACATATTACTCCCAATATTATCAATATAACATGCATTATTACCCATATTATGCAGTTATTATCGCTAGAACTACAGTAATTATACTTATTACTCCCAATGCTATCAATATAACATGCATTATTACCCATATTATGCAGTTATTATCGCTAGAACTATAATAATTATACTTATTACTCCTAATATTATCAATATGTCATGCATTATTACCCATATTATACAGTTATTATCGCTGGAACTATAATAGTTATACTTATTACTTATATTATTATCAGTGTAACATGCATTATTGCCCCTATTATGCAGTTATTATCGCTAGAACTAAAATAAATATACTTATTACTCCCAATATTATCAATATAACATGCATTATTACCCATACTATACTGTTATTATAGTCACAACTATAATAAATATACTTATTACTCCCAATATTATCAATATAACATGCGTTATTACCCATATTATGCAGTTATTATCGCTAGAACTACAATAATTATACTTATTACTCCCAATGCTATCAATATAACATGCATTATTACCCATATTATGCAGTTATTATCGCTAGAACTATAATAATTATACTTATTACTCCTAATATTATCAATATGTCATGCATTATTACCCATATTATACAGTTATTATCGCTAGAACTATAATAGTTATACTTATTACTTATATTATTATCAGTGTAACATGCATTATTACCCCTATTATGCAGTTATTATCGCTAGAACTAAAATAATTATACTTATTACTCCCAATATTATCAATATAACATGCATTATTACCCATATTATGCAGTTATTATCGCTAGAACTATAATAATTATACTTATTACTGCTAATATTATCAATATGTCATGCATTATTACCCATATTATACAGTTATTATCGCTAGAACTATAATAGTTATACTTATTACTTATATTATTATCAGTGTAACATGCATTATTACCCCTATTATGCAGTTATTATCGCTAGAACTAAAATAATTATACTTATTACTCCCAATATTATCAATATAACATGCATTATTACCCATACTATACTGTTATTATAGTCAGAACTATAATAAATATACATATTACTCCCAATATTATCAATATAACATGCATTATTACCCATATTATGCAGTTATTATCGCTAGAACTACAGTAATTATACTTATTACTCCCAATGCTATCAATATAACATGCATTATTACCCATATTATGCAGTTATTATCGCTAGAACTATAATAATTATACTTATTACTCCTAATATTATCAATATGTCATGCATTATTACCCATATTATACAGTTATTATCGCTGGAACTATAATAGTTATACTTATTACTTATATTATTATCAGTGTAACATGCATTATTGCCCCTATTATGCAGTTATTATCGCTAGAACTAAAATAATTATACTTATTACTCCCAATATTATCAATATAACATGCATTATTACCCATACTATACTGTTATTATAGTCACAACTATAATAAATATACTTATTACTCCCAATATTATCAATATAACATGCATTATTACCCATATTATGCAGTTATTATCGCTAGAACTACAATAATTATACTTATTACTCCCAATGCTATCAATATAACTTGCATTATTACCCATATTATGCAGTTATTATCGCTAGAACTATAATAATTATACTTATTACTCCTAATATTATCAATATGTCATGCATTATTACCCATATTATACAGTTATTATCGCTAGAACTATAATAGTTATACTTATTACTTATATTATTATCAGTGTAACATGCATTATTACCCCTATTATGCAGTTATTATCGCTAGAACTACAATAATTATACTTATTACTCCCAATGTTATCAATATAACATGCATTATTACCCATATTATGCAGTTATTATCGCTAGAACTATAATAATTATACTTATTACACCTAATATTATCAATATGTCATGCATTATTACCCATATTATACAGTTATTATCGTCAGAACTATAATAAATATACTTATTACTCCCAATATTATCAATATAACATGCATTATTACCCATATTATACAGTTATTATCCATGGAACTACAATAATTATACTTATTACTCCCAATCTTATCAATATAGCATGCATTATTACCCAAATTATGCAGTTATTATTGCTAGAACTACAATAATTATACTTATTACTCCCAATATTATCAATATAACATGCATTACTACCCATATTATGCAGTTATTATCGCTAGAACTACAATAATTATACTTACTACTCCCAATGCTATCAATATAACATGCATTATTACCCATATTATGCAGTTATTATCGCTAGAACTATAATAATTATACTTATTACTGCTAATATTATCAATATGTCATGCATTATTACCCATATTATACAGTTATTATCGCTAGAACTATAATAGTTATACTTATTACTTATATTATTATCAGTGTAACATGCATTATTACCCCTATTATGCAGTTATTATCGCTAGAACTAAAATAATTATACTTATTACTCCCAATATTATCAATATAACATGCATTATTACCCATACTATACTGTTATTATAGTCAGAACTATAATAAATATACTTATTGCTCCCAATATTATCAATATAACATGCATTATTACCCATATTATGCAGTTATTATCGCTAGAACTACAATAATTATACTTATTACTCCCAATGCTATCAATATAACATGCATTATTACCCATATTATGCAGTTATTATCGCTAGAACTATAATAATTATACTTATTACTCCTAATATTATCAATATGTCATGCATTATTACCCATATTATACAGTTATTATCGCTAGAACTATAATAGTTATACTTATTACTTATATTATTATCAGTGTAACATGCATTATTACCCCTATTATGCAGTTATTATCGCTAGAACTAAAATAATTATACTTATTACTCCCAATATTATCAATATAACATGCATTATTACCCATACTATACTGTTATTATAGTCAGAACTATAATAAATATACTTATTACTCCCAATATTATCAATATAACATGCATTATTACCCATATTATGCAGTTATTATCGCTAGAACTACAATAATTATGCTTATTACTCCCAATGTTATCAATATAACATGCATTATTACCCATATTATGCAGTTATTATCGCTAGAACTATAATAATTATACTTATTACACCTAATATTATCAATATGTCATGCATTATTACCCATATTATACAGTTATTATCGCTAGAACTATAATAGTTATACTTATTACTTATATTATTATCAGTGTAACATGCATTATTACCCCTATTATGCAGTTATTATCGCTAGAACTAAAATAATTATACTTATTACTCCCAATATTATCAATATAACATGCATTATTACCCATATTATGCAGTTATTATCGCTAGAACTACAATAATTATACTTATTACTCCCAATGTTATCAATATAACATGCATTACTACCCATATTATGCAGTTATTATCGCTAGAACTACAATAATTATACTTATTACTCCTAATATTATCAATATGTCATGCATTACCACCCATATTATGCAGTTATTATCGTTGGAACTACAATAATTATACTTATTACTCCCAATCTTATCAATATAACATGCATTATTACCCAAATTATGCAGTTATTATTGCTAGAACTACAATAATTATACTTATTACTCCCAATGTTATCAATATAACATGCACTATTACCCATATTATGCAGTTATTATCGCTCGAACTACAATAATTATACTTATTACTCCTAATATTATCAATATGTCATGCATTATTACCCATATTATGCAGTTATTATCGCTAGAACTATAATAATTATACTTATTACTGCTAATATTATCAATATGTCATGCATTATTACCCATATTATACAGTTATTATCGCTAGAACTATAATAGTTATACTTATTACTTATATTATTATCAGTGTAACATGCATTATTACCCCTATTATGCAGTTATTATCGCTAGAACTAAAATAATTATATTTATTACTCCCAATATTATCAATATAACATGCATTATTACCCATACTATACTGTTATTATAGTCAGAACTATAATAAATATACTTATTACTCCCAATATTATCAATATAACATGCATTATTACCCATATTATGCAGTTATTATCGCTAGAACTACAATAATTATACTTATTACGCCCAATGCTATCAATATAACATGCAGTATTACCCATATTATGCAGTTATTATCGCTAGAACTATAATAATTATACTTATTACTCCTAATATTATCAATATGTCATGCATTATTACCCATATTATACAGTTATTATCGCTAGAACTATGATAGTTATACTTATTACTTATATTATTATCAGTGTAACATGCATTATTACCCCTATTATGCAGTTATTATCGCTAGAACTAAAATAATTATACTTATTACTCCCAATATTATCAATATAACATGCATTATTACCCATACTATACTGTTATTATAGTCAGAACTATAATAAATATACTTATTACTCCCAATATTATCAATATAACATGCATTATTACCCATATTATGCAGTTATTATCGCTAGAACTACAATAATTATACTTATTACTCCCAATGTTATCAATATAACATGCATTATTACCCATATTATGCAGTTATTATCGCTAGAACTATAATAATTATACTTATTACACCTAATATTATCAATATGTCATGCATTATTACCCATATTATACAGTTATTATCGTCAGAACTATAATAAATATACTTATTACTCCCAATATTATCAATATAACATGCATTATTACCCATATTATACAGTTATTATCCATGGAACTACAATAATTATACATATTACTCCCAATCTTATCAATATAGCATGCATTATTACCCAAATTATGCAGTTATTATTGCTAGAACTACAATAATTATACTTATTACTCCCAATGTTATCAATATAACATGCACTATTACCCATATTATGCAGTTATTATCGCTCGAACTACAATAATTATACTTATTACTCCTAATATTATCAATATGTCATGCATTATTACCCATATTATGCAGTTATTATCGCTAGAACTATAATAATTATACTTATTACTGCTAATATTATCAATATGTCATGCATTATTACCCATATTATACAGTTATTATCGCTAGAACTATAATAGTTATACTTATTACTTATATTATTATCAGTGTAACATGCATTATTACCCCTATTATGCAGTTATTATCGCTAGAACTAAAATAATTATACTTATTACTCCCAATATTATCAATATAACATGCATTATTACCCATACTATACTGTTATTATAGTCAGAACTATAATAAATATACTTATTACTCCCAATATTATCAATATAACATGCATTATTACCCATATTATGCAGTTATTATCGCTAGAACTACAATAATTATACTTATTACTCCCAATGCTATCAATATAACATGCAGTATTACCCATATTATGCAGTTATTATCGCTAGAACTGTAATAATTATACTTATTACTCCTAATATTATCAATATGTCATGCATTATTACCCATATTATACAGTTATTATCGCTAGAACTATAATAGTTATACTTATTACTTATATTATTATCAGTGTAACATGCATTATTACCCCTATTATGCAGTTATTATCGCTAGAACTAAAATAACTATACTTATTACTCCCAATATTATCAATATAACATGCATTATTACCCATACTATACTGTTATTATAGTCAGAACTATAATAAATATACTTATTACTCCCAATATTATCAATATAACATGCATTATTACCCATATTATGCAGTTATTATCGCTAGAACTACAATAATTATACTTATTACTCCCAATGTTATCAATATAACATGCATTATTACCCATATTATGCAGTTATTATCGCTAGAACAATAATAATTATACTTATTACACCTAATATTATCAATATGTCATGCATTATTACCCATATTATACAGTTATTATCGTCAGAACTATAATAAATATACTTATTACTCCCAATATTATCAATATAACATGCATTACTACCCATATTATGCAGTTATTGTCGCTGGAACTACAATAATTATACTTATTACTCCCAATGTTATCAATATAACATGCATTATTACCCATATTATACAGTTATTATCCATGGAACTACAATAATTATACTTATTACTCCCAATCTTATCAATATAGCATGCATTATTACCCAAATTATGCAGTTATTATTGCTAGAACTACAATAATTATACTTATTACTCCCAATATTATCAATATAACATGCATTACTACCCATATTATGCAGTTATTGTCGCTAGAACTACAATAATTATACTTATTACTCCCAATGTTATCAATATAACATGCACTATTACCCATATTATGCAGTTATTATCGCTCGAACTACAATAATTATACTTATTACTCCTAATATTATCAATATGTCATGCATTATTACCCATATTATGCAGTTATTATCGCTAGAACTATAATAATTATACTTATTACTGCTAATATTATCAATATGTCATGCATTATTACCCATATTATACAGTTATTATCGCAAGAACTATAATAGTTATACTTATTACTTATATTATTATCAGTGTAACATGCATTATTACCCCTATTATGCAGTTATTATCGCTAGAACTAAAATAATTATACTTATTACTCCCAATATTATCAATATAACATGCATTATTACCCATACTATACTGTTATTATAGTCAGAACTATAATAAATATACTTATTACTCCCAATATTATCAATATAACATGCATTATTACCCATATTATGCAGTTATTATCGCTAGAACTACAATAATTATACTTATTACTCCCAATGTTATCAATATAACATGCATTATTACCCATATTATGCAGTTATTATCGCTAGAACTATAATAATTATACTTATTACACCTAATATTATCAATATGTCATGCATTATTACCCATATTATACAGTTATTATCGTCAGAACTATAATAAATATACTTATTACTCCCAATATTATCAATATAACATGCATTATTACCCATATTATACAGTTATTATCCATGGAACTACAATAATTATACATATTACTCCCAATCTTATCAATATAGCATGCATTATTACCCAAATTATGCAGTTATTATTGCTAGAACTACAATAATTATACTTATTACTCCCAATGTTATCAATATAACATGCACTATTACCCATATTATGCAGTTATTATCGCTCGAACTACAATAATTATACTTATTACTCCTAATATTATCAATATGTCATGCATTATTACCCATATTATGCAGTTATTATCGCTAGAACTATAATAATTATACTTATTACTGCTAATATTATCAATATGTCATGCATTATTACCCATATTATACAGTTATTATCGCTAGAACTATAATAGTTATACTTATTACTTATATTATTATCAGTGTAACATGCATTATTACCCCTATTATGCAGTTATTATCGCTAGAACTAAAATAATTATACTTATTACTCCCAATATTATCAATATAACATGCATTATTACCCATACTATACTGTTATTATAGTCAGAACTATAATAAATATACTTATTACTCCCAATATTATCAATATAACATGCATTATTACCCATATTATGCAGTTATTATCGCTAGAACTACAATAATTATACTTATTACTCCCAATGCTATCAATATAACATGCAGTATTACCCATATTATGCAGTTATTATCGCTAGAACTGTAATAATTATACTTATTACTCCTAATATTATCAATATGTCATGCATTATTACCCATATTATACAGTTATTATCGCTAGAACTATAATAGTTATACTTATTACTTATATTATTATCAGTGTAACATGCATTATTACCCCTATTATGCAGTTATTATCGCTAGAACTAAAATAACTATACTTATTACTCCCAATATTATCAATATAACATGCATTATTACCCATACTATACTGTTATTATAGTCAGAACTATAATAAATATACTTATTACTCCCAATATTATCAATATAACATGCATTATTACCCATATTATGCAGTTATTATCGCTAGAACTACAATAATTATACTTATTACTCCCAATGTTATCAATATAACATGCATTATTACCCATATTATGCAGTTATTATCGCTAGAACAATAATAATTATACTTATTACACCTAATATTATCAATATGTCATGCATTATTACCCATATTATACAGTTATTATCGTCAGAACTATAATAAATATACTTATTACTCCCAATATTATCAATATAACATGCATTACTACCCATATTATGCAGTTATTGTCGCTGGAACTACAATAATTATACTTATTACTCCCAATGTTATCAATATAACATGCATTATTACCCATATTATACAGTTATTATCCATGGAACTACAATAATTATACTTATTACTCCCAATCTTATCAATATAGCATGCATTATTACCCAAATTATGCAGTTATTATTGCTAGAACTACAATAATTATACTTATTACTCCCAATATTATCAATATAACATGCATTACTACCCATATTATGCAGTTATTGTCGCTAGAACTACAATAATTATACTTATTACTCCCAATGTTATCAATATAACATGCACTATTACCCATATTATGCAGTTATTATCGCTCGAACTACAATAATTATACTTATTACTCCTAATATTATCAATATGTCATGCATTATTACCCATATTATGCAGTTATTATCGCTAGAACTATAATAATTATACTTATTACTGCTAATATTATCAATATGTCATGCATTATTACCCATATTATACAGTTATTATCGCAAGAACTATAATAGTTATACTTATTACTTATATTATTATCAGTGTAACATGCATTATTACCCCTATTATGCAGTTATTATCGCTAGAACTAAAATAATTATACTTATTACTCCCAATATTATCAATATAACATGCATTATTACCCATACTATACTGTTATTATAGTCAGAACTATAATAAATATACTTATTACTCCCAATATTATCAATATAACATGCATTATTACCCATATTATGCAGTTATTATCGCTAGAACTACAATAATTATACGTATTACTCCCAATATTATCAATATAACATGCATTATTACCCATATTATGCAGTTATTATCGCTAGAACTACAATAATTATACTTATTACTCCCAATGTTATCAATATAACATGCATTATTACCCATATTATGCAGTTATTATCGCTAGAACAATAATAATTATACTTATTACACCTAATATTATCAATATGTCATGCATTATTACCCATATTATACAGTTATTATCGTCAGAACTATAATAAATATACTTATTACTCCTAATATTTTCAATATAACATGCATTACTACCCATATTATGCAGTTATTGTCGCTAGAACTACAATAATTATACTTATTACTCCTAATATTATCAATATGTCATGCATTATTACCCATATTATGCAGTTATTATCGCTAGAACTATAATAATTATACTTATTACTGCTAATATTATCAATATGTCATGCATTATTACCCATATTATACAGTTATTATCGCTAGAACTATAATAGTTATACTTATTACTTATATTATTATCAGTGTAACATGCATTATTACCCCTATTATGCAGTTATTATCGCTAGAACTAAAATAATTATACTTATTACTCCCAATATTATCAATATAACATGCATTATTACCCATACTATACTGTTATTATAGTCAGAACTATAATAAATATACTTATTACTCCCAATATTATCAATATAACATGCATTATTACCCATATTATGCAGTTATTATCGCTAGAACTACAATAATTATACTTATTACTCCCAATGCTATCAATATAACATGCAGTATTACCCATATTATGCAGTTATTATCGCTAGAACTGTAATAATTATACTTATTACTCCTAATATTATCAATATGTCATGCATTATTACCCATATTATACAGTTATTATCGCTAGAACTATAATAGTTATACTTATTACTTATATTATTATCAGTGTAACATGCATTATTACCCCTATTATGCAGTTATTATCGCTAGAACTAAAATAACTATACTTATTACTCCCAATATTATCAATATAACATGCATTATTACCCATACTATACTGTTATTATAGTCAGAACTATAATAAATATACTTATTACTCCCAATATTATCAATATAACATGCATTATTACCCATATTATGCAGTTATTATCGCTAGAACTACAATAATTATACTTATTACTCCCAATATTATCAATATAACATGCATTATTACCCATACTATACTGTTATTATAGTCAGAACTATAATAAATATACATATTACTCCCAATATTATCAATATAACATGCATTATTACCCATATTATGCAGTTATTATCGCTAGAACTACAGTAATTATACTTATTACTCCCAATGCTATCAATATAACATGCATTATTACCCATATTATGCAGTTATTATCGCTAGAACTATAATAATTATACTTATTACTCCTAATATTATCAATATGTCATGCATTATTACCCATATTATACAGTTATTATCGCTGGAACTATAATAGTTATACTTATTACTTATATTATTATCAGTGTAACATGCATTATTGCCCCTATTATGCAGTTATTATCGCTAGAACTAAAATAATTATACTTATTACTCCCAATATTATCAATATAACATGCATTATTACCCATACTATACTGTTATTATAGTCAGAACTATAATAAATATACTTATTACTCCCAATATTATCAATATAACATGCATTATTACCCATATTATGCAGTTATTATCGCTAGAACTACAATAATTATACTTATTACTCCCAATGCTATCAATATAACATGCATTATTACCCATATTATGCAGTTATTATCGCTAGAACTATAATAATTATACTTATTACTCCTAATATTATCAATATGTCATGCATTATTACCCATATTATACAGTTATTATCGCTAGAACTATAATAGTTATACTTATTACTTATATTATTATCAGTGTAACATGCATTATTACCCCTATTATGCAGTTATTATCGCTAGAACTAAAATAATTATACTTATTACTCCCAATATTATCAATATAACATGCATTATTACCCATACTATACTGTTATTATAGTCAGAACTATAATAAATATACTTATTACTCCCAATATTATCAATATAACATGCATTATTACCCATATTATGCAGTTATTATCGCTAGAACTACAATAATTATACTTATTACTCCCAATATTATCAATATAACATGCATTATTACCCATATTATGCAGTTATTATCGCTAGAACTACAATAATTATACTTATTACTCCCAATATTATCAATATAACATGCATTATTACCCATACTATACTGTTATTATAGTCAGAACTATAATAAATATACATATTACTCCCAATATTATCAATATAACATGCATTATTACCCATATTATGCAGTTATTATCGCTAGAACTACAGTAATTATACTTATTACTCCCAATGCTATCAATATAACATGCATTATTACCCATATTATGCAGTTATTATCGCTAGAACTATAATAATTATACTTATTACTCCTAATATTATCAATATGTCACGCATTATTACCCATATTATACAGTTATTATCGCTGGAACTATAATAGTTATACTTATTACTTATATTATTATCAGTGTAACATGCATTATTGCCCCTATTATGCAGTTATTATCGCTAGAACTAAAATAATTATACTTATTACTCCCAATATTATCAATATAACATGCATTATTACCCATACTATACTGTTATTATAGTCAGAACTATAATAAATATACTTATTACTCCCAATATTATCAATATAACATGCATTATTACCCATATTATGCAGTTATTATCGCTAGAACTACAATAATTATACTTATTACTCCCAATGCTATCAATATAACATGCATTATTACCCATATTATGCAGTTATTATCGCTAGAACTATAATAATTATACTTATTACTCCTAATATTATCAATATGTCATGCATTATTACCCATATTATACAGTTATTATCGCTAGAACTATAATAGTTATACTTATTACTTATATTATTATCAGTGTAACATGCATTATTACCCCTATTATGCAGTTATTATCGCTAGAACTAAAATAATTATACTTATTACTCCCAATATTATCAATATAACATGCATTATTACCCATACTATACTGTTATTATAGTCAGAACTATAATAAATATACTTATTACTCCCAATATTATCAATATAACATGCATTATTACCCATATTATGCAGTTATTATCGCTAGAACTACAATAATTATACTTATTACTCCCAATGTTATCAATATAACATGCATTATTACCCATATTATGCAGTTATTATCGCTAGAACTATAATAATTATACTTATTACACCTAATATTATCAATATGTCATGCATTATTACCCATATTATACAGTTATTATCGTCAGAACTATAATAAATATACTTATTACTCCCAATATTATCAATATAACATGCATTACTACCCATATTATGCAGTTATTGTCGCTAGAACTACAATAATTATATTTATTACTCCCAATGTTATCAATATAACATGCATTATTACCCATATTATACAGTTATTATCCATGGAACTACAATAATTATACTTATTACTCCCAATCTTATCAATATAACATGCATTATTACCCAAATTATGCAGTTATTATTGCTAGAACTACAATAATTATACTTATTACTCCCAATGTTATCAATATAACATGCATTATTACCCATATTATGCAGTTATTATCGCTCGAACTATAATAATTGTACTTATTGCTTTTAGTATTATCAATATAACGTGCACCATTACCCATATTATGCAGTTATTACCGCTAGAACTATAATAATGATACTTATTACTCCCAATATTATCAATATAACATGCATTATTACCCATATTATGCAGTTATTATCGCTAGAACTACAATAATTATACTTATTACTCCTAATATTATCAATATGTCCTGCATTATTACCCATATTATGCAGTTATTATCGCTAGAACTATAATAATTATACTTATTACTCCCAATATTATCAATATAACATGCATTATTACCCATATTATGCAGTTATTATCGCTAGAACTACAATAATTATACTTATTACTCCCAATGTTATCAATATAACATGCATTATTACCCATATTATGCAGTTATTATCGCTGGAACTACAATAATTATACTTATTACTCCCAATGTTATCAATATAACATGCATTATTACCCATATTATGCAGTTATTATCCCTGGAACTACAATAATTATACTTATTACTCCCAATGTTATCAATATAACATGCACTATTACCCATATTGTGCAGTTATTATCGCTCGCACTATAATAATTGTACTTATTACTTTTAGTATTAACAATATAACGTGCACCATTACCCATATTATGCAGTTATTACCGCTAGAACTATAATAATGATACTTATTACTCCCAATATTATCAATATAACATGCCTTATTACCCATATTATTTTGTTATTATAGTCAGAACTATAATAAATATACTTATTACTCCCAATATTATCAATATAACATGCATTATTACCCATATTATGCAGTTATTATCGCTAGAACTACAATAATTATACTTATTACTCCCAATGTTATCAATATAACATGCATTACTACCCGTATTATTCAGTTATTATCGCTAGAACTACAATAATTATACTTATTACTCCTAATATTATCAATATGTCATGCATTATTACCCATATTATGCAGTTATTATCGCTAGAACTATAATAATTATACTTATTACTGCTAATATTATCAATATGTCATGCATTATTACCCATATTATACAGTTATTATCGCTAGAACTATAATAGTTATACTTATTACTTATATTATTATCAGTGTAACATGCATTATTACCCCTATTATGCAGTTATTATCGCTAGAACTAAAATAATTATACTTATTACTCCCAATATTATCAATATAACATGCATTATTACCCTTACTATACTGTTATTATAGTCAGAACTATAATAAATATACTTATTACTCCCAATATTATCAATATAACATGCATTATTACCCATATTATGCAGTTATTATCGCTAGAACTACAATAATTATACTTATTACTCCCAATGTTATCAATATAACATGCATTATTACCCATATTATGCAGTTATTATCGCTAGAACTACAATAATTATACTTATTACTCCCAATGTTATCAATATAACATGCATTATTACCCATATTATGCAGTTATTATCCCTGGAACTACAATAATTATACTTATTACTCCCAATGTTATCAATATAACATGCACCATTACCCATATTATGCAGTTATTACCGCTAGAACTATAATAATGATACTTATTACTCCCAATATTATCAATATAACATGCCTTATTACCCATATTATTTTGTTATTATAGTGAGAACTATAATAAATATACTTATTACTCCCAATATTATCAATATAACATGCATTATTACCCATATTATGCAGTTATTATCGCTAGAACTACAATAATTATACTTATTACTCCCAATGTTATCAATATAACATGCATTACTACCCGTATTATTCAGTTATTATCGCTAGAACTACAATAATTATACTTATTACTCCTAATATTATCAATATGTCATGCATTATTACCCATATTATGCAGTTATTATCGCTAGAACTATAATAATTATACTTATTACTGCTAATATTATCAATATGTCATGCATTATTACCCATATTATACAGTTATTATCGCTAGAACTATAATAGTTATACTTATTACTTATATTATTATCAGTGTAACATGCATTATTACCCCTATTATGCAGTTATTATCGCTAGAACTAAAATAATTATACTTATTACTCCCAATATTATCAATATAACATGCATTATTACCCATATTATGCAGTTATTATCGCTAGAACTACAATAATTATACTTAT
The DNA here is from genome assembly GCA_963576845.1 of Megachile leachella. Lineage (NCBI taxonomy): Eukaryota > Metazoa > Arthropoda > Insecta > Hymenoptera > Megachilidae > Megachile > Megachile leachella. Next base: position 520,079 of record CAUYWW010000158.1, read on the forward strand.
TACTCCTAATGTTATCAATATGTCATGCATTATCACCCATATTATGCAGTTATTATCGCTAGAACTATAATAATTATACTTATTACTCCTAATCTTATCAATATGTCATGCATTATTACCCATATTATACAGTTATTATCGCTAGAACTATAATAGTTATACTTATTACTTATATTATTATCAGTGTAACATGCATTATTACCCCTATTATGCAGTTATTATCGCTAGAACTATAACAATTATACTTATTACTCCCAATATTATCAATATAACATGCATTATTACCCATACTATTCTGTTATTATAGTCAGAACTATAATAAATATACTTATTACTCCCAATATTATCAATATAACATGCATTATTACCCATATTATGCAGTTATTATCGCTAGAACTACAATAATTATACTTATTACTCCCAATGTTATCAATATAACATGCATTATTACCCATATTATGCAGTTATTATCGCTAGAACTATAATAATTATACTTATTACTCCTAATATTATCAATATGTCATGCATTATTACCCATATTATACAGTTATTATCGCTTGAACTATAATAGTTATACTTATTACTTATATTATTATCAGTGTAACATGCATTATTACCCCTATTATGCAGTTATTATCGCTAGAACTAAAATAATTATACTTATTACTCCCAATATTATCAATATAACATGCACTATTACCCATATTATGCAGTTATTATCGCTCGAACTACAATAATTATACTTATTACGCCCAATGCTATCAATATAACATGCAGTATTACCCATATTATGCAGTTATTATCGCTAGAACTATAATAATTATACTTATTACTCCTAATATTATCAATATGTCATGCATTATTACCCATATTATACAGTTATTATCGCTAGAACTATGATAGTTATACTTATTACTTATATTATTATCAGTGTAACATGCATTATTACCCCTATTATGCAGTTATTATCGCTAGAACTAAAATAATTATACTTATTACTCCCAATATTATCAATATAACATGCATTATTACCCATACTATACTGTTATTATAGTCAGAACTATAATAAATATACTTATTACTCCCAATATTATCAATATAACATGCATTATTACCCATATTATGCAGTTATTATCGCTAGAACTACAATAATTATACTTATTACTCCCAATGTTATCAATATAACATGCATTATTACCCATATTATGCAGTTATTATCGCTAGAACTATAATAATTATACTTATTACACCTAATATTATCAATATGTCATGCATTATTACCCATATTATACAGTTATTATCGTCAGAACTATAATAAATATACTTATTACTCCCAATATTATCAATATAACATGCATTATTACCCATATTATACAGTTATTATCCATGGAACTACAATAATTATACATATTACTCCCAATCTTATCAATATAGCATGCATTATTACCCAAATTATGCAGTTATTATTGCTAGAACTACAATAATTATACTTATTACTCCCAATGTTATCAATATAACATGCACTATTACCCATATTATGCAGTTATTATCGCTCGAACTACAATAATTATACTTATTACTCCTAATATTATCAATATGTCATGCATTATTACCCATATTATGCAGTTATTATCGCTAGAACTATAATAATTATACTTATTACTGCTAATATTATCAATATGTCATGCATTATTACCCATATTATACAGTTATTATCGCTAGAACTATAATAGTTATACTTATTACTTATATTATTATCAGTGTAACATGCATTATTACCCCTATTATGCAGTTATTATCGCTAGAACTAAAATAATTATACTTATTACTCCCAATATTATCAATATAACATGCATTATTACCCATACTATACTGTTATTATAGTCAGAACTATAATAAATATACTTATTACTCCCAATATTATCAATATAACATGCATTATTACCCATATTATGCAGTTATTATCGCTAGAACTACAATAATTATACTTATTACTCCCAATGCTATCAATATAACATGCAGTATTACCCATATTATGCAGTTATTATCGCTAGAACTGTAATAATTATACTTATTACTCCTAATATTATCAATATGTCATGCATTATTACCCATATTATACAGTTATTATCGCTAGAACTATAATAGTTATACTTATTACTTATATTATTATCAGTGTAACATGCATTATTACCCCTATTATGCAGTTATTATCGCTAGAACTAAAATAATTATACTTATTACTCCCAATATTATCAATATAACATGCATTATTACCCATACTATACTGTTATTATAGTCAGAACTATAATAAATATACTTATTACTCCCAATATTATCAATATAACATGCATTATTACCCATATTATGCAGTTATTATCGCTAGAACTACAATAATTATACTTATTACTCCCAATGTTATCAATATAACATGCATTATTACCCATATTATGCAGTTATTATCGCTAGAACAATAATAATTATACTTATTACACCTAATATTATCAATATGTCATGCATTATTACCCATATTATACAGTTATTATCGTCAGAACTATAATAAATATACTTATTACTCCCAATATTATCAATATAACATGCATTACTACCCATATTATGCAGTTATTGTCGCTAGAACTACAATAATTATACTTATTACTCCCAATGTTATCAATATAACATGCATTATTACCCATATTATACAGTTATTATCCATGGAACTACAATAATTATACTTATTACTCCCAATCTTATCAATATAGCATGCATTATTACCCAAATTATGCAGTTATTATTGCTAGAACTACAATAATTATACTTATTACTCCCAATATTATCAATATAACATGCATTACTACCCATATTATGCAGTTATTGTCGCTAGAACTACAATAATTATACTTATTACTCCCAATGTTATCAATATAACATGCACTATTACCCATATTATGCAGTTATTATCGCTCGAACTACAATAATTATACTTATTACTCCTAATATTATCAATATGTCATGCATTATTACCCATATTATGCAGTTATTATCGCTAGAACTATAATAATTATACTTATTACTGCTAATATTATCAATATGTCATGCATTATTACCCATATTATACAGTTATTATCGCTAGAACTATAATAGTTATACTTATTACTGTAGGAGGGTTTCTAAATAACTAAAAGTCTTTTTGGTCAGGATTATATATTTCAGAAGGTTGTGTTTCGCACGAGGAACGGTGATTGACTAACTTTCCCTCAACCGTTACAAACGAAGGAAAGCTCCTCAACAAAGCACACGTGACCCCGGTCGAGGTGGCCCGTCAGTCACCCCCGTAACGTCAAGGACAGGCCCACCACTTAGGCCCTAAATAACGGCTAAAGCCAGAGTCCAACCGTCTACAGTTCGGCCAATCCTGATAATAACGACCGTCCTCGGTCACAAGTGGTTACGTCGCTCTGTTAACAAAATACAGAATACCAGATGTACAAGTAAAGTTAACTGTAATAAATTACTTCCACAAAACATCGTATCTGGACACAAAAAAAACACCCAATATAAACACTCATTCTATACAATGCACACACTATATACTGCCGCTCTAACATACAATTTATATACTAACTACATTAACATTAACACTCTTAACTATCTCATACGTCGTCCTAAATACATTAACGCACTATAACTAATAACGTAACCAATACTTCATCTGGTCCGGACCCACAATACCTGTAAATGGTATACGCGTCAATTGAAAACCTTCTATATCTGTAACGACATATCTATCCCTATCTAAAACTTTTTTAATTACATACGGTCCTTTAAATTTAGGTAATAATTTTTTGTTTATCCCGGGGGTTACATCTACATTCCGAATCATAACATAATCGCCAACTTTGTAATCCGTGGCCTCTTTGTGTTTCTGATTATACATTTGTTCATTCATTTGCTGACACTTATTTATTTTTCCAGCCGCTTCCTGGCGTACAGTGGGTAGGTCCCTAACCTCTTCACAATGAGTTTCTAGCATTAGTCGTAAATTATCTGTAACCGTACCTAACTGATTCATGCCAAACAGTAATTCGGACGGACTTTTTCCCGTCGACCGGCAGGTCGTATTATTCAACGCAAATTCTACTGACCCTAAAACACGGTCCCATGTCCCGGGTGTTTCCGAGAGTTTCGCCAACATTGGTGTTATTACCCTATTAAACCTTTCTACTTGTCCGTTTGCCCGAGGAGTCCCGATCGCAACTAATACCTGTGTAATTGCGTTTATAGCTAAAAATTCTTTGAAAGCGACAGATGTAAAAGAAGTACCTCGGTCACTAATTAAGCATTTAGGTTTACTATACATTCTAAAATATTCTGTTAAATGTTTGATAACCTCCTCCGTTTTTGTCGTTTTACAAGGATAAAGTTTTATGAATTTCGTAAATCCATCTACCACGGACAAAATATATTTATAACCTATTCCAGATTTTCCGAGAGGACCATAGTGGTCGACATGTACAGTTTGAAAGGGTAAATTACCTTTTCCTACACTGTGTAAAAATCCTTCTGACTTACCGCTAAAAGGAGAAAATTCTATACATTTTAAGCAATTACTAATATACTCTCTTACTTTCCGTCGGATTTGCGGAAACCAATAAATTTTAGTAATATTATTAACAACTTTGTCAACTCCTAAATGTCCCAAGTCATCATGACACGTTCTAATTACATTATTTTCTAAACATGCCGGTACGTAAAATAGCAATTTATCATTCTTTATTTTCCTATATACTAATCCATCTCTTAACTCAAAATATTTATTTTCGCTTGTTTGCAACTGCTCCTGAAGTTTGCGTATTTCATCGTCTTGACACTGTTTAATTGACAATGTTTGATCAAATGAATTTGGTTCTAACACGAGTATTGAATAATTGCGGCTTAATGCATCTACATGCAACATTTTAGTTCCGCTCCGATGTTCTATTTCATAATCATAACTTTGTAAAAACATTGCCCAACGAGATATACGTGGATTAACATTTTGTTTGCTTAATGTCAATCTGAAACTATCACAATCCGTTATAATCTTAAAATGTATCCCTGACAGATATATATGAAATCGTTTTATCGCATAAATGACGGCTAAACATTCAAGTTCAAAACTATGATATTTAGATTCCTGAACCGTCGTCCTCTTACTAAAATAAAATACCGGCTGAAATAAATTGTTAGGTTGCTTTTGTAAAAATATTGCTCCAAACCCGCTGCTGCTCGCGTCGCAGTGTAATTCAGTCTTTAATTTCGGCGAATAAATAGCTAACAAGGGTTTATTTACTAAACATTCTTTTAACGTAACAAATGCTTGATTTTCCTGTTGTCCAAAACGAAAAGTGGCATCTTTTTTTAATAGGTCATACAACGGTTTTGCTATAATGGAAAAATTTTGTATGAAGCGACGGAAATAACTTGCTAGCCCTATAAACCGTTGCACTTCTTTCGTGTTCTTCGGTGCAGGGTAATCGAGTACGGATTCTATATTTTCTTGAGCGGGCGAAATACCGCTATGTGATATCGAATATCCTAAATAAGTTATCCCTTGGAACGCGAACAAACATTTATCTAATCTGAATCGTAAATCATATTGATGTGCTAACCTAAGCGTTTCTCGTAATATTTCCATATGTTCATCTATTGTTTCAGTTGCTATCAAAAAATCGTCGATATATAACAAGAGTCTATTTTGTCTAACTAAATTACTGAATATCTCGACTAAAAATCGTTGAAAAATGCGGGGCGCGTTTGTTAAACCGAACGGCATTCTTAAATATTCATATTGTCCAAACGGCGTAATAAAGGATGTAAATTTAATCGAAGACTCCGAAACTGGTACATGATGAAATCCATTTCTCAAATCTAACTTAGTAAAATATTTTTTATCACGGAGTTGATCTAAATAATCGTCAATGAGCGGAACTGGAAAATTCTCTCGAATTGTAATTTTATTAATCTCGCGGTAATCCACGCATAACCGGATTTCTCCATTCTTCTTCCTTACCAATACAATAGGACTTGCGTAAGGAGAGTTACTGGGTCTGATAATATTCTGCTCTAACAAGTTATCTAAAATATTTTTTAACTTTTCTTTGTCTGCAAAAGATAGTCGACGCGGTCGGAAACTAATTGGCTGATCTGATTTTAATGATATTACCGCTTCGACGGAGCACGGCCGCTGAATCTTAGTCAAAGGACGGTTCAGTTCCTCTAAATACATATTTTTGAGTTTTCCTTTAATCTCTGCATCTAAATCAGGATTGATATACAAACTTTCAGTAACGGTTATCGGTTCCTCTAAATATTCAATCTGTAAAATTTGCCCCAAAAATTTTTCATTTTCCAAATTATCACTAGTTTCTCCGCTCGGCGTGATTTCAAAAGCTTTACCCATAACAATACGTACTGTCGGCGATAAAATAAAATCCCTACCCAAAAGTGCAAAATATGTTATCGTATTATCTGGAACTACCAAAAATTTAACTGTTAATTTAATATCATCTACCCTAATTTCGGTTGTAAAAGCACCAATGACGTCTAATGGCGAACGATTAATACCGTAATAATTCAGTGGACCGGATGGGTCAAGACTGAAAGTCGGGGGTAACACACTCTGTTTAATAAGACTCACTGGTGACCCGGAATCGATCATCGCTGTAATCGCTAAATTAAAAACTAAACCGCTATTGTCCTTAACGACAAATTTCACCGGAATCATAAACGGAATCTCAGGAGATCCTGGTTGTACCAGGTTTGTGGATGTACCTGGCGCTGATAAAGCTGGAGTTGAAGAAGACACCGCCGCCGGTACCCGGGATGACCTTCCCACCTGAGTCGTCAAATACTGCGGGCAATCCTTGATATGATGCGATGCTCCGCACTTAAAGCAACTTCCCCGCTCCCTAACTGGTTTTGTACAGTCCCTCTTCCAGTGTCCAACTTCGTTACAATTGTAACACTTATTCTCTTTCGCCGGTCCGCCATCCCTAGTACCTCTTCCCGAAGCAGATTTTCTAGATGTATTACGGTCTCGTAAAGACAGTTTCCTAAACGTCTCTAACAGATCCTCGGTCGTTGTGATTCGTTGCATCCGTGCCTGATCTTGAAAAAACGTGTCAGGAATTCCGTCTATTATCAAATCAATCAATTCTTCTGGATCGACCAAGATCCGGCTCGCTAGGATTATCTTATCCTGAAAGTAGTCACAGAAGGACTCATCCTTCTGCCATATACGCTGTTCAAATTTCCTACGTGCAGCCAATTTATCGATGGGAGTGTCAAACATTTTCCCTATTTCCTCTAATAATGACAGTGCTGGCAAGTCCATCAAATGTGGCCTATCGCTAAACCATTTCATGGCTTTTCCTCGAAGACGTAGCATTATCATAGTGGTCGTGTCGCCGTCGTCCATTTGATACATCGTTTTCAGTTTTAACACCTGCTGCTTCCAAATTGCGAAATTTTCCGTACCGGAAAATTCGCTTAAAATTTCTGCAATAGTCTTGACGCTGCCTGTGGACCGCACACTCATGTTGGTCGACCCCACCGTCTGTGGGGTAAGAGCCAAATCTCTTTCCCGTCGCGTCACTTCCAACTCCCGTTGCAGGAGATCTCGCTCGCGACGAAGAAATTCCACCTCACGATCCGTTTCCTGGACACTACCGCTGGCTGCCGATAAATAATCACCAGCTTGTCGCTCAACTGGCAATGCAATTGCAGCTCCAACGTTTTCAAGTTGCTCCGGACTTTGCAAAATGTCTTCAATGTCCGGTTCGGCAGCAAACAATCGAGCAATTAGCTCACTTTTACTACCCGACACAGGCAAATTCCTAATCTTTAACTGCTCCTTAAGTTCGGTCATAGTTAGTTCGCTTAAATTTTTCCTGCCTGCCATATTAAACTTCACCTCTTAAACTAAATGGCACAAGCACTAACTGAATGTCCACTAAATTGCTATGCGTACAGCAAAACTCTAAATTCCGTTCCACTAATGTTCACGAATATTCACTAAATAGCTAAATGTGCGAGAAAAAAAAAACACAATATAAACCAGCCTAAAATGATTGGTCGAGTTTCCACTATCACACACCAATCTAACTGCGCATATCCCACTTCTGAAATTGTAGAAGGGTTTCTAAATAACTAAAAGTCTTTTTGGTCAGGATTATATATTTCAGAAGGTTGTGTTTCGCACGAGGAACGGTGATTGACTAACTTTCCCTCAACCGTTACAAACGAAGGAAAGCTCCTCAACAAAGCACACGTGACCCCGGTCGAGGTGGCCCGTCAGTCACCCCCGTAACGTCAAGGACAGGCCCACCACTTAGGCCCTAAATAACGGCTAAAGCCAGAGTCCAACCGTCTACATTACTTATATTATTATCAGTGTAACATGCATTATTACCCCTATTATGCAGTTATTATCGCTAGAACTAAAATAATTATACTTATTACTCCCAATATTATCAATATAACATGCATTATTACCCATACTATACTGTTATTATAGTCAGAACTATAATAAATATACTTATTACTCCCAATATTATCAATATAACATGCATTATTACCCATATTATGCAGTTATTATCGCTAGAACTACAATAATTATACTTATTACTCCCAATATTATCAATATAACATGCATTATTACCCATATTATGCAGTTATTATCGCTAGAACTACAATAATTATACTTATTACTCCCAATGTTATCAATATAACATGCATTATTACCCATATTATGCAGTTATTATCGCTAGAACAATAATAATTATACTTATTACACCTAATATTATCAATATGTCATGCATTATTACCCATATTATACAGTTATTATCGTCAGAACTATAATAAATATACTTATTACTCCCAATATTATCAATATAACATGCATTACTACCCATATTATGCAGTTATTGTCGCTAGAACTACAATAATTATACTTATTACTCCCAATGTTATCAATATAACATGCATTATTACCCATATTATACAGTTATTATCCATGGAACTACAATAATTATACTTATTACTCCCAATCTTATCAATATAGCATGCATTATTACCCAAATTGTGCAGTTATTATTGCTGGAACTACAATAATTATACTTATTACTCCCAATATTATCAATATAACATGCGTTATTACCCATATTATGCAGTTATTATCGCTAGAACTACAATAATTATACTTATTACTCCCAATGCTATCAATATAACATGCATTATTACCCATATTATGCAGTTATTATCGCTAGAACTATAATAATTATACTTATTACTCCTAATATTATCAATATGTCATGCATTATTACCCATATTATACAGTTATTATCGCTAGAACTATAATAGTTATACTTATTACTTATATTATTATCAGTGTAACATGCATTATTACCCCTATTATGCAGTTATTATCGCTAGAACTAAAATAATTATACTTATTACTCCCAATATTATCAATATAACATGCATTATTACCCATATTATGCAGTTATTATCGCTAGAACTATAATAATTATACTTATTACTGCTAATATTATCAATATGTCATGCATTATTACCCATATTATACAGTTATTATCGCTAGAACTATAATAGTTATACTTATTACTTATATTATTATCAGTGTAACATGCATTATTACCCCTATTATGCAGTTATTATCGCTAGAACTAAAATAATTATACTTATTACTCCCAATATTATCAATATAACATGCATTATTACCCATACTATACTGTTATTATAGTCAGAACTATAATAAATATACATATTACTCCCAATATTATCAATATAACATGCATTATTACCCATATTATGCAGTTATTATCGCTAGAACTACAGTAATTATACTTATTACTCCCAATGCTATCAATATAACATGCATTATTACCCATATTATGCAGTTATTATCGCTAGAACTATAATAATTATACTTATTACTCCTAATATTATCAATATGTCATGCATTATTACCCATATTATACAGTTATTATCGCTGGAACTATAATAGTTATACTTATTACTTATATTATTATCAGTGTAACATGCATTATTGCCCCTATTATGCAGTTATTATCGCTAGAACTAAAATAAATATACTTATTACTCCCAATATTATCAATATAACATGCATTATTACCCATACTATACTGTTATTATAGTCACAACTATAATAAATATACTTATTACTCCCAATATTATCAATATAACATGCGTTATTACCCATATTATGCAGTTATTATCGCTAGAACTACAATAATTATACTTATTACTCCCAATGCTATCAATATAACATGCATTATTACCCATATTATGCAGTTATTATCGCTAGAACTATAATAATTATACTTATTACTCCTAATATTATCAATATGTCATGCATTATTACCCATATTATACAGTTATTATCGCTAGAACTATAATAGTTATACTTATTACTTATATTATTATCAGTGTAACATGCATTATTACCCCTATTATGCAGTTATTATCGCTAGAACTAAAATAATTATACTTATTACTCCCAATATTATCAATATAACATGCATTATTACCCATATTATGCAGTTATTATCGCTAGAACTATAATAATTATACTTATTACTGCTAATATTATCAATATGTCATGCATTATTACCCATATTATACAGTTATTATCGCTAGAACTATAATAGTTATACTTATTACTTATATTATTATCAGTGTAACATGCATTATTACCCCTATTATGCAGTTATTATCGCTAGAACTAAAATAATTATACTTATTACTCCCAATATTATCAATATAACATGCATTATTACCCATACTATACTGTTATTATAGTCAGAACTATAATAAATATACATATTACTCCCAATATTATCAATATAACATGCATTATTACCCATATTATGCAGTTATTATCGCTAGAACTACAGTAATTATACTTATTACTCCCAATGCTATCAATATAACATGCATTATTACCCATATTATGCAGTTATTATCGCTAGAACTATAATAATTATACTTATTACTCCTAATATTATCAATATGTCATGCATTATTACCCATATTATACAGTTATTATCGCTGGAACTATAATAGTTATACTTATTACTTATATTATTATCAGTGTAACATGCATTATTGCCCCTATTATGCAGTTATTATCGCTAGAACTAAAATAATTATACTTATTACTCCCAATATTATCAATATAACATGCATTATTACCCATACTATACTGTTATTATAGTCACAACTATAATAAATATACTTATTACTCCCAATATTATCAATATAACATGCATTATTACCCATATTATGCAGTTATTATCGCTAGAACTACAATAATTATACTTATTACTCCCAATGCTATCAATATAACATGCATTATTACCCATATTATGCAGTTATTATCGCTAGAACTATAATAATTATACTTATTACTCCTAATATTATCAATATGTCATGCATTATTACCCATATTATACAGTTATTATCGCTAGAACTATAATAGTTATACTTATTACTTATATTATTATCAGTGTAACATGCATTATTACCCCTATTATGCAGTTATTATCGCTAGAACTACAATAATTATACTTATTACTCCCAATGTTATCAATATAACATGCATTATTACCCATATTATGCAGTTATTATCGCTAGAACTATAATAATTATACTTATTACACCTAATATTATCAATATGTCATGCATTATTACCCATATTATACAGTTATTATCGTCAGAACTATAATAAATATACTTATTACTCCCAATATTATCAATATAACATGCATTATTACCCATATTATACAGTTATTATCCATGGAACTACAATAATTATACTTATTACTCCCAATCTTATCAATATAGCATGCATTATTACCCAAATTATGCAGTTATTATTGCTAGAACTACAATAATTATACTTATTACTCCCAATATTATCAATATAACATGCATTACTACCCATATTATGCAGTTATTATCGCTAGAACTACAATAATTATACTTACTACTCCCAATGCTATCAATATAACATGCATTATTACCCATATTATGCAGTTATTATCGCTAGAACTATAATAATTATACTTATTACTGCTAATATTATCAATATGTCATGCATTATTACCCATATTATACAGTTATTATCGCTAGAACTATAATAGTTATACTTATTACTTATATTATTATCAGTGTAACATGCATTATTACCCCTATTATGCAGTTATTATCGCTAGAACTAAAATAATTATACTTATTACTCCCAATATTATCAATATAACATGCATTATTACCCATACTATACTGTTATTATAGTCAGAACTATAATAAATATACTTATTGCTCCCAATATTATCAATATAACATGCATTATTACCCATATTATGCAGTTATTATCGCTAGAACTACAATAATTATACTTATTACTCCCAATGCTATCAATATAACATGCATTATTACCCATATTATGCAGTTATTATCGCTAGAACTATAATAATTATACTTATTACTCCTAATATTATCAATATGTCATGCATTATTACCCATATTATACAGTTATTATCGCTAGAACTATAATAGTTATACTTATTACTTATATTATTATCAGTGTAACATGCATTATTACCCCTATTATGCAGTTATTATCGCTAGAACTAAAATAATTATACTTATTACTCCCAATATTATCAATATAACATGCATTATTACCCATACTATACTGTTATTATAGTCAGAACTATAATAAATATACTTATTACTCCCAATATTATCAATATAACATGCATTATTACCCATATTATGCAGTTATTATCGCTAGAACTACAATAATTATGCTTATTACTCCCAATGTTATCAATATAACATGCATTATTACCCATATTATGCAGTTATTATCGCTAGAACTATAATAATTATACTTATTACACCTAATATTATCAATATGTCATGCATTATTACCCATATTATACAGTTATTATCGCTAGAACTATAATAGTTATACTTATTACTTATATTATTATCAGTGTAACATGCATTATTACCCCTATTATGCAGTTATTATCGCTAGAACTAAAATAATTATACTTATTACTCCCAATATTATCAATATAACATGCATTATTACCCATATTATGCAGTTATTATCGCTAGAACTACAATAATTATACTTATTACTCCCAATGTTATCAATATAACATGCATTACTACCCATATTATGCAGTTATTATCGCTAGAACTACAATAATTATACTTATTACTCCTAATATTATCAATATGTCATGCATTACCACCCATATTATGCAGTTATTATCGTTGGAACTACAATAATTATACTTATTACTCCCAATCTTATCAATATAACATGCATTATTACCCAAATTATGCAGTTATTATTGCTAGAACTACAATAATTATACTTACTACTCCCAATGTTATCAATATAACATGCACTATTACCCATATTATGCAGTTATTATCGCTCGAACTACAATAATTATACTTATTACTCCTAATATTATCAATATGTCATGCATTATTACCCATATTATGCAGTTATTATCGCTAGAACTATAATAATTATACTTATTACTGCTAATATTATCAATATGTCATGCATTATTACCCATATTATACAGTTATTATCGCTAGAACTATAATAGTTATACTTATTACTTATATTATTATCAGTGTAACATGCATTATTACCCCTATTATGCAGTTATTATCGCTAGAACTAAAATAATTATATTTATTACTCCCAATATTATCAATATAACATGCATTATTACCCATACTATACTGTTATTATAGTCAGAACTATAATAAATATACTTATTACTCCCAATATTATCAATATAACATGCATTATTACCCATATTATGCAGTTATTATCGCTAGAACTACAATAATTATACTTATTACGCCCAATGCTATCAATATAACATGCAGTATTACCCATATTATGCAGTTATTATCGCTAGAACTATAATAATTATACTTATTACTCCTAATATTATCAATATGTCATGCATTATTACCCATATTATACAGTTATTATCGCTAGAACTATGATAGTTATACTTATTACTTATATTATTATCAGTGTAACATGCATTATTACCCCTATTATGCAGTTATTATCGCTAGAACTAAAATAATTATACTTATTACTCCCAATATTATCAATATAACATGCATTATTACCCATACTATACTGTTATTATAGTCAGAACTATAATAAATATACTTATTACTCCCAATATTATCAATATAACATGCATTATTACCCATATTATGCAGTTATTATCGCTAGAACTACAATAATTATACTTATTACTCCCAATGTTATCAATATAACATGCATTATTACCCATATTATGCAGTTATTATCGCTAGAACTATAATAATTATACTTATTACACCTAATATTATCAATATGTCATGCATTATTACCCATATTATACAGTTATTATCGTCAGAACTATAATAAATATACTTATTACTCCCAATATTATCAATATAACATGCATTATTACCCATATTATACAGTTATTATCCATGGAACTACAATAATTATACATATTACTCCCAATCTTATCAATATAGCATGCATTATTACCCAAATTATGCAGTTATTATTGCTAGAACTACAATAATTATACTTATTACTCCCAATGTTATCAATATAACATGCACTATTACCCATATTATGCAGTTATTATCGCTCGAACTACAATAATTATACTTATTACTCCTAATATTATCAATATGTCATGCATTATTACCCATATTATGCAGTTATTATCGCTAGAACTATAATAATTATACTTATTACTGCTAATATTATCAATATGTCATGCATTATTACCCATATTATACAGTTATTATCGCTAGAACTATAATAGTTATACTTATTACTTATATTATTATCAGTGTAACATGCATTATTACCCCTATCATGCAGTTATTATCGCTAGAACTAAAATAATTATACTTATTACTCCCAATATTATCAATATAACATGCATTATTACCCATACTATACTGTTATTATAGTCAGAACTATAATAAATATACTTATTACTCCCAATATTATCAATATAACATGCATTATTACCCATATTATGCAGTTATTATCGCTAGAACTACAATAATTATACTTATTACTCCCAATGCTATCAATATAACATGCAGTATTACCCATATTATGCAGTTATTATCGCTAGAACTGTAATAATTATACTTATTACTCCTAATATTATCAATATGTCATGCATTATTACCCATATTATACAGTTATTATCGCTAGAACTATAATAGTTATACTTATTACTTATATTATTATCAGTGTAACATGCATTATTACCCCTATTATGCAGTTATTATCGCTAGAACTAAAATAACTATACTTATTACTCCCAATATTATCAATATAACATGCATTATTACCCATACTATACTGTTATTATAGTCAGAACTATAATAAATATACTTATTACTCCCAATATTATCAATATAACATGCATTATTACCCATATTATGCAGTTATTATCGCTAGAACTACAATAATTATACTTATTACTCCCAATGTTATCAATATAACATGCATTATTACCCATATTATGCAGTTATTATCGCTAGAACAATAATAATTATACTTATTACACCTAATATTATCAATATGTCATGCATTATTACCCATATTATACAGTTATTATCGTCAGAACTATAATAAATATACTTATTACTCCCAATATTATCAATATAACATGCATTACTACCCATATTATGCAGTTATTGTCGCTGGAACTACAATAATTATACTTATTACTCCCAATGTTATCAATATAACATGCATTATTACCCATATTATACAGTTATTATCCATGGAACTACAATAATTATACTTATTACTCCCAATCTTATCAATATAGCATGCATTATTACCCAAATTATGCAGTTATTATTGCTAGAACTACAATAATTATACTTATTACTCCCAATATTATCAATATAACATGCATTACTACCCATATTATGCAGTTATTGTCGCTAGAACTACAATAATTATACTTATTACTCCCAATGTTATCAATATAACATGCACTATTACCCATATTATGCAGTTATTATCGCTCGAACTACAATAATTATACTTATTACTCCTAATATTATCAATATGTCATGCATTATTACCCATATTATGCAGTTATTATCGCTAGAACTATAATAATTATACTTATTACTGCTAATATTATCAATATGTCATGCATTATTACCCATATTATACAGTTATTATCGCAAGAACTATAATAGTTATACTTATTACTTATATTATTATCAGTGTAACATGCATTATTACCCCTATTATGCAGTTATTATCGCTAGAACTAAAATAATTATACTTATTACTCCCAATATTATCAATATAACATGCATTATTACCCATACTATACTGTTATTATAGTCAGAACTATAATAAATATACTTATTACTCCCAATATTATCAATATAACATGCATTATTACCCATATTATGCAGTTATTATCGCTAGAACTACAATAATTATACGTATTACTCCCAATATTATCAATATAACATGCATTATTACCCATATTATGCAGTTATTATCGCTAGAACTACAATAATTATACTTATTACTCCCAATGTTATCAATATAACATGCATTATTACCCATATTATGCAGTTATTATCGCTAGAACAATAATAATTATACTTATTACACCTAATATTATCAATATGTCATGCATTATTACCCATATTATACAGTTATTATCGTCAGAACTATAATAAATATACTTATTACTCCTAATATTTTCAATATAACATGCATTACTACCCATATTATGCAGTTATTGTCGCTAGAACTACAATAATTATACTTATTACTCCTAATATTATCAATATGTCATGCATTATTACCCATATTATGCAGTTATTATCGCTAGAACTATAATAATTATACTTATTACTGCTAATATTATCAATATGTCATGCATTATTACCCATATTATACAGTTATTATCGCTAGAACTATAATAGTTATACTTATTACTTATATTATTATCAGTGTAACATGCATTATTACCCCTATTATGCAGTTATTATCGCTAGAACTAAAATAATTATACTTATTACTCCCAATATTATCAATATAACATGCATTATTACCCATACTATACTGTTATTATAGTCAGAACTATAATAAATATACTTATTACTCCCAATATTATCAATATAACATGCATTATTACCCATATTATGCAGTTATTATCGCTAGAACTACAATAATTATACTTATTACTCCCAATGCTATCAATATAACATGCAGTATTACCCATATTATGCAGTTATTATCGCTAGAACTGTAATAATTATACTTATTACTCCTAATATTATCAATATGTCATGCATTATTACCCATATTATACAGTTATTATCGCTAGAACTATAATAGTTATACTTATTACTTATATTATTATCAGTGTAACATGCATTATTACCCCTATTATGCAGTTATTATCGCTAGAACTAAAATAACTATACTTATTACTCCCAATATTATCAATATAACATGCATTATTACCCATACTATACTGTTATTATAGTCAGAACTATAATAAATATACTTATTACTCCCAATATTATCAATATAACATGCATTATTACCCATATTATGCAGTTATTATCGCTAGAACTACAATAATTATACTTATTACTCCCAATATTATCAATATAACATGCATTATTACCCATACTATACTGTTATTATAGTCAGAACTATAATAAATATACATATTACTCCCAATATTATCAATATAACATGCATTATTACCCATATTATGCAGTTATTATCGCTAGAACTACAGTAATTATACTTATTACTCCCAATGCTATCAATATAACATGCATTATTACCCATATTATGCAGTTATTATCGCTAGAACTATAATAATTATACTTATTACTCCTAATATTATCAATATGTCATGCATTATTACCCATATTATACAGTTATTATCGCTGGAACTATAATAGTTATACTTATTACTTATATTATTATCAGTGTAACATGCATTATTGCCCCTATTATGCAGTTATTATCGCTAGAACTAAAATAATTATACTTATTACTCCCAATATTATCAATATAACATGCATTATTACCCATACTATACTGTTATTATAGTCAGAACTATAATAAATATACTTATTACTCCCAATATTATCAATATAACATGCATTATTACCCATATTATGCAGTTATTATCGCTAGAACTACAATAATTATACTTATTACTCCCAATGCTATCAATATAACATGCATTATTACCCATATTATGCAGTTATTATCGCTAGAACTATAATAATTATACTTATTACTCCTAATATTATCAATATGTCATGCATTATTACCCATATTATACAGTTATTATCGCTAGAACTATAATAGTTATACTTATTACTTATATTATTATCAGTGTAACATGCATTATTACCCCTATTATGCAGTTATTATCGCTAGAACTAAAATAATTATACTTATTACTCCCAATATTATCAATATAACATGCATTATTACCCATACTATACTGTTATTATAGTCAGAACTATAATAAATATACTTATTACTCCCAATATTATCAATATAACATGCATTATTACCCATATTATGCAGTTATTATCGCTAGAACTACAATAATTATACTTATTACTCCCAATATTATCAATATAACATGCATTATTACCCATATTATGCAGTTATTATCGCTAGAACTACAATAATTATACTTATTACTCCCAATATTATCAATATAACATGCATTATTACCCATACTATACTGTTATTATAGTCAGAACTATAATAAATATACATATTACTCCCAATATTATCAATATAACATGCATTATTACCCATATTATGCAGTTATTATCGCTAGAACTACAGTAATTATACTTATTACTCCCAATGCTATCAATATAACATGCATTATTACCCATATTATGCAGTTATTATCGCTAGAACTATAATAATTATACTTATTACTCCTAATATTATCAATATGTCACGCATTATTACCCATATTATACAGTTATTATCGCTGGAACTATAATAGTTATACTTATTACTTATATTATTATCAGTGTAACATGCATTATTGCCCCTATTATGCAGTTATTATCGCTAGAACTAAAATAATTATACTTATTACTCCCAATATTATCAATATAACATGCATTATTACCCATACTATACTGTTATTATAGTCAGAACTATAATAAATATACTTATTACTCCCAATATTATCAATATAACATGCATTATTACCCATATTATGCAGTTATTATCGCTAGAACTACAATAATTATACTTATTACTCCCAATGCTATCAATATAACATGCATTATTACCCATATTATGCAGTTATTATCGCTAGAACTATAATAATTATACTTATTACTCCTAATATTATCAATATGTCATGCATTATTACCCATATTATACAGTTATTATCGCTAGAACTATAATAGTTATACTTATTACTTATATTATTATCAGTGTAACATGCATTATTACCCCTATTATGCAGTTATTATCGCTAGAACTAAAATAATTATACTTATTACTCCCAATATTATCAATATAACATGCATTATTACCCATACTATACTGTTATTATAGTCAGAACTATAATAAATATACTTATTACTCCCAATATTATCAATATAACATGCATTATTACCCATATTATGCAGTTATTATCGCTAGAACTACAATAATTATACTTATTACTCCCAATGTTATCAATATAACATGCATTATTACCCATATTATGCAGTTATTATCGCTAGAACTATAATAATTATACTTATTACACCTAATATTATCAATATGTCATGCATTATTACCCATATTATACAGTTATTATCGTCAGAACTATAATAAATATACTTATTACTCCCAATATTATCAATATAACATGCATTACTACCCATATTATGCAGTTATTGTCGCTAGAACTACAATAATTATATTTATTACTCCCAATGTTATCAATATAACATGCATTATTACCCATATTATACAGTTATTATCCATGGAACTACAATAATTATACTTATTACTCCCAATCTTATCAATATAACATGCATTATTACCCAAATTATGCAGTTATTATTGCTAGAACTACAATAATTATACTTATTACTCCCAATGTTATCAATATAACATGCATTATTACCCATATTATGCAGTTATTATCGCTCGAACTATAATAATTGTACTTATTGCTTTTAGTATTATCAATATAACGTGCACCATTACCCATATTATGCAGTTATTACCGCTAGAACTATAATAATGATACTTATTACTCCCAATATTATCAATATAACATGCATTATTACCCATATTATGCAGTTATTATCGCTAGAACTACAATAATTATACTTATTACTCCTAATATTATCAATATGTCCTGCATTATTACCCATATTATGCAGTTATTATCGCTAGAACTATAATAATTATACTTATTACTCCCAATATTATCAATATAACATGCATTATTACCCATATTATGCAGTTATTATCGCTAGAACTACAATAATTATACTTATTACTCCCAATGTTATCAATATAACATGCATTATTACCCATATTATGCAGTTATTATCGCTGGAACTACAATAATTATACTTATTACTCCCAATGTTATCAATATAACATGCATTATTACCCATATTATGCAGTTATTATCCCTGGAACTACAATAATTATACTTATTACTCCCAATGTTATCAATATAACATGCACTATTACCCATATTGTGCAGTTATTATCGCTCGCACTATAATAATTGTACTTATTACTTTTAGTATTAACAATATAACGTGCACCATTACCCATATTATGCAGTTATTACCGCTAGAACTATAATAATGATACTTATTACTCCCAATATTATCAATATAACATGCCTTATTACCCATATTATTTTGTTATTATAGTCAGAACTATAATAAATATACTTATTACTCCCAATATTATCAATATAACATGCATTATTACCCATATTATGCAGTTATTATCGCTAGAACTACAATAATTATACTTATTACTCCCAATGTTATCAATATAACATGCATTACTACCCGTATTATTCAGTTATTATCGCTAGAACTACAATAATTATACTTATTACTCCTAATATTATCAATATGTCATGCATTATTACCCATATTATGCAGTTATTATCGCTAGAACTATAATAATTATACTTATTACTGCTAATATTATCAATATGTCATGCATTATTACCCATATTATACAGTTATTATCGCTAGAACTATAATAGTTATACTTATTACTTATATTATTATCAGTGTAACATGCATTATTACCCCTATTATGCAGTTATTATCGCTAGAACTAAAATAATTATACTTATTACTCCCAATATTATCAATATAACATGCATTATTACCCTTACTATACTGTTATTATAGTCAGAACTATAATAAATATACTTATTACTCCCAATATTATCAATATAACATGCATTATTACCCATATTATGCAGTTATTATCGCTAGAACTACAATAATTATACTTATTACTCCCAATGTTATCAATATAACATGCATTATTACCCATATTATGCAGTTATTATCGCTAGAACTACAATAATTATACTTATTACTCCCAATGTTATCAATATAACATGCATTATTACCCATATTATGCAGTTATTATCCCTGGAACTACAATAATTATACTTATTACTCCCAATGTTATCAATATAACATGCACCATTACCCATATTATGCAGTTATTACCGCTAGAACTATAATAATGATACTTATTACTCCCAATATTATCAATATAACATGCCTTATTACCCATATTATTTTGTTATTATAGTGAGAACTATAATAAATATACTTATTACTCCCAATATTATCAATATAACATGCATTATTACCCATATTATGCAGTTATTATCGCTAGAACTACAATAATTATACTTATTACTCCCAATGTTATCAATATAACATGCATTACTACCCGTATTATTCAGTTATTATCGCTAGAACTACAATAATTATACTTATTACTCCTAATATTATCAATATGTCATGCATTATTACCCATATTATGCAGTTATTATCGCTAGAACTATAATAATTATACTTATTACTGCTAATATTATCAATATGTCATGCATTATTACCCATATTATACAGTTATTATCGCTAGAACTATAATAGTTATACTTATTACTTATATTATTATCAGTGTAACATGCATTATTACCCCTATTATGCAGTTATTATCGCTAGAACTAAAATAATTATACTTATTACTCCCAATATTATCAATATAACATGCATTATTACCCATATTATGCAGTTATTATCGCTAGAACTACAATAATTATACTTATTACTCCTAATGTTATCAATATGTCATGCATTATCACCCATATTATGCAGTTATTATCGCTAGAACTATAATAATTATACTTATTACTCCTAATCTTATCAATATGTCATGCATTATTACCCATATTATACAGTTATTATCGCTAGAACTATAATAGTTATACTTATTACTTATATTATTATCAGTGTAACATGCATTATTACCCCTATTATGCAGTTATTATCGCTAGAACTATAACAATTATACTTATTACTCCCAATATTATCAATATAACATGCATTATTACCCATACTATTCTGTTATTATAGTCAGAACTATAATAAATATACTTATTACTCCCAATATTATCAATATAACATGCATTATTACCCATATTATGCAGTTATTATCGCTAGAACTACAATAATTATACTTATTACTCCCAATGTTATCAATATAACATGCATTATTACCCATATTATGCAGTTATTATCGCTAGAACTATAATAATTATACTTATTACTCCTAATATTATCAATATGTCATGCATTATTACCCATATTATACAGTTATTATCGCTTGAACTATAATAGTTATACTTATTACTTATATTATTATCAGTGTAACATGCATTATTACCCCTATTATGCAGTTATTATCGCTAGAACTAAAATAATTATACTTATTACTCCCAATATTATCAATATAACATGCACTATTACCCATATTATGCAGTTATTATCGCTCGAACTACAATAATTATACTTATTACGCCCAATGCTATCAATATAACATGCAGTATTACCCATATTATGCAGTTATTATCGCTAGAACTATAATAATTATACTTATTACTCCTAATATTATCAATATGTCATGCATTATTACCCATATTATACAGTTATTATCGCTAGAACTATGATAGTTATACTTATTACTTATATTATTATCAGTGTAACATGCATTATTACCCCTATTATGCAGTTATTATCGCTAGAACTAAAATAATTATACTTATTACTCCCAATATTATCAATATAACATGCATTATTACCCATACTATACTGTTATTATAGTCAGAACTATAATAAATATACTTATTACTCCCAATATTATCAATATAACATGCATTATTACCCATATTATGCAGTTATTATCGCTAGAACTACAATAATTATACTTATTACTCCCAATGTTATCAATATAACATGCATTATTACCCATATTATGCAGTTATTATCGCTAGAACTATAATAATTATACTTATTACACCTAATATTATCAATATGTCATGCATTATTACCCATATTATACAGTTATTATCGTCAGAACTATAATAAATATACTTATTACTCCCAATATTATCAATATAACATGCATTATTACCCATATTATACAGTTATTATCCATGGAACTACAATAATTATACATATTACTCCCAATCTTATCAATATAGCATGCATTATTACCCAAATTATGCAGTTATTATTGCTAGAACTACAATAATTATACTTATTACTCCCAATGTTATCAATATAACATGCACTATTACCCATATTATGCAGTTATTATCGCTCGAACTACAATAATTATACTTATTACTCCTAATATTATCAATATGTCATGCATTATTACCCATATTATGCAGTTATTATCGCTAGAACTATAATAATTATACTTATTACTGCTAATATTATCAATATGTCATGCATTATTACCCATATTATACAGTTATTATCGCTAGAACTATAATAGTTATACTTATTACTTATATTATTATCAGTGTAACATGCATTATTACCCCTATTATGCAGTTATTATCGCTAGAACTAAAATAATTATACTTATTACTCCCAATATTATCAATATAACATGCATTATTACCCATACTATACTGTTATTATAGTCAGAACTATAATAAATATACTTATTACTCCCAATATTATCAATATAACATGCATTATTACCCATATTATGCAGTTATTATCGCTAGAACTACAATAATTATACTTATTACTCCCAATGCTATCAATATAACATGCAGTATTACCCATATTATGCAGTTATTATCGCTAGAACTGTAATAATTATACTTATTACTCCTAATATTATCAATATGTCATGCATTATTACCCATATTATACAGTTATTATCGCTAGAACTATAATAGTTATACTTATTACTTATATTATTATCAGTGTAACATGCATTATTACCCCTATTATGCAGTTATTATCGCTAGAACTAAAATAATTATACTTATTACTCCCAATATTATCAATATAACATGCATTATTACCCATACTATACTGTTATTATAGTCAGAACTATAATAAATATACTTATTACTCCCAATATTATCAATATAACATGCATTATTACCCATATTATGCAGTTATTATCGCTAGAACTACAATAATTATACTTATTACTCCCAATGTTATCAATATAACATGCATTATTACCCATATTATGCAGTTATTATCGCTAGAACAATAATAATTATACTTATTACACCTAATATTATCAATATGTCATGCATTATTACCCATATTATACAGTTATTATCGTCAGAACTATAATAAATATACTTATTACTCCCAATATTATCAATATAACATGCATTACTACCCATATTATGCAGTTATTGTCGCTAGAACTACAATAATTATACTTATTACTCCCAATGTTATCAATATAACATGCATTATTACCCATATTATACAGTTATTATCCATGGAACTACAATAATTATACTTATTACTCCCAATCTTATCAATATAGCATGCATTATTACCCAAATTATGCAGTTATTATTGCTAGAACTACAATAATTATACTTATTACTCCCAATATTATCAATATAACATGCATTACTACCCATATTATGCAGTTATTGTCGCTAGAACTACAATAATTATACTTATTACTCCCAATGTTATCAATATAACATGCACTATTACCCATATTATGCAGTTATTATCGCTCGAACTACAATAATTATACTTATTACTCCTAATATTATCAATATGTCATGCATTATTACCCATATTATGCAGTTATTATCGCTAGAACTATAATAATTATACTTATTACTGCTAATATTATCAATATGTCATGCATTATTACCCATATTATACAGTTATTATCGCTAGAACTATAATAGTTATACTTATTACTGTAGGAGGGTTTCTAAATAACTAAAAGTCTTTTTGGTCAGGATTATATATTTCAGAAGGTTGTGTTTCGCACGAGGAACGGTGATTGACTAACTTTCCCTCAACCGTTACAAACGAAGGAAAGCTCCTCAACAAAGCACACGTGACCCCGGTCGAGGTGGCCCGTCAGTCACCCCCGTAACGTCAAGGACAGGCCCACCACTTAGGCCCTAAATAACGGCTAAAGCCAGAGTCCAACCGTCTACAGTTCGGCCAATCCTGATAATAACGACCGTCCTCGGTCACAAGTGGTTACGTCGCTCTGTTAACAAAATACAGAATACCAGATGTACAAGTAAAGTTAACTGTAATAAATTACTTCCACAAAACATCGTATCTGGACACAAAAAAAACACCCAATATAAACACTCATTCTATACAATGCACACACTATATACTGCCGCTCTAACATACAATTTATATACTAACTACATTAACATTAACACTCTTAACTATCTCATACGTCGTCCTAAATACATTAACGCACTATAACTAATAACGTAACCAATACTTCATCTGGTCCGGACCCACAATACCTGTAAATGGTATACGCGTCAATTGAAAACCTTCTATATCTGTAACGACATATCTATCCCTATCTAAAACTTTTTTAATTACATACGGTCCTTTAAATTTAGGTAATAATTTTTTGTTTATCCCGGGGGTTACATCTACATTCCGAATCATAACATAATCGCCAACTTTGTAATCCGTGGCCTCTTTGTGTTTCTGATTATACATTTGTTCATTCATTTGCTGACACTTATTTATTTTTCCAGCCGCTTCCTGGCGTACAGTGGGTAGGTCCCTAACCTCTTCACAATGAGTTTCTAGCATTAGTCGTAAATTATCTGTAACCGTACCTAACTGATTCATGCCAAACAGTAATTCGGACGGACTTTTTCCCGTCGACCGGCAGGTCGTATTATTCAACGCAAATTCTACTGACCCTAAAACACGGTCCCATGTCCCGGGTGTTTCCGAGAGTTTCGCCAACATTGGTGTTATTACCCTATTAAACCTTTCTACTTGTCCGTTTGCCCGAGGAGTCCCGATCGCAACTAATACCTGTGTAATTGCGTTTATAGCTAAAAATTCTTTGAAAGCGACAGATGTAAAAGAAGTACCTCGGTCACTAATTAAGCATTTAGGTTTACTATACATTCTAAAATATTCTGTTAAATGTTTGATAACCTCCTCCGTTTTTGTCGTTTTACAAGGATAAAGTTTTATGAATTTCGTAAATCCATCTACCACGGACAAAATATATTTATAACCTATTCCAGATTTTCCGAGAGGACCATAGTGGTCGACATGTACAGTTTGAAAGGGTAAATTACCTTTTCCTACACTGTGTAAAAATCCTTCTGACTTACCGCTAAAAGGAGAAAATTCTATACATTTTAAGCAATTACTAATATACTCTCTTACTTTCCGTCGGATTTGCGGAAACCAATAAATTTTAGTAATATTATTAACAACTTTGTCAACTCCTAAATGTCCCAAGTCATCATGACACGTTCTAATTACATTATTTTCTAAACATGCCGGTACGTAAAATAGCAATTTATCATTCTTTATTTTCCTATATACTAATCCATCTCTTAACTCAAAATATTTATTTTCGCTTGTTTGCAACTGCTCCTGAAGTTTGCGTATTTCATCGTCTTGACACTGTTTAATTGACAATGTTTGATCAAATGAATTTGGTTCTAACACGAGTATTGAATAATTGCGGCTTAATGCATCTACATGCAACATTTTAGTTCCGCTCCGATGTTCTATTTCATAATCATAACTTTGTAAAAACATTGCCCAACGAGATATACGTGGATTAACATTTTGTTTGCTTAATGTCAATCTGAAACTATCACAATCCGTTATAATCTTAAAATGTATCCCTGACAGATATATATGAAATCGTTTTATCGCATAAATGACGGCTAAACATTCAAGTTCAAAACTATGATATTTAGATTCCTGAACCGTCGTCCTCTTACTAAAATAAAATACCGGCTGAAATAAATTGTTAGGTTGCTTTTGTAAAAATATTGCTCCAAACCCGCTGCTGCTCGCGTCGCAGTGTAATTCAGTCTTTAATTTCGGCGAATAAATAGCTAACAAGGGTTTATTTACTAAACATTCTTTTAACGTAACAAATGCTTGATTTTCCTGTTGTCCAAAACGAAAAGTGGCATCTTTTTTTAATAGGTCATACAACGGTTTTGCTATAATGGAAAAATTTTGTATGAAGCGACGGAAATAACTTGCTAGCCCTATAAACCGTTGCACTTCTTTCGTGTTCTTCGGTGCAGGGTAATCGAGTACGGATTCTATATTTTCTTGAGCGGGCGAAATACCGCTATGTGATATCGAATATCCTAAATAAGTTATCCCTTGGAACGCGAACAAACATTTATCTAATCTGAATCGTAAATCATATTGATGTGCTAACCTAAGCGTTTCTCGTAATATTTCCATATGTTCATCTATTGTTTCAGTTGCTATCAAAAAATCGTCGATATATAACAAGAGTCTATTTTGTCTAACTAAATTACTGAATATCTCGACTAAAAATCGTTGAAAAATGCGGGGCGCGTTTGTTAAACCGAACGGCATTCTTAAATATTCATATTGTCCAAACGGCGTAATAAAGGATGTAAATTTAATCGAAGACTCCGAAACTGGTACATGATGAAATCCATTTCTCAAATCTAACTTAGTAAAATATTTTTTATCACGGAGTTGATCTAAATAATCGTCAATGAGCGGAACTGGAAAATTCTCTCGAATTGTAATTTTATTAATCTCGCGGTAATCCACGCATAACCGGATTTCTCCATTCTTCTTCCTTACCAATACAATAGGACTTGCGTAAGGAGAGTTACTGGGTCTGATAATATTCTGCTCTAACAAGTTATCTAAAATATTTTTTAACTTTTCTTTGTCTGCAAAAGATAGTCGACGCGGTCGGAAACTAATTGGCTGATCTGATTTTAATGATATTACCGCTTCGACGGAGCACGGCCGCTGAATCTTAGTCAAAGGACGGTTCAGTTCCTCTAAATACATATTTTTGAGTTTTCCTTTAATCTCTGCATCTAAATCAGGATTGATATACAAACTTTCAGTAACGGTTATCGGTTCCTCTAAATATTCAATCTGTAAAATTTGCCCCAAAAATTTTTCATTTTCCAAATTATCACTAGTTTCTCCGCTCGGCGTGATTTCAAAAGCTTTACCCATAACAATACGTACTGTCGGCGATAAAATAAAATCCCTACCCAAAAGTGCAAAATATGTTATCGTATTATCTGGAACTACCAAAAATTTAACTGTTAATTTAATATCATCTACCCTAATTTCGGTTGTAAAAGCACCAATGACGTCTAATGGCGAACGATTAATACCGTAATAATTCAGTGGACCGGATGGGTCAAGACTGAAAGTCGGGGGTAACACACTCTGTTTAATAAGACTCACTGGTGACCCGGAATCGATCATCGCTGTAATCGCTAAATTAAAAACTAAACCGCTATTGTCCTTAACGACAAATTTCACCGGAATCATAAACGGAATCTCAGGAGATCCTGGTTGTACCAGGTTTGTGGATGTACCTGGCGCTGATAAAGCTGGAGTTGAAGAAGACACCGCCGCCGGTACCCGGGATGACCTTCCCACCTGAGTCGTCAAATACTGCGGGCAATCCTTGATATGATGCGATGCTCCGCACTTAAAGCAACTTCCCCGCTCCCTAACTGGTTTTGTACAGTCCCTCTTCCAGTGTCCAACTTCGTTACAATTGTAACACTTATTCTCTTTCGCCGGTCCGCCATCCCTAGTACCTCTTCCCGAAGCAGATTTTCTAGATGTATTACGGTCTCGTAAAGACAGTTTCCTAAACGTCTCTAACAGATCCTCGGTCGTTGTGATTCGTTGCATCCGTGCCTGATCTTGAAAAAACGTGTCAGGAATTCCGTCTATTATCAAATCAATCAATTCTTCTGGATCGACCAAGATCCGGCTCGCTAGGATTATCTTATCCTGAAAGTAGTCACAGAAGGACTCATCCTTCTGCCATATACGCTGTTCAAATTTCCTACGTGCAGCCAATTTATCGATGGGAGTGTCAAACATTTTCCCTATTTCCTCTAATAATGACAGTGCTGGCAAGTCCATCAAATGTGGCCTATCGCTAAACCATTTCATGGCTTTTCCTCGAAGACGTAGCATTATCATAGTGGTCGTGTCGCCGTCGTCCATTTGATACATCGTTTTCAGTTTTAACACCTGCTGCTTCCAAATTGCGAAATTTTCCGTACCGGAAAATTCGCTTAAAATTTCTGCAATAGTCTTGACGCTGCCTGTGGACCGCACACTCATGTTGGTCGACCCCACCGTCTGTGGGGTAAGAGCCAAATCTCTTTCCCGTCGCGTCACTTCCAACTCCCGTTGCAGGAGATCTCGCTCGCGACGAAGAAATTCCACCTCACGATCCGTTTCCTGGACACTACCGCTGGCTGCCGATAAATAATCACCAGCTTGTCGCTCAACTGGCAATGCAATTGCAGCTCCAACGTTTTCAAGTTGCTCCGGACTTTGCAAAATGTCTTCAATGTCCGGTTCGGCAGCAAACAATCGAGCAATTAGCTCACTTTTACTACCCGACACAGGCAAATTCCTAATCTTTAACTGCTCCTTAAGTTCGGTCATAGTTAGTTCGCTTAAATTTTTCCTGCCTGCCATATTAAACTTCACCTCTTAAACTAAATGGCACAAGCACTAACTGAATGTCCACTAAATTGCTATGCGTACAGCAAAACTCTAAATTCCGTTCCACTAATGTTCACGAATATTCACTAAATAGCTAAATGTGCGAGAAAAAAAAAACACAATATAAACCAGCCTAAAATGATTGGTCGAGTTTCCACTATCACACACCAATCTAACTGCGCATATCCCACTTCTGAAATTGTAGAAGGGTTTCTAAATAACTAAAAGTCTTTTTGGTCAGGATTATATATTTCAGAAGGTTGTGTTTCGCACGAGGAACGGTGATTGACTAACTTTCCCTCAACCGTTACAAACGAAGGAAAGCTCCTCAACAAAGCACACGTGACCCCGGTCGAGGTGGCCCGTCAGTCACCCCCGTAACGTCAAGGACAGGCCCACCACTTAGGCCCTAAATAACGGCTAAAGCCAGAGTCCAACCGTCTACATTACTTATATTATTATCAGTGTAACATGCATTATTACCCCTATTATGCAGTTATTATCGCTAGAACTAAAATAATTATACTTATTACTCCCAA
Organism: Megachile leachella; assembly: GCA_963576845.1. Taxonomy (NCBI): domain Eukaryota; kingdom Metazoa; phylum Arthropoda; class Insecta; order Hymenoptera; family Megachilidae; genus Megachile; species Megachile leachella. The sequence goes on from CAUYWW010000158.1 coordinate 551,113, forward strand.
TATTATCAATATAACATGCATTATTACCCATACTATACTGTTATTATAGTCAGAACTATAATAAATATACTTATTACTCCCAATATTATCAATATAACATGCATTATTACCCATATTATGCAGTTATTATCGCTAGAACTACAATAATTATGCTTATTACTCCCAATGTTATCAATATAACATGCATTATTACCCATATTATGCAGTTATTATCGCTAGAACTATAATAATTATACTTATTACACCTAATATTATCAATATGTCATGCATTATTACCCATATTATACAGTTATTATCGCTAGAACTATAATAGTTATACTTATTACTTATATTATTATCAGTGTAACATGCATTATTACCCCTATTATGCAGTTATTATCGCTAGAACTAAAATAATTATACTTATTACTCCCAATATTATCAATATAACATGCATTATTACCCATATTATGCAGTTATTATCGCTAGAACTACAATAATTATACTTATTACTCCCAATGTTATCAATATAACATGCATTACTACCCATATTATGCAGTTATTATCGCTAGAACTACAATAATTATACTTATTACTCCTAATATTATCAATATGTCATGCATTACCACCCATATTATGCAGTTATTATCGTTGGAACTACAATAATTATACTTATTACTCCCAATCTTATCAATATAACATGCATTATTACCCAAATTATGCAGTTATTATTGCTAGAACTACAATAATTATACTTATTACTCCCAATGTTATCAATATAACATGCACTATTACCCATATTATGCAGTTATTATCGCTCGAACTACAATAATTATACTTATTACTCCTAATATTATCAATATGTCATGCATTATTACCCATATTATGCAGTTATTATCGCTAGAACTATAATAATTATACTTATTACTGCTAATATTATCAATATGTCATGCATTATTACCCATATTATACAGTTATTATCGCTAGAACTATAATAGTTATACTTATTACTTATATTATTATCAGTGCAACATGCATTATTACCCCTATTATGCAGTTATTATCGCTAGAACTAAAATAATTATATTTATTACTCCCAATATTATCAATATAACATGCATTATTACCCATACTATACTGTTATTATAGTCAGAACTATAATAAATATACTTATTACTCCCAATATTATCAATATAACATGCATTATTACCCATATTATGCAGTTATTATCGCTAGAACTATAATAATTATACTTATTACGCCCAATGCTATCAATATAACATGCAGTATTACCCATATTATGCAGTTATTATCGCTAGAACTATAATAATTATACTTATTACTCCTAATATTATCAATATGTCATGCATTATTACCCATATTATACAGTTATTATCGCTAGAACTATGATAGTTATACTTATTACTTATATTATTATCAGTGTAACATGCATTATTACCCCTATTATGCAGTTATTATCGCTAGAACTAAAATAATTATACTTATTACTCCCAATATTATCAATATAACATGCATTATTACCCATACTATACTGTTATTATAGTCAGAACTATAATAAATATACTTATTACTCCCAATATTATCAATATAACATGCATTATTACCCATATTATGCAGTTATTATCGCTAGAACTACAATAATTATACTTATTACTCCCAATGTTATCAATATAACATGCATTATTACCCATATTATGCAGTTATTATCGCTAGAACTATAATAATTATACTTATTACACCTAATATTATCAATATGTCATGCATTATTACCCATATTATACAGTTATTATCGTCAGAACTATAATAAATATACTTATTACTCCCAATATTATCAATATAACATGCATTATTACCCATATTATACAGTTATTATCCATGGAACTACAATAATTATACATATTACTCCCAATCTTATCAATATAGCATGCATTATTACCCAAATTATGCAGTTATTATTGCTAGAACTACAATAATTATACTTATTACTCCCAATGTTATCAATATAACATGCACTATTACCCATATTATGCAGTTATTATCGCTCGAACTACAATAATTATACTTATTACTCCTAATATTATCAATATGTCATGCATTATTACCCATATTATGCAGTTATTATCGCTAGAACTATAATAATTATACTTATTACTGCTAATATTATCAATATGTCATGCATTATTACCCATATTATACAGTTATTATCGCTAGAACTATAATAGTTATACTTATTACTTATATTATTATCAGTGTAACATGCATTATTACCCCTATTATGCAGTTATTATCGCTAGAACTAAAATAATTATACTTATTACTCCCAATATTATCAATATAACATGCATTATTACCCATACTATACTGTTATTATAGTCAGAACTATAATAAATATACTTATTACTCCCAATATTATCAATATAACATGCATTATTACCCATATTATGCAGTTATTATCGCTAGAACTACAATAATTATACTTATTACTCCCAATGCTATCAATATAACATGCAGTATTACCCATATTATGCAGTTATTATCGCTAGAACTGTAATAATTATACTTATTACTCCTAATATTATCAATATGTCATGCATTATTACCCATATTATACAGTTATTATCGCTAGAACTATAATAGTTATACTTATTACTTATATTATTATCAGTGTAACATGCATTATTACCCCTATTATGCAGTTATTATCGCTAGAACTAAAATAACTATACTTATTACTCCCAATATTATCAATATAACATGCATTATTACCCATACTATACTGTTATTATAGTCAGAACTATAATAAATATACTTATTACTCCCAATATTATCAATATAACATGCATTATTACCCATATTATGCAGTTATTATCGCTAGAACTACAATAATTATACTTATTACTCCCAATGTTATCAATATAACATGCATTATTACCCATATTATGCAGTTATTATCGCTAGAACAATAATAATTATACTTATTACACCTAATATTATCAATATGTCATGCATTATTACCCATATTATACAGTTATTATCGTCAGAACTATAATAAATATACTTATTACTCCCAATATTATCAATATAACATGCATTACTACCCATATTATGCAGTTATTGTCGCTGGAACTACAATAATTATACTTATTACTCCCAATGTTATCAATATAACATGCATTATTACCCATATTATACAGTTATTATCCATGGAACTACAATAATTATACTTATTACTCCTAATATTATCAATATGTCATGCATTATTACCCATATTATGCAGTTATTATCGCTAGAACTATAATAATTATACTTATTACTGCTAATATTATCAATATGTCATGCATTATTACCCATATTATACAGTTATTATCGCAAGAACTATAATAGTTATACTTATTACTTATATTATTATCAGTGTAACATGCATTATTACCCCTATTATGCAGTTATTATCGCTAGAACTAAAATAATTATACTTATTACTCCCAATATTATCAATATAACATGCATTATTACCCATACTATACTGTTATTATAGTCAGAACTATAATAAATATACTTATTACTCCCAATATTATCAATATAACATGCATTATTACCCATATTATGCAGTTATTATCGCTAGAACTACAATAATTATACGTATTACTCCCAATATTATCAATATAACATGCATTATTACCCATATTATGCAGTTATTATCGCTAGAACTACAATAATTATACTTATTACTCCCAATGTTATCAATATAACATGCATTATTACCCATATTATGCAGTTATTATCGCTAGAACAATAATAATTATACTTATTACACCTAATATTATCAATATGTCATGCATTATTACCCATATTATACAGTTATTATCGTCAGAACTATAATAAATATACTTATTACTCCTAATATTTTCAATATAACATGCATTACTACCCATATTATGCAGTTATTGTCGCTAGAACTACAATAATTATACTTATTACTCCTAATATTATCAATATGTCATGCATTATTACCCATATTATGCAGTTATTATCGCTAGAACTATAATAATTATACTTATTACTGCTAATATTATCAATATGTCATGCATTATTACCCATATTATACAGTTATTATCGCTAGAACTATAATAGTTATACTTATTACTTATATTATTATCAGTGTAACATGCATTATTACCCCTATTATGCAGTTATTATCGCTAGAACTAAAATAATTATACTTATTACTCCCAATATTATCAATATAACATGCATTATTACCCATACTATACTGTTATTATAGTCAGAACTATAATAAATATACTTATTACTCCCAATATTATCAATATAACATGCATTATTACCCATATTATGCAGTTATTATCGCTAGAACTACAATAATTATACTTATTACTCCCAATGCTATCAATATAACATGCAGTATTACCCATATTATGCAGTTATTATCGCTAGAACTGTAATAATTATACTTATTACTCCTAATATTATCAATATGTCATGCATTATTACCCATATTATACAGTTATTATCGCTAGAACTATAATAGTTATACTTATTACTTATATTATTATCAGTGTAACATGCATTATTACCCCTATTATGCAGTTATTATCGCTAGAACTAAAATAACTATACTTATTACTCCCAATATTATCAATATAACATGCATTATTACCCATACTATACTGTTATTATAGTCAGAACTATAATAAATATACTTATTACTCCCAATATTATCAATATAACATGCATTATTACCCATATTATGCAGTTATTATCGCTAGAACTACAATAATTATACTTATTACTCCCAATATTATCAATATAACATGCATTATTACCCATACTATACTGTTATTATAGTCAGAACTATAATAAATATACATATTACTCCCAATATTATCAATATAACATGCATTATTACCCATATTATGCAGTTATTATCGCTAGAACTACAGTAATTATACTTATTACTCCCAATGCTATCAATATAACATGCATTATTACCCATATTATGCAGTTATTATCGCTAGAACTATAATAATTATACTTATTACTCCTAATATTATCAATATGTCATGCATTATTACCCATATTATACAGTTATTATCGCTGGAACTATAATAGTTATACTTATTACTTATATTATTATCAGTGTAACATGCATTATTGCCCCTATTATGCAGTTATTATCGCTAGAACTAAAATAATTATACTTATTACTCCCAATATTATCAATATAACATGCATTATTACCCATACTATACTGTTATTATAGTCAGAACTATAATAAATATACTTATTACTCCCAATATTATCAATATAACATGCATTATTACCCATATTATGCAGTTATTATCGCTAGAACTACAATAATTATACTTATTACTCCCAATGCTATCAATATAACATGCATTATTACCCATATTATGCAGTTATTATCGCTAGAACTATAATAATTATACTTATTACTCCTAATATTATCAATATGTCATGCATTATTACCCATATTATACAGTTATTATCGCTAGAACTATAATAGTTATACTTATTACTTATATTATTATCAGTGTAACATGCATTATTACCCCTATTATGCAGTTATTATCGCTAGAACTAAAATAATTATACTTATTACTCCCAATATTATCAATATAACATGCATTATTACCCATACTATACTGTTATTATAGTCAGAACTATAATAAATATACTTATTACTCCCAATATTATCAATATAACATGCATTATTACCCATATTATGCAGTTATTATCGCTAGAACTACAATAATTATACTTATTACTCCCAATATTATCAATATAACATGCATTATTACCCATATTATGCAGTTATTATCGCTAGAACTACAATAATTATACTTATTACTCCCAATATTATCAATATAACATGCATTATTACCCATACTATACTGTTATTATAGTCAGAACTATAATAAATATACATATTACTCCCAATATTATCAATATAACATGCATTATTACCCATATTATGCAGTTATTATCGCTAGAACTACAGTAATTATACTTATTACTCCCAATGCTATCAATATAACATGCATTATTACCCATATTATGCAGTTATTATCGCTAGAACTATAATAATTATACTTATTACTCCTAATATTATCAATATGTCATGCATTATTACCCATATTATACAGTTATTATCGCTGGAACTATAATAGTTATACTTATTACTTATATTATTATCAGTGTAACATGCATTATTGCCCCTATTATGCAGTTATTATCGCTAGAACTAAAATAATTATACTTATTACTCCCAATATTATCAATATAACATGCATTATTACCCATACTATACTGTTATTATAGTCAGAACTATAATAAATATACTTATTACTCCCAATATTATCAATATAACATGCATTATTACCCATATTATGCAGTTATTATCGCTAGAACTACAATAATTATACTTATTACTCCCAATGCTATCAATATAACATGCATTATTACCCATATTATGCAGTTATTATCGCTAGAACTATAATAATTATACTTATTACTCCTAATATTATCAATATGTCATGCATTATTACCCATATTATACAGTTATTATCGCTAGAACTATAATAGTTATACTTATTACTTATATTATTATCAGTGTAACATGCATTATTACCCCTATTATGCAGTTATTATCGCTAGAACTAAAATAATTATACTTATTACTCCCAATATTATCAATATAACATGCATTATTACCCATACTATACTGTTATTATAGTCAGAACTATAATAAATATACTTATTACTCCCAATATTATCAATATAACATGCATTATTACCCATATTATGCAGTTATTATCGCTAGAACTACAATAATTATACTTATTACTCCCAATGTTATCAATATAACATGCATTATTACCCATATTATGCAGTTATTATCGCTAGAACTATAATAATTATACTTATTACACCTAATATTATCAATATGTCATGCATTATTACCCATATTATACAGTTATTATCGTCAGAACTATAATAAATATACTTATTACTCCCAATATTATCAATATAACATGCATTACTACCCATATTATGCAGTTATTGTCGCTAGAACTACAATAATTATATTTATTACTCCCAATGTTATCAATATAACATGCATTATTACCCATATTATACAGTTATTATCCATGGAACTACAATAATTATACTTATTACTCCCAATCTTATCAATATAACATGCATTATTACCCAAATTATGCAGTTATTATTGCTAGAACTACAATAATTATACTTATTACTCCCAATGTTATCAATATAACATGCACTATTACCCATATTATGCAGTTATTATCGCTCGAACTATAATAATTGTACTTATTACTTTTAGTATTATCAATATAACGTGCACCATTACCCATATTATGCAGTTATTACCGCTAGAACTATAATAATGATACTTATTACTCCCAATATTATCAATATAACATGCATTATTACCCATATTATGCAGTTATTATCGCTAGAACTACAATAATTATACTTATTACTCCTAATATTATCAATATGTCCTGCATTATTACCCATATTATGCAGTTATTATCGCTAGAACTATAATAATTATACTTATTACTCCCAATATTATCAATATAACATGCATTATTACCCATATTATGCAGTTATTATCGCTAGAACTACAATAATTATACTTATTACTCCCAATGTTATCAATATAACATGCATTATTACCCATATTATGCAGTTATTATCGCTGGAACTACAATAATTATACTTATTACTCCCAATGTTATCAATATAACATGCATTATTACCCATATTATGCAGTTATTATCCCTGGAACTACAATAATTATACTTATTACTCCCAATGTTATCAATATAACATGCACTATTACCCATATTGTGCAGTTATTATCGCTCGCACTATAATAATTGTACTTATTACTTTTAGTATTAACAATATAACGTGCACCATTACCCATATTATGCAGTTATTACCGCTAGAACTATAATAATGATACTTATTACTCCCAATATTATCAATATAACATGCCTTATTACCCATATTATTTTGTTATTATAGTCAGAACTATAATAAATATACTTATTACTCCCAATATTATCAATATAACATGCATTATTACCCATATTATGCAGTTATTATCGCTAGAACTACAATAATTATACTTATTACTCCCAATGTTATCAATATAACATGCATTACTACCCGTATTATTCAGTTATTATCGCTAGAACTACAATAATTATACTTATTACTCCTAATATTATCAATATGTCATGCATTATTACCCATATTATGCAGTTATTATCGCTAGAACTATAATAATTATACTTATTACTGCTAATATTATCAATATGTCATGCATTATTACCCATATTATACAGTTATTATCGCTAGAACTATAATAGTTATACTTATTACTTATATTATTATCAGTGTAACATGCATTATTACCCCTATTATGCAGTTATTATCGCTAGAACTAAAATAATTATACTTATTACTCCCAATATTATCAATATAACATGCATTATTACCCTTACTATACTGTTATTATAGTCAGAACTATAATAAATATACTTATTACTCCCAATATTATCAATATAACATGCATTATTACCCATATTATGCAGTTATTATCGCTAGAACTACAATAATTATACTTATTACTCCCAATGTTATCAATATAACATGCATTATTACCCATATTATGCAGTTATTATCGCTAGAACTACAATAATTATACTTATTACTCCCAATGTTATCAATATAACATGCATTATTACCCATATTATGCAGTTATTATCCCTGGAACTACAATAATTATACTTATTACTCCCAATGTTATCAATATAACATGCACCATTACCCATATTATGCAGTTATTACCGCTAGAACTATAATAATGATACTTATTACTCCCAATATTATCAATATAACATGCCTTATTACCCATATTATTTTGTTATTATAGTGAGAACTATAATAAATATACTTATTACTCCCAATATTATCAATATAACATGCATTATTACCCATATTATGCAGTTATTATCGCTAGAACTACAATAATTATACTTATTACTCCCAATGTTATCAATATAACATGCATTACTACCCGTATTATTCAGTTATTATCGCTAGAACTACAATAATTATACTTATTACTCCTAATATTATCAATATGTCATGCATTATTACCCATATTATGCAGTTATTATCGCTAGAACTATAATAATTATACTTATTACTGCTAATATTATCAATATGTCATGCATTATTACCCATATTATACAGTTATTATCGCTAGAACTATAATAGTTATACTTATTACTTATATTATTATCAGTGTAACATGCATTATTACCCCTATTATGCAGTTATTATCGCTAGAACTAAAATAATTATACTTATTACTCCCAATATTATCAATATAACATGCATTATTACCCATATTATGCAGTTATTATCGCTAGAACTACAATAATTATACTTATTACTCCCAATGCTATCAATATAACATGCATTACTACCCATATTATGCAGTTATTATCGCTAGAACTACAATAATTATACTTATTACACCTAATATTATCAATATGTCATGCATTATCACCCATATTATGCAGTTATTATCGCTAGAACTATAATAATTATACTTATTACTCCTAATGTTATCAATATGTCATGCATTATCACCCATATTATGCAGTTATTATCGCTAGAACTATAATAATTATACTTATTACTCCTAATCTTATCAATATGTCATGCATTATTACCCATATTATACAGTTATTATCGCTAGAACTATAATAGTTATACTTATTACTTATATTATTATCAGTGTAACATGCATTATTACCCCTATTATGCAGTTATTATCGCTAGAACTATAACAATTATACTTATTACTCCCAATATTATCAATATAACATGCATTATTACCCATACTATTCTGTTATTATAGTCAGAACTATAATAAATATACTTATTACTCCCAATATTATCAATATAACATGCATTATTACCCATATTATGCAGTTATTATCGCTAGAACTACAATAATTATACTTATTACTCCCAATGTTATCAATATAACATGCATTATTACCCATATTATGCAGTTATTATCGCTAGAACTATAATAATTATACTTATTACTCCTAATATTATCAATATGTCATGCATTATTACCCATATTATACAGTTATTATCGCTTGAACTATAATAGTTATACTTATTACTTATATTATTATCAGTGTAACATGCATTATTACCCCTATTATGCAGTTATTATCGCTAGAACTAAAATAATTATACTTATTACTCCCAATATTATCAATATAACATGCATTATTACCCATACTATACTGTTATTATAGTCAGAACTATAATAAATATACTTATTACTCCCAATATTATCAATATAACATGCATTATTACCCATATTATGCAGTTATTATCGCTAGAACTACAATAATTATACTTATTACTCCCAATGTTATCAATATAACATGCCTTATTACCCATATTATGCAGTTATTATCGCTAGAACTATAATAATTATACTTATTACACCTAATATTATCAATATGTCATGCATTATTACCCATATTATACAGTTATTATCGTCAGAACTATAATAAATATACTTATTACTCCCAATATTATCAATATAACATGCATTACTACCCATATTATGCAGTTATTGTCGCTAGAACTACAATAATTATATTTATTACTCCCAATGTTATCAATATAACATGCATTATTACCCATATTATACAGTTATTATCCATGGAACTACAATAATTATACTTATTACTCCCAATCTTATCAATATAACATGCATTATTACCCAAATTATGCAGTTATTATTGCTAGAACTACAATAATTATACTTATTACTCCCAATGTTATCAATATAACATGCACTATTACCCATATTATGCAGTTATTATCGCTCGAACTATAATAATTGTACTTATTACTTTTAGTATTAACAATATAACGTGCACCATTACCCATATTATGCAGTTATTACCGCTAGAACTATAATAATGATACTTATTACTCCCAATATTATCAATATAACATGCCTTATTACCCATATTATTTTGTTATTATAGTCAGAACTATAATAAATATACTTATTACTCCCAATATTATCAATATAACATGCATTATTACCCATATTATGCAGTTATTATCGCTAGAACTACAATAATTATACTTATTACTCCCAATGTTATCAATATAACATGCATTACTACCCGTATTATTCAGTTATTATCGCTAGAACTACAATAATTATACTTATTACTCCTAATATTATCAATATGTCATGCATTATTACCCATATTATGCAGTTATTATCGCTAGAACTATATTAATTATACTTATTACTGCTAATATTATCAATATGTCATGCATTATTACCCATATTATACAGTTATTATCGCTAGAACTATAATAGTTATACTTATTACTTATATTATTATCAGTGTAACATGCATTATTACCCCTATTATGCAGTTATTATCGCTAGAACTAAAATAATTATACTTATTACTCCCAATATTATCAATATAACATGCATTATTACCCTTACTATACTGTTATTATAGTCAGAACTATAATATATATACTTATTACTCCCAATGTTATCAATATAACATGCATTATTACCCATATTATGCAGTTATTATCGCTAGAACTACAATAATTATACTTATTACTCCCAATGTTATCAATATAACATGCATTATTACCCATATTATGCAGTTATTATCCCTGGAACTACAATAATTATACTTATTACTCCCAATGTTATCAATATAACATGCACCATTACCCATATTATGCAGTTATTACCGCTAGAACTATAATAATGATACTTATTACTCCCAATATTATCAATATAACATGCCTTATTACCCATATTATTTTGTTATTATAGTCAGAACTATAATAAATATACTTATTACTCCCAATATTATCAATATAACATGCATTATTACCCATATTATGCAGTTATTATCGCTAGAACTACAATAATTATACTTATTACTCCCAATGTTATCAATATAACATGCATTACTATCCGTATTATTCAGTTATTATCGCTAGAACTACAATAATTATACTTATTACTCCTAATATTATCAATATGTCATGCATTATTACCCATATTATGCAGTTATTATCGCTAGAACTATAATAATTATACTTATTACTGCTAATATTATCAATATGTCATGCATTATTACCCATATTATACAGTTATTATCGCTAGAACTATAATAATTATACTTATTACTCCTAATATTATCAATATGTCATGCATTATCACCCATATTATGCAGTTATTATCGCTAGAACTATAATAATTATACTTATTACTCCTAATATTATCAATATGTCATGCATTATTACCCATATTATACAGTTATTATCGCTAGAACTATAATAGTTATACTTATTACTTATATTATTATCAGTGTAACATGCATTATTACCCCTATTATGCAGTTATTATCGCTAGAACTATAACAATTATACTTATTACTCCCAATATTATCAATATAACATGCATTATTACCCATACTATTCTGTTATTATAGTCAGAACTATAATAAATATACTTATTACTCCCAATATTATCAATATAACATGCATTATTACCCATATTATGCAGTTATTATCGCTAGAACTACAATAATTATACTTATTACTCCCAATGTTATCAATAGAACATGCATTATTACCCATATTATGCAGTTATTATCGCTAGAACTACAATAATTATACTTATTACTCCCAATGTTATCAATATAACATGCATTATTACCCATATTATGCAGTTATTATCCCTGGAACTACAATAATTATACTTATTACTCCCAATGTTATCAATATAACATGCACCATTACCCATATTATGCAGTTATTACCGCTAGAACTATAATAATGATACTTATTACTCCCAATATTATCAATATAACATGCCTTATTACCCATATTATTTTGTTATTATAGTGAGAACTACAATAATTATACTTATTACTCCTAATATTATCAATATGTCATGCATTATTACCCATATTATGCAGTTATTATCGCTAGAACTATAATAATTATACTTATTACTGCTAATATTATCAATATGTCATGCATTATTACCCATATTATACAGTTATTATCGCTAGAACTATAATAGTTATACTTATTACTTATATTATTATCAGTGTAACATGCATTATTACCCCTATTATGCAGTTATTATCGCTAGAACTAAAATAATTATACTTATTACTCCCAATATTATCAATATAACATGCATTATTACCCATATTATGCAGTTATTATCGCTAGAACTACAATAATTATACTTATTACTCCCAATGCTATCAATATAACATGCATTACTACCCATATTATGCAGTTATTATCGCTAGAACTACAATAATTATACTTATTACACCTAATATTATCAATATGTCATGCATTATCACCCATATTATGCAGTTATTATCGCTAGAACTATAATAATTATACTTATTACTCCTAATGTTATCAATATGTCATGCATTATCACCCATATTATGCAGTTATTATCGCTAGAACTATAATAATTATACTTATTACTCCTAATCTTATCAATATGTCATGCATTATTACCCATATTATACAGTTATTATCGCTAGAACTATAATAGTTATACTTATTACTTATATTATTATCAGTGTAACATGCATTATTACCCCTATTATGCAGTTATTATCGCTAGAACTATAACAATTATACTTATTACTCCCAATATTATCAATATAACATGCATTATTACCCATACTATTCTGTTATTATAGTCAGAACTATAATAAATATACTTATTACTCCCAATATTATCAATATAACATGCATTATTACCCATATTATGCAGTTATTATCGCTAGAACTACAATAATTATACTTATTACTCCCAATGTTATCAATATAACATGCATTATTACCCATATTATGCAGTTATTATCGCTAGAACTATAATAATTATACTTATTACTCCTAATATTATCAATATGTCATGCATTATTACCCATATTATACAGTTATTATCGCTTGAACTATAATAGTTATACTTATTACTTATATTATTATCAGTGTAACATGCATTATTACCCCTATTATGCAGTTATTATCGCTAGAACTAAAATAATTATACTTATTACTCCCAATATTATCAATATAACATGCATTATTACCCATACTATACTGTTATTATAGTCAGAACTATAATAAATATACTTATTACTCCCAATATTATCAATATAACATGCATTATTACCCATATTATGCAGTTATTATCGCTAGAACTACAATAATTATACTTATTACTCCCAATGTTATCAATATAACATGCCTTATTACCCATATTATGCAGTTATTATCGCTAGAACTATAATAATTATACTTATTACACCTAATATTATCAATATGTCATGCATTATTACCCATATTATACAGTTATTATCGTCAGAACTATAATAAATATACTTATTACTCCCAATATTATCAATATAACATGCATTACTACCCATATTATGCAGTTATTGTCGCTAGAACTACAATAATTATATTTATTACTCCCAATGTTATCAATATAACATGCATTATTACCCATATTATACAGTTATTATCCATGGAACTACAATAATTATACTTATTACTCCCAATCTTATCAATATAACATGCATTATTACCCAAATTATGCAGTTATTATTGCTAGAACTACAATAATTATACTTATTACTCCCAATGTTATCAATATAACATGCACTATTACCCATATTATGCAGTTATTATCGCTCGAACTATAATAATTGTACTTATTACTTTTAGTATTAACAATATAACGTGCACCATTACCCATATTATGCAGTTATTACCGCTAGAACTATAATAATGATACTTATTACTCCCAATATTATCAATATAACATGCCTTATTACCCATATTATTTTGTTATTATTGTCAGAACTATAATAAATATACTTATTACTCCCAATATTATCAATATAACATGCATTATTACCCATATTATGCAGTTATTATCGCTAGAACTACAATAATTATACTTATTACTCCCAATGTTATCAATATAACATGCATTACTACCCGTATTATTCAGTTATTATCGCTAGAACTACAATAATTATACTTATTACTCCTAATATTATCAATATGTCATGCATTATTACCCATATTATGCAGTTATTATCGCTAGAACTATATTAATTATACTTATTACTGCTAATATTATCAATATGTCATGCATTATTACCCATATTATACAGTTATTATCGCTAGAACTATAATAGTTATACTTATTACTTATATTATTATCAGTGTAACATGCATTATTACCCCTATTATGCAGTTATTATCGCTAGAACTAAAATAATTATACTTATTACTCCCAATATTATCAATATAACATGCATTATTACCCTTACTATACTGTTATTATAGTCAGAACTATAATATATATACTTATTACTCCCAATGTTATCAATATAACATGCATTATTACCCATATTATGCAGTTATTATCGCTAGAACTACAATAATTATACTTATTACTCCCAATGTTATCAATATAACATGCATTATTACCCATATTATGCAGTTATTATCCCTGGAACTACAATAATTATACTTATTACTCCCAATGTTATCAATATAACATGCACCATTACCCATATTATGCAGTTATTACCGCTAGAACTATAATAATGATACTTATTACTCCCAATATTATCAATATAACATGCCTTATTACCCATATTATTTTGTTATTATAGTCAGAACTATAATAAATATACTTATTACTCCCAATATTATCAATATAACATGCATTATTACCCATATTATGCAGTTATTATCGCTAGAACTACAATAATTATACTTATTACTCCCAATGTTATCAATATAACATGCATTACTATCCGTATTATTCAGTTATTATCGCTAGAACTACAATAATTATACTTATTACTCCTAATATTATCAATATGTCATGCATTATTACCCATATTATGCAGTTATTATCGCTAGAACTATAATAATTATACTTATTACTGCTAATATTATCAATATGTCATGCATTATTACCCATATTATACAGTTATTATCGCTAGAACTATAATAGTTATACTTATTACTTATATTATTATCAGTGTAACATGCATTATTACCCCTATTATGCAGTTATTATCGCTAGAACTAAAATAATTATACTTATTACTCCCAATATTATCAATATAACATGCATTATTACCCTTACTATACTGTTATTATAGTCAGAACTATAATATATATATTTATTACTCCCAATATTATCAATATAACATGCATTATTACCCATATTATGCAGTTATTATCGCTAGAACTACAATAATTATACTTATTACTCCCAATGCTATCAATATAACATGCATTACTACCCATATTATGCAGTTATTATCGCTAGAACTACAATAATTATACTTATTACACCTAATATTATCAATATGTCATGCATTATCACCCATATTATGCAGTTATTATCGCTAGAACTATAATAATTATACTTATTACTCCTAATATTATCAATATGTCATGCATTATCACCCATATTATGCAGTTATTATCGCTAGAACTATAATAATTATACTTATTACTCCTAATATTATCAATATGTCATGCATTATTACCCATATTATACAGTTATTATCGCTAGAACTATAATAGTTATACTTATTACTTATATTATTATCAGTGTAACATGCATTATTACCCCTATTATGCAGTTATTATCGCTAGAACTATAACAATTATACTTATTACTCCCAATATTATCAATATAACATGCATTATTACCCATACTATTCTGTTATTATAGTCAGAACTATAATAAATATACTTATTACTCCTAATATTATCAATATGTCATGCATTATTACCCATACTATACAGTTATTATCGCTAGAACTATAATAGTTATACTTATTACTTATATTATTATCAGTGTAACATGCATTATTACCCCTATTATGCAGTTATTATCGCTAGAACTATAACAATTATACTTATTACTCCCAATATTATCAATATAACATGCATTATTACCCATATTATGCAGTTATTATCGCTAGAACTACAATAATTATACTTATTACTCCCAATGCTATCAATATAACATGCATTACTACCCATATTATGCAGTTATTATCGCTAGAACTACAATAATTATACTTATTACACCTAATATTATCAATACGTCATGCATTATCACCCATATTATGCAGTTATTATCGCTAGAACTATAATAATTATACTTATTACTCCTAATATTATCAATATGTCATGCATTATTACCCATACTATACAGTTATTATCGCTAGAACTATAATAGTTATACTTATTACTTATATTATTATCAGTGTAACATGCATTATTACCCCTATTATGCAGTTATTATCGCTAGAACTATAACAATTATACTTATTACTCCCAATATTATCAATATAACATGCATTATTACCCATACTATTCTGTTATTATAGTCAGAAATATAATAAATATACTTATTACTCCCAATATTATCAATATAACATGCATTATTACCCATATTATGCAGTTATTATCGCTAGAACTACAATAATTATACTTATTACTCCCAATGTTATCAATATAACATGCATTATTACCCATATTATGCAGTTATTATCGCCAGAACTATAATAATTATACTTATTACTCCTAATATTATCAATATGTCATGCATTATTACCCATATTATACAGTTATTATCGCTAGAACTATAATAGTTATACTTATTACTCCTAATATTATCAATATGTCATGCATTATTACCCATATTATACAGTTATTATCGCTAGAACTATAATAGTTGTACTTATTACTCCCAATATTATCAATATAACATGCATTATTACCCATACTATACTGTTATTATAGTCAGAACTATAATAAATATAATTATTACTCCCAATATTATCAATATAACATGCATTATTACCCATATTATGCAGTTATTATCGCTAGAACTATAATAATTATACTTATTACTGCTAATATTATCAATATGTCATGCATTATTACCCATATTATACAGTTATTATCGCTAGAACTATAATAGTTATACTTATTACTTATATTATTATCAGTGTAACATGCATTATTACCCCTATTATGCAGTTATTATCGCTAGAACTAAAATAATTATACTTATTACTCCCAATATTATCAATATAACATGCAGTATTACCCATACTATACTGTTATTATAGTCAGAACTATAATAAATATACTTATTACTCCCAATATTATCAATATAACATGCATTATTACCCATATTATGCAGTTATTATCGCTAGAACTACAATAATTATACTTATTACTCCCAATGTTATCAATATAACATGCATTATTACCCATATTATGCAGTTATTATCGCTAGAACTACAATAATTATACTTATTACTCCCAATGTTATCAATATAACATGCATTATTACCCATATTATGCAGTTATTATCCCTGGATCTACAATAATTATACTTATTACTCCCAATGTTATCAATATAACATGCACTATTACCCATATTATGCAGTTATTATCGCTCGCACTATAATAATTGTACTTATTACTTTTAGTATTAACAATATAACGTGCACCATTACCCATATTATGCAGTTATTACCGCTAGAACTATAATAATGATACTTATTACTCCCAATATTATCAATATAACATGCCTTATTACCCATATTATTTTGTTATTATAGTCAGAACTATAATAAATATACTTATTACTCCCAATATTATCAATATAACATGCATTATTACCCATATTATGCAGTTATTATCGCTAGAACTGTAATAATTATACTTATTACTGCTAATATTATCAATATGTCATGCATTATTACCCATACTATACAGTTATTATCGCTAGAACTATAATAGTTATACTTATTACTTATATTATTATCAGTGTAACATGCATTATTACCCCTATTATGCAGTTATTATCGCTAGAACTATAATAATTATACTTATTACTCCCAATATTATCAATATAACATGCATTATTACCCATACTATACTGTTATTATAGTCAGAACTATAATAAATATACTTATTACTCCCAATATTATCAATCTAACATGCATTATTACCCATATTATGCAGTTATTATCGCTAGAACTACAATAATTATACTTATTACTCCCAATGTTATCAATATAACATGCATTATTACCCATATTATGCAGTTATTATCGCTAGAACTATAATAATTATACTTATTACTCCTAATATTATCAATATGTCATGCATTATTACCCATATTATACAGTTATTATCGCTAGAACTATAATAGTTATACTTATTACTTATATTATTATCAGTGTAACATGCATTATTACCCCCATTATGCAGTTATTATCGCTAGAACTACAATAATTATACTTATTACTTCCAATGTTATCAATATAACATGCATTATTACCCATATTATGCAGTTATTATCGCTAGAACTATAATAATTATACTTATTACTCCCAATATTATCAATATAACATGCATTATTACCCATATTATGCAGTTATTATCGCTAGAACTACAATAATTATACTTATTACTCCCAATGTTATCAATATAACATGCATTATTACCCATATTATGCAGTTATTATCGCTAGAACTACAAAAATTATACTTATTACTCCCAATGTTATCAATATAACATGCATTATTACCCATATTATGCAGTTATTATCCCTGGAACTACAATAATTATACATATTACTCCCAATGTTATCAATATAACATGCACTATTACCCATATTATGCAGTTATTATCGCTCGCACTATAATAATTGTACTTATTACTTTTAGTGTTAACAATATAACGTGCACCATTACCCATATTATGCAGTTATTACCGCTAGAACTATAATAATGATACTTATTACTCCCAATATTATCAATATAACATGCCTTATTACCCATATTATTTTGTTATTATAGTCAGAACTACAATAAATATACTTATTACTCCCAATGTTATCAATATAACATGCATTATTACCCATATTATGCAGTTATTATCGCTAGAACTATAATAATTATACTTATTACTCCTAATATTATCAATATGTCATGCATTATTACCCATATTATGCAGTTATTATCACTAGAACTATAATAATTATACTTATTACTTTTATTATTATCAATATAACATGCACTATTACCCATATTATGCAGTTATTATTGCTCGAACTATAATAAATATACTTATTACTTTTATTACTATCAATATAACATGCACTATTACCCACATTATGCAGTTATTATCGCTCGAACTATAATAATTGTACTTATTACTTTTAGTATTATCAATATAACATGCACCATTACCCATATTATGCAGTTATTACCGCTAGAACTATAATAATTATACTTATTACTCCCAATATTATCAATACAACATGCATTATTACCCATATGATACTGTTATTATCGTCAGAACTATAATAAATATACTTAGTACTCCCAATATTATCAATATAACATGCATTATTACCCATATTATGCAGTTATTATCGCTAGAACTACAATAATTATACTTATTACTCCCAATGCTATCAATATAACATGCATTACTACCCATATTATGCAGTTATTATCGCTAGAACTACAATAATTATACTTATTACTCCTAATATTATCAATATGTCATGCATTATCACCCATATTATGCAGTTATTATCGCTAGAACTATAATAGTTATACTTATTACTTATATTATTATCAGTGTAACATGCATTATTACCCCTATTATGCAGTTATTATCGCTAGAACTATAATAATTATACTTATTACTCCCAATATTATCAATATAACATGCATTATTACCCTTACTATACTGTTATTATAGTCAGAACTATAATAAACATACTTATTACTCCCAATATTATCAATATAACATGCATTATTACCCATATTATGCAGTTATTATCGCTAGAACTACAATAATTATACTTATTACTCCCAATGCTATCAATATAACATGCATTACTACCCATATTATGCAGTTATTATCGCTAGAACTACAATAATTATACTTATTACTCCTAATATTATCAATATGTCATGCATTATCACCCATATTATGCAGTTATTATCGCTAGAACTATAATAATTACACTTATTACTCCTAATATTATCAATATGTCATGCATTATTACCCATACTATACAGTTATTATCGCTAGAACTATAATAGTTATACTTATTACTTATATTATTATCAGTGTAACATGCATTATTACCCCTATTATGCAGTTATTATCGCTAGAACTATAATAATTATACTTATTACTCCCAATATTATCAATATAACATGCATTATTACCCATACTATACTGTTATTATAGTCAGAACTATAATAAATATACTTATTACTCCCAATATTATCAATATAACATACATTATTACCCATATTATGCAGTTATTATCGCTAGAACTACAATAATTATACTTATTACTCCCAATGTTATCAAGATAACATGCATTATTACCCATATTATGCAGTTATTATCTCTAGAACTACAATAATTATACTTATTACTCCCAATGTTATCAATATAACATGCATTATTACCCATATTATGCAGTTATTATCGCTAGAACTATAATAAATATACTTAATACTCGCAATATTATCAATATAACATGCATTATTACCCATATTATGCAGTTATTATCGCTAGAACTACAATAATTATACTTATTACTCCCAACGTTATCAATATAACATGCATTATTACCCATACTATGCAGTTATTATCTCTAGAACTACAATAATTATACTTATTACTCCCAATGTTATCAAGATAACATGCATTATTACCCATATTATGCAGTTATTATCTCTAGAACTACAATAATTATACTTATTACTCCCAATGTTATCAATATAACATGCATTATTACCCATATTATGCAGTTATTATCGCTAGAACTATAATAATTATACTTATTACTCCTAATATTATCAATATGTCATGCATTATTTCCCATATTATGCAGTTATTATCGCTAGAACTATAATAATTATACTTATTACTTTTATTATTATCAATATAACATGCACTATTACCCATATTATGCAGTTATTATTGCTCGAACTATAATAAATATACTTATTACTTTTATTACTATCAATATAACATGCACTATTACCCACATTATGCAGTTATTATCGCTCGAACTATAATAATTGTACTTATTACTTTTAGTATTATCAATATAACATGCACCATTACCCATATTATGCAGTTATTACCACTAGAACTATAATAATTATACTTATTACTCCCAATATTATCAATACAACATGCATTATTACCCATATTATACTGTTATTATCGTCAGAACTATAATAAATATACTTATTACTCCCAATATTATCAATATAACATGCATTATTACCCTTACTATACTGTTATTATAGTCAGAACTATAATAAATATACTTATTACTCCCAATATTATCAATATAACATGCATTATTACCCATATTATGCAGTTATTATCGCTAGAACTACAATAATTATACTTATTACTCCCAATGTTATCAATATAACATGCATTATTACCCATATTATGCAGTTATTGTCGCTAGAACTACAATAATTATACTTATTACTCCCAATGTTATCATTATAACATGCATTACTACCCGTATTATTCAGTTATTATCGCTAGAACTACAATAATTATACTTATTACTCCTAATATTATCAATATGTCATGCATTATTACCCATATTATGCAGTTATTATCGCTAGAACTATAATAATTATACTTATTACTGCTAATATTATCAATATGTCATGCATTATTACCCATATTATACAGTTATTATCGCTAGAACTATAATAGTTATACTTATTACTCATATTATTATCAGTGTAACATGCATTATTACCCCTATTATGCAGTTATTATCGCTAGAACTAAAATAATTATACTTATTACTCCCAATATTATCAATATAACATGCATTATTACACTTACTATACTGTTATTATAGTCAGAACTATAATATATATATTTATTACTCCCAATATTATCAATATAACATGCATTATTACCCATATTATGCAGTTATTATCGCTAGAACTACAATAATTATACTTATTACTCCCAATGCTATCAATATAACATGCATTACTACCCATATTATGCAGTTATTATCGCTAGAACTACAATAATTATACTTATTACACCTAATATTATCAATATGTCATGCATTATCACCCATATTATGCAGTTATTATCGCTAGAACTATAATAATTATACTTATTACTCCTAATATTATCAATATGTCATGCATTATCACCCATATTATGCAGTTATTATCGCTAGAACTATAATAATTATACTTATTACTCCTAATATTAGCAATATGTCATGCATTATTACCCATATTATACAGTTATTATCGCTAGAACTATAATAGTTATACTTATTACTTATATTATTATCAGTGTAACATGCATTATTACCCCTATTATGCAGTTATTATCGCTAGAACTATAACAATTATACTTATTACTCCCAATATTATCAATATAACATGCATTATTACCCATACTATTCTGTTATTATAGTCAGAACTATAATAAATATACTTATTACTCCCAATATTATCAATATAACATGCATTATTACCCATATTATGCAGTTATTATCGCTAGAACTACAATAATTATACTTATTACTCCCAATGTTATCAATATAACATGCCTTATTACCCATATTATGCAGTTATTATCGCTAGAACTATAATAATTATACTTATTACACCTAATATTATCAATATGTCATGCATTATTACCCATATTATACAGTTATTATCGTCAGAACTATAATAAATATACTTATTACTCCCAATATTATCAATATAACATGCATTACTACCCATATTATGCAGTTATTGTCGCTAGAACTACAATAATTATATTTATTACTCCCAATGTTATCAATATAACATGCATTATTACCCATATTATACAGTTATTATCCATGGAACTACAATAATTATACTTATTACTCCCAATCTTATCAATATAACATGCATTATTACCCAAATTATGCAGTTATTATTGCTAGAACTACAATAATTATACTTATTACTCCCAATGTTATCAATATAACATGCACTATTACCCATATTATGCAGTTATTATCGCTCGAACTATAATAATTGTACTTATTACTTTTAGTATTATCAATATAACGTGCACCATTACCCATATTATGCAGTTATTACCGCTAGAACTATAATAATGATACTTATTACTCCCAATATTATCAATATAACATGCATTATTACCCATATTATGCAGTTATTATCGCTAGAACTACAATAATTATACTTATTACTCCTAATATTATCAATATGTCCTGCATTATTACCCATATTATGCAGTTATTATCGCTAGAACTATAATAATTATACTTATTACTGCTACTATTATCAATATGTCATGCATTATTACCCATATTATACAGTTATTATCCATGGAACTACAATAATTATACTTATTACTCCCAATCTTATCAATATAACATGCATTATTACCCAAATTATGCAGTTATTATTGCTAGAACTACAATAATTATACTTATTACTCCCAATGTTATCAATATAACATGCACTATTACCCATATTATGCAGTTATTATCGCTCGAACTATAATAATTGTACTTATTACTCCCAATATTATCAATATAACATGCCTTATTACCCATATTATTTTGTTATTATAGTCAGAACTATAATAAATATACTTATTACTCCCAATATTATCAATATAACATGCATTATTACCCATATTATGCAGTTATTATCGCTAGAACTACAATAATTATACTTATTACTCCCAATGTTATCAATATAACATGCATTACTACCCGTATTATTCAGTTATTATCGCTAGAACTACAATAATTATACTTATTACTCCTAATATTATCAATATGTCATGCATTATTACCCATATTATGCAGTTATTATCGCTAGAACTATAATAATTATACTTATTACTGCTAATATTATCAATATGTCATGCATTATTACCCATATTATACAGTTATTATCGCTAGAACTATAATAGTTATACTTATTACTTATATTATTATCAGTGTAACATGCATTATTACCCCTATTATGCAGTTATTATCGCTAGAACTATAACAATTATACTTATTACTCCCAATATTATCAATATAACATGCATTATTACCCATACTATTCTGTTATTATAGTCAGAACTATAATAAATATACTTATTACTCCCAATATTATCAATATAACATGCATTATTACCCATATTATGCAGTTATTATCGCTAGAACTACAATAATTATACTTATTACTCCTAATATTATCAATATAACATGCATTATTACCCATATTATGCAGTTATTATCGCTAGAACTACAATAATTATACTTATTACTCCCAATGCTATCAATATAACATGCATTACTACCCATATTATGCAGTTATTATCGCTAGAACTACAATAATTATACTTATTACACCTAATATTATCAATACGTCATGCATTATCACCCATATTATGCAGTTATTATCGCTAGAACTATAATAATTATTCTTATTACTCCTAATATTATCAATATGTCATGCATTATTACCCATACTATACAGTTATTATCGCTAGAACTATAATAGTTATACTTATTACTTATATTATTATCAGTGTAACATGCATTATTACCCCTATTATGCAGTTATTATCGCTAGAACTATAACAATTATACTTATTACTCCCAATATTATCAATATAACATGCATTATTACCCATACTATTCTGTTATTATAGTCAGAACTATAATAAATATACTTATTACTCCCAATATTATCAATATAACATGCATTATTACCCATATTATGCAGTTATTATCGCTAGAACTACAATAATTATACTTATTACTCCCAATGTTATCAATATAACATGCATTATTACCCATATTATGCAGTTATTATCGCTAGAACTATAATAATTATACTTATTACTCCTAATATTATCAATATGTCATGCATTATTACCCATATTATACAGTTATTATCGCTAGAACTATAATAGTTATACTTATTACTCCTAATATTATCAATATGTCATGCATTATTACCCATATTATACAGTTATTATCGCTAGAACTATAATAGTTGTACTTATTACTCCCAATATTATCAATATAACATGCATTATTACCCATACTATACTGTTATTATAGTCAGAACTATAATAAATATAATTATTACTCCCAATATTATCAATATAACATGCATTATTACCCCTATTATGCAGTTATTATCGCTAGAACTATAATAATTATACTTATTACTCCCAATATTATCAATATAACATGCATTATTACCCATACTATACTGTTATTATAGTCAGAACTATAATAAATATACTTATTACTCCCAATACTATCAATATAACATGCATTATTACCCATACTATGCAGTTATTATCGCTAGAACTATAATAATTATACTTATTACTCCCAATATTATCAATATAACATGCATTATTACCCATATTATGCAGTTATTATCGCTAGAACTACAATAATTATACTTATTACTCCCAATGCTATCAATATAACATGCATTACTACCCATATTATGCAGTTATAACCGCTAGAACTATAATAAATATACTTACTACTTTTATTATCATCAATATAACATGCATTATTACCCATATTATGCAGTTATTATCGATAGAACTGTAATAAATATACTTATTACTTTTATTATCATCAGTATAACATGCACTATTAGCCATATTTTACTAGTATTATCGCTAGAACTGCAATAATTATACGTATTACACCCGATATTATCAATATAACATCCATTATTACCCATATTATGCAGTTATTATCGCTAGAACTGTAATATTTATACTTATTACTCCCGATATTACCAATATAACATGCATTATTACCCATATAATGCAGTTACTATCACTAGAATTGTAATAATTATACTTATTACTTATATTATTATCAATATAACATGCATTATTGCCCATATAATGCAGTTATTATCGATAGAACTGTAATAAATATACTTATTACTTTTATTATTTTCAATATAACAGGCACTCTTAGCCATATTTTACTATTATTATCGTTAGAACTATAATAATTATACTTATTACTCCCGATATTATCAATATAACATGCATTATTACGCATACAATGCAGTTATTATCGCTAGAACTGTAATAAATATACTTATTACGTATATTATTATCAATATAACATGCATTATTACCCATATTATGCAGTTATTATCGATAGAACTATAAAAAATATACTTATTACTTTTAGTATTATCAGTATAACATGCATTATTACCCATATAATGCAGTTATTATCGCTAGAACTGTCATAATTATACTTATTACTTATATTATTAGCAATATAACGTGCATTATTACCCATATAATGCAGTTATTATCGCCAGAACTGTAATAATTATACTTATTACGTATATTATTATCAATATAACATGCATTATTACCCATATTATGCAGTTATTATCGCTAGAACTATAATAAATATACGTATTACTTTTATTATCATCAATATAACATGCATTATTACCCATATTATGCAGTTATTATCGATAGAACTGTAATAAATATACTTATTACTTTTATTATTATCAATATAACATGCACTATTAGCCATATTTTACTAGTATTATCGCTAGAACTGCAATAATTATACGTATTACTCCCAATATTATCAATATAACATCCATTATTACCCATATTATGCAGTTATTATCGCTAGAACTGTAATAATTATACTTATTACTCCCGATATTATCAATATAACATGCATTATTACCCATATAATTCAGTTACTATCGCTAGAATTGTAATAATTATACTTATTACTTATATTATTATCAATATAACATGCATTATTACGCATATTATACAGTTATAA
Organism: Megachile leachella; assembly: GCA_963576845.1. Lineage (NCBI taxonomy): Eukaryota > Metazoa > Arthropoda > Insecta > Hymenoptera > Megachilidae > Megachile > Megachile leachella. The sequence continues at coordinate 579,296 of CAUYWW010000158.1, forward strand.
TCGCTAGAACTATAATAAATATACTTAGTACTTTTATTATCATCAATATAACATGCATTATTACCCATATTATGCAGTTATTATCGATAGAACTATGATAAATATACTTATTACTTTTATTATTATCAAAGTAACATACACTATTAGCCGTATTGTACTACTATTATCGCTAGAACTATAATAATTATACTTATTACTCCTGATATTATCAATATAACATACATTATTACCCATATAATGCAGTTATTATCGCTAGAACTGTAATAATTATACTTATTACTTACATTATTAGCAAAATAACGTGCATTATTACCCATATTGTGCAGTTCTTATCGCTAGAACTGTAATAATTATACTTATTACTTATATTATTATTAATATAACATGCATTATTGCCCATATAATGCAGTTATTATCGATAGAACTGTAATAAATATACTTATTACTTTTATTATTTTCAATATAACAGGCACTCTTAGCCATATTTTACTATTATTATCGTTAGAACTATAATAATTATACTTATTACTCCCGTTATTATCAATATAACATGCATTATTACCCATATAATGCGGTTATTATCGCTAGAACTGTAATAATTATACTTATTACTTATACTGTTAGCAATATAACGTGCATTATTACCCATATTATGCAGTTATTATCGCTAGAACTGTAATAATTATACTTATTACTTATACTGTTAGCAATATAACGTGCATTATTACCCATATTATGCAGTTATTATCGCTAGCACTGTAATAATTATACTTATTACTTATATTATTATCAATATAACATGCATTATTACCTATATTATGCAGTTATAACTGCTCGAACTATAATAAATATACTTACTACTTTTATTATCATCAATATAACATGCATTATTACCCATATTATGCAGTTATTATCGATAGAACTGTAATAAATATACTTATTACTTTTATTATTATCAGTATAACATGCACTATTAGCCATATTTTACTAGTATTATCGCTAGAACTGCAATAATTATACGTATTACTCCCGATATTATCAATATAACATCCATTATTACCCATATTATGCAGTTATTATCGCTAGAACTGTAATAATTATACTTATTACTCCCGATATTATCAATATAACATGCATTATTACCCATATAATGCAGTTACTATCGCTAGAATTGTAATAATTATACTTATTACTTATATTATTATCAATATAACATGCATTATTACGCATATTATACAGTTATAATCGCTAGAACTATAATAAATATACTTAGTACTTTTATTATCATCAATATAACATGCATTATTACCCATATTATGCAGTTATTATCGATAGAACTATAATAAATATACTTATTACTTTTATTATTATCAAAGTAACATACACTATTAGCCGTATTGTACTATTATTATCGCTAGAACTATAATAATTATACTTATTACTCCTGATATTATCAATATAACATGCATTATTACACATATAATGCAGTTATTATCGCTAGAACTGTAATAATTATACTTATTACTTACATTATTAGCAAAATAACGTGCATTATTACCCATATTGTGCAGTTATTATCGCTAGAACTGTAATAATTATACTTATTACTTATATTATTATCAATATAACATGCATTATTGCCCATATAATGCAGTTATTATCGATAGAACTGTAATAAATATACTTATTACTTTTATTATATTCAATATAACAGGCACTCTTAGCCATATTTTACTATTATTATCGTTAGAACTATAATAATTATACTTATTACTCCCGATATTATCAATATAACATGCATTATTACGCATACAATGCAGTTATTATCGCTAGAACTGTAATAAATATACTTACTAGTTTCATTACCATCAATATAACATGCATTATTGCCCATATTATGCAGTTATTATCGATAGAACTATAAAAAATATACTTATTACTTTTAGTATTATCAGTATAACATGCATTATTACCCATATAATGCAGTTATTATCGCTAGAACTGTAATAATTATACTTATTACTTATATTATTAGCAATATAACATGCATTATTACCCATATAATGCAGTTAGTATCGCTAGAACTGTAATAATTATACTTATTACTTAAATTATTAGCAATATAACATGCATTATTACGCATATTATGCAGTTATAATCGCTAGAACTATAATAAATATACTTAGTTCTTTTATTATCATCAATATAACATGCATTATTACCCATATTATGCAGTTATTATCGATAGAACTGTAATAAATATACTTATTACTTTTCTTATTATCAATATAACATGCACTATTAGCCATATTTTTCTATTATTATCGCTAGAACTATAATAATTATACTTATTACTCCCGATATTTTCAATATAACATGCATTATTACCCATATAATGCAGTTATTATCCCTAGAACTGTAATAATTATACTTATTACTTATATTGTTATCAATATAACATGCATTATTGCCCATATAATGCAGTTATTATCGATAGAACTATAATAAATATACTTATTACTTTTAGTATTATCAGTATAACATGCATTATTACCCATATAATGCAGTTATTATCGCTAGAACTGTAATAATTATACTTATTACTTATATTATTAGCAATAGAACGTGCATTATTACCCATATAATGCAGTGATTATCGCCAGAACTGTAATAATTATACTTATTACGTATATTATTATCAATATAACATGCATTATTACCCATATTATGCAGTTATTATCGATAGAACTGTAATAATTATACTTATTACTTATATTATTCCCAATATAACATGCATTATTACCCATATTATGCAGTTATAACCGCTAGAACTATAATAAATATACTTACTACTTTTATTATCATCAATATAACATGCATTATTACCCATATTATGCAGTTATTATCGATAGAACTGTAATAAATATACTTATTACTTTTATTATCATCAGTATAACATGCACTATTAGCCATATTTTACTAGTATTATCGCTAGAACTGCAATAATTATACGTATTACACCCGATATTATCAATATAACATCCATTATTACCCATATTATGCAGTTATTATCGCTAGAACTGTAATAATTATACTTATTACTCCCGATATTACCAATATAACATGCATTATTACCCATATAATGCAGTTACTATCACTAGAATTGTAATAATTATACTTATTACTTATATTATTATCAATATAACATGCATTATTGCCCATATAATGCAGTTATTATCGATAGAACTGTAATAAATATACTTATTACTTTTATTATTTTCAATATAACAGGCACTCTTAGCCATATTTTACTATTATTATCGTTAGAACTATAATAATTATACTTATTACTCCCGATATTATCAATATAACATGCATTATTACGCATACAATGCAGTTATTATCGCTAGAACTGTAATAAATATACTTACTAGTTTCATCACCGTCAATATAACATGCATTATTGCCCATATTATGCAGTTATTATCGATAGAACTATAAAAAATATACTTATTACTTTTAGTATTATCAGTATAACATGCATTATTCCCCTAATAATGCAGTTATTATCGCTAGAACTGTCATAATTATACTTATTACTTATATTATTAGCAATATAACGTGCATTATTACCCATATAATGCAGTTATTGTCGCCAGAACTGTAATAATTATACTTATTACGTATATTATTATCAATATAACATGCATTATTACCCATATTATGCAGTTATTATCGCTAGAACTATAATAAATATACGTATTACTTTTATTATCATCAATATAACATGCATTATTACCCATATTATGCAGTTATTATCGCTAGAACTGTAATAATTATACTTATTACTTACATTATTAGCAATATAACGTGCATTATTACCCATATTGTGCAGTTCTTATCGCTAGAACTGTAATAATTATACTTATTACTTATATTATTATTAATATAACATGCATTATTGCCCATATAATGCAGTTATTATCGATAGAACTGTAATAAATATACTTATTACTTTTATTATTTTCAATATAACAGGCACTCTTAGCCATATTTTACTATTATTATCGTTAGAACTATAATAATTATACTTATTACTCCCGATATTATCAATATAACATGCATTATTACCCATATAATGCGGTTATTATCGCCAGAACTGTAATAATTATACTTATTACTTATACTATTAGCAATATAACGTGCATTATTACCCATATTATGCAGTTATTATCGCTAGAACTGTAATAATTATACTTATTACTTATACTGTTAGCAATATAACGTGCATTATTACCCATATTATGCAGTTATTATCGCTAGCACTGTAATAATTATACTTATTACTTATATTATTATCAATATAACATGCATTATTACGCATATTATGCAGTTATAATCGCTAGAACTATAATAAATATACTTAGTACTTTTATTATCATCAATATAACATGCATTATTACCCATATTATGCAGTTATTATCGATAGAACTGTAATAAATATACTTATTACTTTTCTTATTATCAATATAGCATGCACTATTAGCCATATTTTTCTATTATTATCGCTAGAACTATAATAATTATACTTATTACTCCCGATATTTTCAATATAACATGCATTATTACCCATATAATGCAGTTATTATCGCGAGAACTGTAATAATTATACTTATTACTTATATTATTATCAATATAACATGCATTATTGCCCATATAATGCAGTTATTATCGATAGAACTGTAATAAATATACTTATTACTTTTATTATCATCAATATAACAGGCATTATTACCCATATTATGCAGTTATAATCGCTAGAACTATAATAAATATACTTAGTACTTTTAGTATTATCAGTATAACATGCATTATTACCCATATAATGCAGTTATTATCGCTAGAACTGTAATAATTATACTTATTACTTATATTATTAGCAATAGAACGTGCATTATTACCCATATAATGCAGTTATTATCGCCAGAACTGTAATAATTATACTTATTACGTATATTATTATCAATATAACATGCATTATTACCCATATTATGCAGTTATTATCGATAGAACTGTAATAATTATACTTATTACTTATATTATTCTCAATATAACATGCATTATTACCCATATTATGCAGTTATAACCGCTAGAACTATAATAAATATACTTACTACTTTTATTATCATCAATATAACATGCATTATTACCCATATTATGCAGTTATTATCGATAGAACTGTAATAAATATACTTATTACTTTTATTATCATCAGTATAACATGCACTATTAGCCATATTTTACTAGTATTATCGCTAGAACTGCAATAATTATACGTATTACACCCGATATTATCAATATAACATCCATTATTACCCATATTATGCAGTTATTATCGCTAGAACTGTAATAATTATACTTATTACTCCCGATATTACCAATATAACGTGCATTATTACCCATATTATGCAGTTATTATCGCTAGAACTGTAATAATTATACTTATTACTTATACTGTTAGCAATATAACGTGCATTATTACCCATATTATGCAGTTATTATCGCTAGCACTGTAATAATTATACTTATTACTTATATTATTATCAATATAACATGCATTATTACGCATATTATGCAGTTATAATCGCTAGAACTATAATAAATATACTTAGTACTTTTATTATCATCAATATAACATGCATTATTACCCATATAATGCAGTTATTATCGCTAGAACTGTAATAATTATACTTATTACTTATATTATTAGCAATATAACGTGCATTATTACCCATATAATGCAGTTATTATCGCCAGAACTGTAATAATTATACTTATTACGTATATTATTATCAATATAACATGCATTATTACCCATATTATGCAGTTATTATCGATAGAACTGTAATAATTATACTTATTACTTATATTATTCTCAATATAACATGCATTATTACCTATATTATGCAGTTATAACTGCTCGAACTATAATAAATATACTTACTACTTTTATTATCATCAATATAACATGCATTATTACCCATATTATGCAGTTATTATCGATAGAACTGTAATAAATATACTTATTACTTTTATTATTATCAGTATAACATGCACTATTAGCCATATTTTACTAGTATTATCGCTAGAACTGCAATAATTATACGTATTACTCCCGATATTATCAATATAACATCCATTATTACCCATATTATGCAGTTATTATCGCTAGAACTGTAATAATTATACTTATTACTCCCGATATTATCAATATAACATGCATTATTACCCATATAATGCAGTTACTATCGCTAGAATTGTAATAATTATACTTATTACTTATATTATTATCAATATAACATGCATTATTACGCATATTATACAGTTATAATCGCTAGAACTATAATAAATATACTTAGTACTTTTATTATCATCAATATAACATGCATTATTACCCATATTATGCAGTTATTATCGATAGAACTATAATAAATATACTTATTACTTTTATTATTATCAAAGTAACATACACTATTAGCCGTATTGTACTATTATTATCGCTAGAACTATAATAATTATACTTATTACTCCTGATATTATCAATATAACATGCATTATTACACATATAATGCAGTTATTATCGCTAGAACTGTAATAATTATACTTATTACTTACATTATTAGCAAAATAACGTGCATTATTACCCATATTGTGCAGTTATTATCGCTAGAACTGTAATAATTATACTTATTACTTATATTATTATCAATATAACATGCATTATTGCCCATATAATGCAGTTATTATCGATAGAACTGTAATAAATATACTTATTACTTTTATTATATTCAATATAACAGGCACTCTTAGCCATATTTTACTATTATTATCGTTAGAACTATAATAATTATACTTATTACTCCCGATATTATCAATATAACATGCATTATTACGCATACAATGCAGTTATTATCGCTAGAACTGTAATAAATATACTTACTAGTTTCATTACCATCAATATAACATGCATTATTGCCCATATTATGCAGTTATTATCGATAGAACTATAAAAAATATACTTATTACTTTTAGTATTATCAGTATAACATGCATTATTACCCATATAATGCAGTTATTATCGCTAGAACTGTAATAATTATACTTATTACTTATATTATTAGCAATATAACATGCATTATTACCCATATAATGCAGTTAGTATCGCTAGAACTGTAATAATTATACTTATTACTTAAATTATTAGCAATATAACATGCATTATTACGCATATTATGCAGTTATAATCGCTAGAACTATAATAAATATACTTAGTTCTTTTATTATCATCAATATAACATGCATTATTACCCATATTATGCAGTTATTATCGATAGAACTGTAATAAATATACTTATTACTTTTCTTATTATCAATATAACATGCACTATTAGCCATATTTTTCTATTATTATCGCTAGAACTATAATAATTATACTTATTACTCCCGATATTTTCAATATAACATGCATTATTACCCATATAATGCAGTTATTATCCCTAGAACTGTAATAATTATACTTATTACTTATATTGTTATCAATATAACATGCATTATTGCCCATATAATGCAGTTATTATCGATAGAACTATAATAAATATACTTATTACTTTTAGTATTATCAGTATAACATGCATTATTACCCATATAATGCAGTTATTATCGCTAGAACTGTAATAATTATACTTATTACTTATATTATTAGCAATAGAACGTGCATTATTACCCATATAATGCAGTTATTATCGCCAGAACTGTAATAATTATACTTATTACGTATATTATTATCAATATAACATGCATTATTACCCATATTATGCAGTTATTATCGATAGAACTGTAATAATTATACTTATTACTTATATTATTCCCAATATAACATGCATTATTACCCATATTATGCAGTTATAACCGCTAGAACTATAATAAATATACTTACTACTTTTATTATCATCAATATAACATGCATTATTACCCATATTATGCAGTTATTATCGATAGAACTGTAATAAATATACTTATTACTTTTATTATCATCAGTATAACATGCACTATTAGCCATATTTTACTAGTATTATCGCTAGAACTGCAATAATTATACGTATTACACCCGATATTATCAATATAACATCCATTATTACCCATATTATGCAGTTATTATCGCTAGAACTGTAATAATTATACTTATTACTCCCGATATTACCAATATAACATGCATTATTACCCATATAATGCAGTTACTATCACTAGAATTGTAATAATTATACTTATTACTTATATTATTATCAATATAACATGCATTATTGCCCATATAATGCAGTTATTATCGATAGAACTGTAATAAATATACTTATTACTTTTATTATTTTCAATATAACAGGCACTCTTAGCCATATTTTACTATTATTATCGTTAGAACTATAATAATTATACTTATTACTCCCGATATTATCAATATAACATGCATTATTACGCATACAATGCAGTTATTATCGCTAGAACTGTAATAAATATACTTACTAGTTTCATCACCGTCAATATAACATGCATTATTGCCCATATTATGCAGTTATTATCGATAGAACTATAAAAAATATACTTATTACTTTTAGTATTATCAGTATAACATGCATTATTCCCCTAATAATGCAGTTATTATCGCTAGAACTGTCATAATTATACTTATTACTTATATTATTAGCAATATAACGTGCATTATTACCCATATAATGCAGTTATTGTCGCCAGAACTGTAATAATTATACTTATTACGTATATTATTATCAATATAACATGCATTATTACCCATATTATGCAGTTATTATCGCTAGAACTATAATAAATATACGTATTACTTTTATTATCATCAATATAACATGCATTATTACCCATATTATGCAGTTATTATCGCTAGAACTGTAATAATTATACTTATTACTTACATTATTAGCAATATAACGTGCATTATTACCCATATTGTGCAGTTCTTATCGCTAGAACTGTAATAATTATACTTATTACTTATATTATTATTAATATAACATGCATTATTGCCCATATAATGCAGTTATTATCGATAGAACTGTAATAAATATACTTATTACTTTTATTATTTTCAATATAACAGGCACTCTTAGCCATATTTTACTATTATTATCGTTAGAACTATAATAATTATACTTATTACTCCCGATATTATCAATATAACATGCATTATTACCCATATAATGCGGTTATTATCGCTAGAACTGTAATAATTATACTTATTACTTATACTATTAGCAATATAACGTGCATTATTACCCATATTATGCAGTTATTATCGCTAGAACTGTAATAATTATACTTATTACTTATACTGTTAGCAATATAACGTGCATTATTACCCATATTATGCAGTTATTATCGCTAGCACTGTAATAATTATACTTATTACTTATATTATTATCAATATAACATGCATTATTACGCATATTATGCAGTTATAATCGCTAGAACTATAATAAATATACTTAGTACTTTTATTATCATCAATATAACATGCATTATTACCCATATTATGCAGTTATTATCGATAGAACTGTAATAAATATACTTATTACTTTTCTTATTATCAATATAGCATGCACTATTAGCCATATTTTTCTATTATTATCGCTAGAACTATAATAATTATACTTATTACTCCCGATATTTTCAATATAACATGCATTATTACCCATATAATGCAGTTATTATCGCGAGAACTGTAATAATTATACTTATTACTTATATTATTATCAATATAACATGCATTATTGCCCATATAATGCAGTTATTATCGATAGAACTGTAATAAATATACTTATTACTTTTATTATCATCAATATAACAGGCATTATTACCCATATTATGCAGTTATAATCGCTAGA